>OZ010741.1:10788551-11322100 GCA_963932245.1 Tachinus rufipes
ACGTTCTGAATTTATATAGAGTCACAATATTAATAACTATGCAATTGAAAGGGTGAGTGATATTAAAGATTTGGGCATAAAATTTGACAAAAAACTTACTTTCAGTTCTCAAATACAATCAATCATTAGCTAATAAAATGTCTGGGTTTATTATAAGAAACTGCAAACGATTTAAATCCAATGATGCATTAAAAAGTGCATAATTTTCTTTTGTAAGAAGTAAAATTAAATATTGCTCAATTATTTGGAATCCATTTCATAAAAAGTTTAGTAATGAGCTAGAACGAGTTCAAAGAAAAATTTTAAAATATTTTTATTTAAAGTCTCATAAAACATATCCAATTCAAAATTATTCATATAAATTATTTTTAAATGAGTTCGATTTTCAATCGCTTTCTACTAGAAGAATAATATCGGAAATAACATTTATTTATAAAATTCTGCACAACATTATAGATTGTTCGTCAACCCTTAACAAATTAAATTTTAATGTTCCTAGATTAAATAGTCGTTCTGATCATATGTTTTACAATCAATTTTCCCGCACTTGCCATCATATGAATTCGCCATTTCAATCAATGTGTTATCATTTTGATAAATATGTATGCACTGATCCACACAATGTTTTAAATTTTTTTTTTAAATACTTGCATGATTTGAATATCAATGCATAGTAAAAAATCAAACTACATGTAAATTTACTTAACAACTTATTAGACTGGTTCTTAATTTTTTTTTTTGGATTTTCTTTGTGTGCACCCTCAGAAAGTGATCTTTATGCAAAAAAAGTAATCCATGCCAAATTTCAGCCTTTAAAATTCAAAAGAACACGTGTCGCACTACCTTTGAATTTTCAAAAATAATATACTTAAAAAGTATCGTAGCTTCTAGATTTGAGTCAGGTGCATACCCTGGGTCTTCAAGAAAGCAATTTAGTACTTGCTAACTAGATTCTACCTGAAATTTCACATCAATATACTCAGTTTAATTATTTTTTTTAATTAACATATTTTTCTTTATATTTCAAATTTTGAACATATAATTAGAATTGTAAACAAAAATTATTAAAATTTAAAAACTAGGTCTATATATATATATATTTTTTTTTTATTTAGAAAACCTTTAAAATGACGTATTATACGTATTTTTTTAATTTTGTCAAATTTGTAGCATTCTAATAATGTTTTTTTAATTAAGATAAAAAGTTTACTTTTAAAACTTCAAAGGCAGTGCGACACGTGTTCTTTTTATTCTTAAAAGCTGAAATTGTATTTAGTTATTTAATATTATAATCTTCTTCTTCATGTGCCGTCTCTATTTCGGAGGTTGGGTAGCATAATTACTACTTTGATTTTGGAAACTGACGCCCTAAACAGATCAGCTGACCTGACCTTAAACCATTTTCTTAGATCATTTTTCCACGATTTTTCCTTGGATTATGAGTCGGAGAATCTCATATTTTGGACTTCTCATGATGTGGCCGAGATATTGCAGTTTTTTTTTTCATTTCCAGTAGGATCTTTCTCCATTCTTCTCAAAACCTCCACGTTGGTCGCATGTTCTGTCCATGATATTCTCAACGTCCTAAGGTAGGCCCACATTTCAAAGGCTTCTAATTTCCTCTCACAATACACGTTGAGAGTACAAACTTCCACACCATATAAAAGGACTGGGAATACGTAACATTTGAGCATATTATAATATAATCCTGTTCTTAGTATATTTTTGTACAGTTGGATTAATAAACTTTATTATTATTATTAAGGAGTATGATATTGGATGGGTCGAAAGTATGAGAATGGAATGAACAAGAAAAATTAGAAGCAATTTATGTAAAATATTGGAGATGGATGCTAGGTTTAAACAAAGAAACTCCAGCATATATTGTGCTGGAGGAATTCAAAAAAGATAAGTTAAGAGTAGTATCAGAAAAAAAGAGCAATAAAGTATAAAAAAAGAATGAGACAGAGACACAAATGTAAAATCTTACAAAAATGCATGAAAGAGAAAATGAGGAAAAAAAATGTAAAGCTAAAGAAAATTTGGGAAAATTATTACAATTGTGAGTGAGAGAATCTGGGATATACAAAAGCAAGAAAGGTGAACACGAGTGAATGAGTCTAGGTACAACGCAAATTATGAACATATTATAGAAAGTAAGCTGCCAATGTATCTAGAGAGTGATAGATATAATAAAGATGGTAACTAGATGATTGCAAGATTTAGATGTGGTAATGAAGAGCGAATGACAAGATTTTGTATGGAAGAAGATTTAAAAATGTGCAAAATGTAAGGAAACTATAGAACTTATGTTTAAAGTGTGTAACAATACGAGAGAAAAAACAGATGAAAAAAATGAAATATTGAAAGAAGACGAAAAAAGGATAGAATGGACGAGGGCAGTTAAAAAACAAAGAAAAGAAGTAGACAAACAAAGAAGATACAAATTTTAGTTGTGTTAATTTTGTAAAGATTATGATATTTTATTTTGAAAAGTTATAAATATGTTTGTAAATGTAAATAAGAAGCCGAAAGGCAAGAAATAAACGTATTAATAATAAAGCTTAGTGGTTGTCAACGACTCCATAGGTGTGTCAATGTGACAAAATAGATAGAGTGTAGCTAAGGGTTAAAACTATTTTTTTTAATATAACATTATATAACATGACAATTTGTTGACATAAATTTGTATTTTTATCAGTATAAATAAATATTTAAAAAAAAAATCAAATCTGAACTATATTTCATATTTGTTTTTGGTAGGATTATATCACATCGTTTTAACTAAATCATAGTGCTTTATTAATTGCATTTTAGTAACTAGATATTGTTACGAAATTTAAAATCAATTCAAGTTTCATATGATACATTTAAATAAGTATAATAAAAAGTTTAATCAGTTAAATTAAATAAATTTTAAATTATTATTAAAATATTGGTTTATAATTTTGTGATCAATGTTTATATAATATAAAGAAGTATAAATAAAAATATATTTTTCTTTATATGGTAGTATAGCTACTGGTTTAAGTTTGTAAATGTAGTAATCATAAATATGCATTCTATTTCTTCATAGGTTTGTTTGGTTGCATACAATGATTGATATTTAATAAGTATTTAATTATTATTGAAAAATTGATTGATGTTAATGATTGTTTAATTTAAAATTTTAATTAATTATAGTTAAAAATTTATATAATTTGAATTCTGAAAACTAATCAATAATGACATTAAAACACAGTATTATTCAATTACTAATACAATAGCAATTTTCTATCAAAGTTAAACAGAATTGTAAACGATAAAATTCATATTTGTATTGGTTTTTTATGTTGTATTTAACTGATTTCTGTTAACTTGTTTGCAGAATGTTATAGTTGATTTTAAATAACTTACCAACTTAGATTTATTAATAGCAAGCACATGATTGTCTAGTTTTGAAGTTTGATATTTAATTTCATTTGTATACATGATAATTTCTTTAATTATGTTTAGGAAAATTATATGTGTCCACTTGTTTTGAAAAAAAAACGCAGTAAAGTAATAAATCACAAAATCTGGTTTTAAAATATTTAATTTTTTTAAAATAAACTAAAATCCGGTCAAAACAGTTTAAATACAAAATTTGATTTAAAATAATAAAATCCGACTTTAAAACATCAAAATATTATTCAGCCATAAATTGTTAAAAATAGTAAAATTTAAAATATCAAAATATTGTTAAAAATAGCAACAAATTGGCAATAACGGTTTAAAAATGCATTTTCTTAAATAGTAAAAATCTGGCAATAAATTATTAAAAAATAATCATTTATTTAAAAGCAACAAAATCCGGCTATAAACTGTTAAAAAGTGCAACATTTTATTCATAAAAATGTAAATTTAACCTTAAAAAAAAAACAAAAACTCAAATTTGATCAAAAACGGTTGAAAAGCAGAAAGCACCAAAATTCGGTCATAAACTAAAAAAAAAAAACTAAAAATATGTCAAAAAAGCTATGAAAAATTAAAAATATTGTTAGAAAATATAAAAATTTGGCATAAACTGTCATCCGCCTATCCGTTTATCCGTTCATTTGTTGTCTGCCATCTGTCCATCTGCTCATTTGCTCATTTGCCTATTTGCTCATCCAACCAAAATTAAAAAAATCTTTTTCTTGCAAGTGTTAGATGTTTCTAAGTCAGAGGAGAAGGAAGTAATATTTATTTTTTTAATTACTATAAAGTGGATCATTTTACATCATAATCACTAACGATAAGTTTAAAATACAGTGCTCACTTACCTGCCTAAAATATTGTTATAAAAATATAGATAGCTTCTAATCATTGTGCCAGGGCAATTCCACGTCAATTGAGCAGTCCATTTCACGCGACCCTCTCCGATTTAGCTCAAATTTCATACACTTATTTGAGTATCCAAAATATAACTTTATGCCAAATTTCAGACTTCTAGGTCACATAGTTCGCCTCGTAGAGCCAATTAAATTTTACGGCAATTTTTAAGATCAATTTTTAACTTTATTTATCTTAATTGCATTTCAGCCTGGAAAAAAAATTTTAGAATAGTCATAACCGATGGGAAATTTCTCAAGGAATCGAATGCAGCGGTCAGATTTTTGTTATCTTGTCCCGCACGCGCAGAAAACGCAAAAAACAGTTTTTTTTCAAAAATTCATTTCTCAAAAGTTGCCACTTATTAAGACTTCAAATGTTGGACAAAGGCAGCTAAAAGTATGTACTTTAAGATGCTTAAATAAAAATTTTCCACACTAGTGGTAGTTTTTGCTCTAGAGCCTCTTAAAAGCACAAAACCATTTATTAATCAAAATTTTTGATATTAGACTGGTTTTTAGTTTTTTTTGTGGAATTTCTTTGTGTGTACCCTCAGAAAGTGATTTTTATACAAAAAAAGTATGCCATGAGAAATTTCAGACCTTAAAATTCAAAAGAACACGTGTCGCACTACCATTGAATTTTTAAAATTAATATACTTAAGTATTATTAGGTTCCAGATTTGAGTCAGATGCGTACCCTAGGTCCCCAAAAAAGTAAATAAGTACTTGCTAATTAGATTCCACATAAAACTTTACATCAATATACTCTGTATATATATTTTTTAAATTATAATATTTTTATTATATTTTAAATTTTGAACATAAAATTAGACTCGTAAACTAAAATTATTAGAATTTAATAAGGCTTAGGCCTATAATTTTTTTTTATTTAAAATTTTTTAAAATGACGTATTGTACATATTTTTTTTATTTTGTCAAATTTGTAACATTTTATTAATGTTTTTTTTTAAGTAAGGTTAAAAAATGTTCCCCTTGAAGTTTTTCTTTAATAGCACACAATCGGTAGAAGCTACATTAAAACATGTTATTAGGTAAAAAAATGCGCAATTGAATGGTTTTTAATTTTAAATTTTAATTATTTTTTTTAATTTTTGACTTTTAAACATAATTTTTAACAAAAATAACAAAAAAAATATTAAAAAACCATTCTTTAATTTATGACATAAGTACGGTTAGAGATAGATCCAGAAATGCTGTTCAAAATAGATGGACATAATTTTTATATTCTATTGTTTTTTTTTATTTAGACTTTTAAGAGAGATATTTCGAATATTGTATCAAAAAAAAAAAAAACAAAAAAATTTTGACGTGCAGCTTCTATGGTGAACATGTTTGCCTATAAGTTTATGATTAAAAAGTGTCTCAAATGAACCCCCCTACCCACTCTAAAAGTTTGTTACCCTTATTCATTAACACCCTGTATATTAATCAATATGTGCTAAAATTTTGATTGAAAAATGGTTTTGTGCGTTCAAGAGACTCTAGAGCAAAAACTACCACCAGTGTGGGAAATTTTTATTTAAGCATCCTAAAGTACATACATTTGGCTGTCTTTGCCCAAAATTTGGAGTTTTAATCGGTGGCAACTTTTGAGATATAAATTTTTGAAAAAAAAACAGGTTTATTGCATTTTCTGCGCGTGCGCGACAAGATGACAAAAATCTGACCCCTGCATTCGATTCTTTGGAAAATTTCCTATCAATTATGACTATTTCAAAATTTTTCCAGATTAAAATGCAATTAAAATAATTGAAATTTAAAAAAATTAAAGTTGAACTTAAAAAATTGCCGTAAAATTGAATTAGCTCTACGAGGCAATCTTTGTAACCTAGAGGTCTGAATTTTGGCATGAAATCGCATTTTGGGTACTCAAATAAGTGTACAAAATTTGAGCTAATTCGGAGAGGGTCGCGTGAAATGGACTGCTCACTTG
Organism: Tachinus rufipes; assembly: GCA_963932245.1. Taxonomy (NCBI): domain Eukaryota; kingdom Metazoa; phylum Arthropoda; class Insecta; order Coleoptera; family Staphylinidae; genus Tachinus; species Tachinus rufipes. The sequence goes on from OZ010741.1 coordinate 10,794,840, forward strand.
ACGTGGAATTGCCCTGCAACCATTATTAATTTTTTTGTTTAAGAATGAAAAAGTGATATCTAGTTTGTTGATGGCCAAAGCTTGGTGCTTTACTCCAGATTATGATTACCATTAAGTAATTTAAACTGGATTGCTCAACCACCAAATTAATATAAAAGTTAAGTAAAAAACAATACAAAACAATAAGTACACTAATCAGGCCTATAGCGATAATTGGCACAAAAACACTACAGGAAAGCAAAAAAAGTATAATTAAAACACAAAAAAATAAAATGTTTTGTTTTAATTGTGTTTTTCTTTACACAGGCATAAAAAAATTTAATTTTACATTCACAGACGCTTACCACATGTATTATTTATTACCCAAAACTTAATAATTTTATAATGAACTTATTTACTGGTTAATCAAAATAAAATAACAATCTAAACAAGCAATGCGTTAGTGCGTATTTTTAGTATTGTTGATACGCATTATTAATTATACTAATTGAATTAATACATATTTAACAAGTTTTCACAATTTTTTGAGTATTGGGTATTAGGAATTTGGAATAATTTATATTACGACTTTTATTTTAATATATAAGCTACATCTGATAGTATAGAAACCAGTACTCACTTAAACTCAAACAGAAAAACATCAAAAAATGTTCATTAGAGTAAATATTATCAATTAATATTTACTACAATTTTTTTTTCAAATTATTTTTTAGGTTGTAATTATTGTTGTGATTGCCTTTATGGTAGCTCAAGCTAAACATATTCCAAAATCTTCTGAACATAAAATTGAAAAGAAAGATGAAGTACATCAAGTAAGTAATTTAATAAAACTATATTTTAATTATTTTAAATTTAAATTAATTCATGTTTAGTCACTATCCCCGTACAAATATGAGTATGCTGTAGATGATCCAAAAACAGGAGACTACAAATCTCATCAAGAAGAAAGTGATGGTGAAAATGTGAAAGGTGAATATACAATTGCTGATCCAGACGGTACTATCAGAACTGTTCAATACACAGTTGGAAAGTATACAGGATACCAAGCAATTATTACCACACATAGTGAACATGATCATAAAATTGAATATTATGGGTTCCCAGCAAATTTTCACAAAACAGTAGCAAAATCTAAAGAATTAAACCATGAGTTATTGAGCGCTGCTTCTGTGATAGATGAAGTTAATCATATTCCAGAAACTTCTAAACGAAAAGTTCAAGAAAAACATGAAGAACATCAAGTAAGTAATCTAAGAAACATTTGTTTTAAATAATTTTGTCAAAATTTTAGTCACCTTCCTCGTACAATTATGGATACGCAGTAGAAAATTCAATAACAGGAGATTTTAAATCTCATCAAGAAGAAAGTGATGGTAAAAATGTAAAAGGTGAATATACTGTTGTTGATCCAGACGGTACTATCAGAACTGTTAGATACATAGTTGGGAAGAATACTGGATACCAAACTTTTATAACCACAAATGGAAAACACAATCGAAAAGTTAACTTTTATGGATTTCCTGCTGAGTTTCACAAAACAGTAGCAGAATTTAACGAATCAAAATATGAGTTTTTAAATTCTGCATCTAATATGAATCTAAATAATTATTTTGTTAGTATATTTATAAATTTTTATTTAGTTTTAATTGCAATTTCATCTTTATTAATGGACTTTTTATAACAAAAGGAAGTAAATTTATTGTTTTGATTAACCATTTTTTGAGTTTGGTATAATTGATACTCTAAAATGCTGTTGTGCAAACGCACATGTGTCTAGTAATATCTAAAAGATGACAATTTAATTGTCAAAACATGTCGTTACATAAAAAAATAATAACTAACACCACAAAACAGCATACTAGAGTATCAATTATACCAAATTCACCTAAGTAAATTTACTTTGATAAACAATGATTATGCAGGATTATAAAACATTATTATAAGAAAGGGCGTAAAGAAATGTGCATAAATAATTAAGATAAAATGTCCATGGTTGATTAATTTTAATTTAATTTTATAAGTGAATCATTTCTTTTATAGCCTATTATAGTTAATATAATAGTAATTGCTATTAAACAATAATGGTAACTGACAGATGCATTACACATACCAATGATGTTAACTGAATTTCTTTTATATTATTTATGGTTGCGTTGTCATCTTCAATATGTTTGGTTGAAGATGTAAATTAATTTTTTTTAAAGTCAAAAAAATTAGCATTAACGTTATTTTTAATTAAAACATATATGTTTGGGTGTTTAAAAAAAAAATTGTTGGTTTGGAACAGTTTTTCTATGCACTTCTTTGATATTTTTTGCTGGTGCTATAAAAATCTGCATGTTATTGTTTGGAATAGGATAAATTATATACTATTGAATATAAAAAATATAAAATTGTATTTTTGAAAAATGTATAAATGTAAAATGGTCTGATTAATATCAGTGCATTTAAAGTATTATTTATATACTTTATAATTGTTTCTTAATTTTGTGTGTATTTGTTTAAGTGTTAAACTATTTATAAATTTATAAACTTGTTTTATAGTTTATCTTAACTTTAAAGCAAACAATCAAGATTTTTGTTAACTTTTGTATATTATTATAAAGAGTGGTTTTTAGGCAGAGAACTTTAAATTGAAATAAAACACAGAAAAATGTTTTTAATATCCATAAAATTACCTTTATTTGACAGATTGTACATGACGTAATCTGGAGGTCCAATTTTCACACACTGTTTGCAGTAACTCCGGCTGTATTTTAGCAATAATGCGTGTAGACATAAGACATTACATATCCCCAGAAAAAATAATCTAATAGCGTCAAATTGCACATACAAGGTGGCTAATTAACAGGTCCATTTTGTGGAATTAATTGTTTGTGAAATGTTTCTTTCAGTAAACTATTTGTATTGCGCGCTAGGTGGCATTTGGCGCCGTCCTGCTGAAACCACATATTTGCAACATTAATGCTGTTTAATTAAGACACAAAAAAGTTGGCAATTATGTCTCTGTACCGCTCACCGTTGACTGAAACGTTCCGACCATCACTATTTTTGAAGACATATGAACCAATGATTCTACCGGTCTATAAAGCGCACAAAACGCTAATTTTTTCTAGATGTAATAGTGTTTTAACAATGGCTTGTAGATTATTATTGCTTCAAATGCAATAATTTTGTTTGTTGATATAGCCATTTAACCAAAAATATGCTTCATCACCAAACAAAATTTTTGAATGAGTTCGTAGATTAATAGCAATGTTTTCCTCGGCCCATTTACCAAATGTACGGCGCGAACAATAATCGTGTGGATGCACACAAGTTAAATTGTTGAGCACAATAACAAATTAATACAATTAGATCATCATTAACACTACGCTGCATACTATAAATTGCTTCTTGTGTGCGCACTGTACAACGTCGTACTGGATGCTTATTATAGTTTAGATTAAATGTATTGCAAAAACAATGCACAGTTTCTCAAATTTATTGCTCTGATGGACGATTTCTTCTTTCTTGATTTTTTACTAAGAAGCCGATGAAGTTGTTGGGTAGCCTTGGTCAATTTTAGTGTCAACAAACTACTTGGAATAGAGTTGTTAATGATGATTAGGTCTACACTGAATCGGTCTAATAAAGCATAAAATTGATTATTTTTGTAGCTACAAACAAAAGCTTTGGTCTAAGATCATAAACTGGTTAAAAATTTTTTTTGGGACAACATATGCAGTGGTTTAGTTTTTTGAATACATTATAGTTATAGTAGCAAAGTCACTTAAATTGCCTTATATGAATACTTCAAACTGGCCCTTTTTGTGCCACAGGTCAAAACTAGTTTGTAGTTTTACTATTTTTTAACTTTGTCAAAATAAATCAAGTGACGCTCAATTATTGGACTATTACGGCCCAACCATCGAGTGTTTGTGTTTGTTGTCAAAGAATTATCTCAATCAATCATTGCTAATGTTTCTGCTGCCATAAAGTACGAGAACAGAGGTGACAGTTGACAAAAATATGCGCAAGGTGCTAGAAAATATAGTTCAATTGATTACAAATACTCGGGCGGGTGGCTGGGTTACAAAAATAAATCGAGTTACGCTTCATTATTGGAGTACTATGACCCACCCACCAACCCGAATGTTTGTTGTCCAGGAATTGGCTAAACAATCACTGCTGATGTTTCTAATGTCATAAAGTACGAGAGTAGAGGTGACAGTTGACAAAAATATGCGCAAGGTGGGAGAAAACATGTGTACTGAAATACACAATTAAGTACCATAAGTATTATGAGTCACTATCTGAAACTATTTCTCAAAATAATCCATAAGAGAACATACGCACTTTGTGAAGAGCAAATATCACCAACGCAATTTGGTTTCAGAAACGCGGTGAGTACACGAGAAGCTCACTATAGCATTCAAGTGTAATTTCAATGATGCATAGACATAAACTGTGATATTTTTGCTTGCTTTGTTGATTACCAAAAGGCCTTCGTTAAAATAAAACATCAAAAAATAATAAAGCTCTAGAAGACTTAGAAGCTGAAATATCGCTAAACGGTTAAACCATAAATAATATACGCTACGCGGATGATACAGTGATATTGCTGATAGCATCAAGAAACTACAACACCTCATGAATAGAGTAACTGCTAGTAGCAAAAGGTATGGCCTTAATATAAACATCAAAAAGATCAAACACATCATCTTCAGTAAATCCCACATTAGAAATTGCTACGTCACCGTCAATCAGAAACTCGTTGAGAGAGTAAATAAATACACGTATCTTGGCACTACTGTAAACAATCAGTGGGGTCACTTCCAAGAGGTCAAGATCCGAATAGAGTAAGCAAAAGCTGTTTTTCAACAGTATGGGATCTCTATTAAAGAGCAACAAAGCTGAGAATTTTGCGCTGCTAGGTTCTTTTTTACGGAGTTGAATCGTGGACACTAACCGATGCTATAAGCAAGAAACTAGAAGCATTTAAAATGTGGTTATATCAAAGAATGTTGAGAGTTTCGTGAAAGAATCGCATAACCAACACTGAGATCCTTCACAGAATGCAGAAAGAGAAAGAGGTCTTTAACACCATAAAATGCAAAAAAAACTTCAATACCTAGGGCATATTATGAGGAATGAAAGCAGATTCCAGCTATTGCAAAAAATACTGCAGGGAAAGTAGCAGGAAAAAGAGCTGTCGGAAGAAGGATATCATGGCTGAAGAATCTTCAAACATGGGTTCGCATGACTTAAATAAAGTAATGATTACAAGAATGGTTACCAACGTCCGGAACGGAAAAAGAACTAAAAGACAAAGAACTGAAATGAACCGCATTTCTTTGCCAAAGTGTTGGCGTCTTTGGTCGTATTTGATAGCCAATTGTTTCTCAAAATATTATTGTTGTTAGAGATTTGCTTTGATCGGCTTAGACCATAGAGTTCTGAGAAACAACACATAACAAAGTTGCAATTTGCAATGCCATTAGTGAGTCAGTTGTCAAGGGGCTTCAAGTGCGGTTGTAAGCACTTTGTTCCTATTTACCAGAGGTCTATTTCTTGGCGTAACAAATAAAGTTTTGCATAATATTGGCTGATGTATATGAAGAATTTAAAAAAAAACGTTGTTGATGGAGGTATAGGTTTGCCGGGGTAACAATATCAGCCGTGCAGACTAGTAGTCCACAATACTAATAAAATCAAAAAGTCTTTTTTGACGTTATTTTGCTGCAATAAACAACCAAACACCATTCTGAAGGCATGGTATTACTAATATTAAAAAGCTTCATCTACTTCTACATATTGCAAACAAGAATGCTGCAAAGACACTAATTTAGAGATTGTACAAAATGTATTGAATTAATTTTGATCTATTTGTACTACTAATGTTGAAGAAAATTATCAATTTTTTAATTAAATTCCAATGAATGGTTTTAAAGTTATTTAGTATTTTACATTTCTACATATTGAAAACCAAAATGCTAAAATTACATTAATTTAGAGGTTCTGTGAAATGTATTGAATAAATTCTATTCTTAACAGTTCGTTTACTAATATTGAAAAGTATTTATGACAAATTTTATTAAATTCCAATGAATAGTTTAAAAGTTATTTAATTTCTTCTATATCCTAACTATATTGCAAACAAAAAAGGTCGAAAGACACTAATTTAGAGATTATGCAAAATGTATTGAATGAATTTTGATCTATTTTTGACAGTTTGTATTACAAACATTGAAGAGCATTTTTGACAAATTTCATTAAATTCCAATGAATAGTTTAAAAGTCATTTAGTTTTTTTTATTTCTACATACTGCAAAGAAGAAAATTACATAAGACAGTAATTTAGAGGTTATACATTATGTATTACATAAATTTTTATTTATTTTTTACAATTTGTGTTATCATTAATAGTCTTTTTAGTCCAAAAACCTAAAAAACAATTTGTGTTACTAATGTTGAGGAGGTTTATGGACATGGCTTTACGTCGTTCACATAAATCTTGAACTTAAACTGAAGACCAATGTGGATGGTTCCCGCCCACCTACCAAAGCGTTAGTTATCAAAAAATTTATTGTTAAACAATTCTCTGATAAATAAGTAAAATCCAATATTCTTTCTCTTGTATATAATAGCTACAAGAACACAAGACGTGGAAGTAACAAAAAATCCTTTGGTAACTAGGCACTTGGGTAGGTGGGCGGGTTACAGTATAAAAAAGTGTTGCCCGCAATTTAAACTTGGTTCCCGCTAGCCAGTGCTAGCAGCAGAACATTGGCACATTTACACGGATATTTTTTTTGACATGTTTAAAGCATACGCTCCCAATGGCATCGACAGTTACTAGTTAGTTCACGTGCGTGCGCACCAATAGCGTTGTTAAGTTTTTGTGTAAATGCACGCGTAGTCTTGCTTCTCTTACCATCAATAATGTTGCGGGTTTGCAAGGAAGCCAACTGGTATCTTTTTAATGCCAATGACTTACTTGTGCTTCCCTTAAAGTCTAATTCCATTGCAACATCTAAATATGATACATGGCGGTATATTATTGTTTATTTTTTCTTTGTGAGCTAATAAATTGCCCACGTATCTCATCTTCCTGGTACAACACTGCTCCTGGCGTTGAGAATGCCTATTTGCAGCAGAAAACAAATCTGGGGCTGACCAAAAAACTTCATCACGGTCCTTAAAAGCAGTTTTTGAGCTTCTAGGGTCGTAAATTTATTTTCCTTAACTTTAATAAAGAAAAATTTAATGTTTTTAATCCGCAATGATCATTGAAGCATCCAATTTGTCTTTAATATACTCGGGAGAATCCCAATCAAAATAGTTTTCTTTGAAATTTAAAAACTATTTTTCAGTTTTAGTAAGTTCCAATGCTCAAACTCCTACTCCATCTATTTATTAAATATTTCTGATTAATTTTCTACATAATATGTATACTTTTCTTGCTTATAATGTATTTTATTTATTTATAGGCCCCAGTTCCAGTAGACCCTTGGACTGGAACCTTACAAGCCACAAAAGATTCTACCATCTGCATACAAAAAAATTATTTATTTAATCAACATCCTTCTATTGAAGGTTCAGAAGATTGTCTTTATTTAAACGTATATGTACCAAAAGTAAGTTATTTTATTAAATAAAAATTATTTTTCAATTTTATTAAAATTTCAATTCAATCATTCAAGGTACTTACTAAAAAATCAAAACTTCCTGTAATAGTATTCATACATTATGAATATTTTTGTTATTAATTCTTGAAACTGTTTTAAATATTAATCAATTCAACTCAAGATAACTGAGAAGAATATCGAATTTCTGGATCACAAACTCGCAGAGTGTGTGGGCAAGAACTACAGCTAAAACTACTGTTCCGCGATCAGTAAACTAGTCCCGCTCACCCACCCAATTTTTGTTTTTAAAAGATTAGATCTATCAATCTGAAGAATATCCAATTTCTCAATTATCATTTGGGCAAGTCGGCGAGCAGAACAGTTGAAACTACTGTCCCGCAATTAACGAACTGAGTGCCTCGCCGTCATCCAATTTCTAGATTTACTGCTTTCCTTTCAAGAGCAACACGCTCCCGGGGCTTGACGCACAGAACCGTTCTGATGCACCGTCGTGATAGGTGGTGCATGAGAGGAGAGGGGAAGGAAACTCGGAACAAGTTGGGGCGTCGCGCTTTCTGTGAAAAAGAAAGCATCTATTAATATCACTTAGACGAGTAGGCGGGCACTTCTGTTAAAACAATTGTCCCGTAATTAGTAAACAACCTTCCAGTAGAACATTCTCTTTCATCCAGTTTCTTTTTTATATCCTAAAATATTTTTTCTACAATCTTCCAATTTGTGTTACTCTAGCATTGTTTCGATGATATTGCCCAGTTACTCTTCTAGGAATCTATGAGCGTTTTCTTTGTTAGGCCAATACCATTCAAATCTGGAGAGAGTGTGCTCTGTGTTCTCTTCCCTGCAGTGCATGAACTCACTTGATTCAGATTCGTGCACGTACAACCCAAAGCATTTGTATCTCGTTAGAAATTGGGTAACATGGTAACTCACTTCCCCATGATCCCTTAACGGCCAGATGTAACTTTTCTAATTAGCCTCTTGATCCATTCCGCTGTGTTTCTTCTCTTCCCATTTTGCAAAGATGTCATCTCTGACCTTAGTTTAGTACTTTTTGTTCGTACCCAAGTTATACGATCTTCTTGTAGTAAAGGAACAATTCTTCTGCTTACTGCCTGGAAAAGTTATAGGGTTGAAAATCCAAGCTTGCCGGTGACTATTTAAAGCCGTTCCCCACAAGTCCTTCAACCTCCTTACATAGCAAGTTCCAGGCGTTTTTTTTAGAAGCTATGATTGCACCTTTAAAATCTGAATTGTGTGATTTGTAGGTTTGCAAGAGATGTGTTTGACACCCTTGGTCCTAACAGCCGTTTGTACAGGTCAGTTGTCGCTTGGCTGCTACACTTTTTCCTAATTTCCGCATTTTCCTCATTCCATCAAAAAGGCGTTTTTATTCCCATTTTTGCCCTTTTTCTACAAAATAATTTGTTGCACGCCTTCCTTTTTATCAGCTCACTAGTACTGCATTTTTGGTAATTAGTTTGTTGCTTTACTATTTCTAAAAATTTAAGACCTCAATCAACCAAATTCCGTCGGCTTCCAATTGGCACTCCTAAACCTTCCCGTGAAAATATTTGAGATGCACAAACTGTGGTAATTTAATTCATGGAATAGGCCAGCAAAGTCAGTTACACACCTTCGGTTGGAAAATGCTTGGTATTTGTTTGGATTTGTCCATGCGTAGCTTTAGATCGCTGAAGGTTCTGAGACATTGATACTTAAGTAGAGCTAGATGCATGGTTCTCTTTCAGATAAAACTCTCTTTAGAGGTTAAAAACTTGCAGGAGTGTTGTTTTCAAAGTTGATCTTGTAGGATGTCCATCGATAATGTTGCTAGGACCTTCTTGATGAATTAAAAGTTCTGTTTCTCTGGGACCACGCAATAGGCTCAAAGTTGTTGGTGGACAGACTTGGATTGGTCCTGGAAGACTCTAGGGCTTAGTATGGTTGGTGTGTCATCAAGTCGTTTGAGTACTTTGCACCTGCAACATGAAAACCTTAAGTATTTTTATTTAACTGTGGTTTGAATTGGTGTTCCCGCCCACCCGCTTAAGTGTTTGTGATCCAATTTCTTGACAACAAACACATGGGTGGGTGGGCGGAAACTAAATTTAAATTTTATGAGCGTGTGGTTTGGATTAGTATTCCCCGCCAACCCGCCCAACAGTTTGTGATCCAGTTTCTTGACTACAAACACTTGGGTGGGTGAGCAAAAACTTAGTTCTATTTTTGTGGGCGTATGGTTTGGACAAGATATGGACCTAAGTGTTTGTGAACAAACAAATTTTACATTCCCGCCCACCAGCCCTACTGTTTGTGATCCAATTTCTTGACAACTAACATTTTGATAGAAAAGCGGAAACTAAGTTCAAGTGTTTGTAATTCATATACTTGGGTGGGTGAGCGTTAACAAAGTTTACATTTTGTGAGCATGTGGTTTGGATTGGTGTTTCCCACCCACCCACACGCCCAACTGTTTGTGACCTAATTTCTTGACAACAAACACTTGAGTGGGTGGGCGGGAACTAAAATTACATTTTATGAGCGTGTACTTTAGATTAGTGTTCCCAACCCATTCGCTCGACTGTTTGTGACAAAAAAAATTGACACCAAACGCTCATTTCAAAAAAATATTTACGGTTAATTATAATATGCATAACTCCTAAACCTTACATTAGATTTTGATACAAATTAGTGATAACATATTTCAGTATTAGTACAATCAACAGCATAAATTGTATCAAACTCCATACGACCAATTTGGCATAACCTCAAATTAATTGACATCAAAGAACAAAGTTGTTAGGTATTATAGTTAATTATAAAATTCATAACTTCTAAACCGGACATTAGATTATAATGAAATTTAGTGATAATATATTTCAATGCCAGTACAATCAACAGCATAAATTGTGTCAAATTCCATACAACCAATTTGACAAAACTTCAAATTAATTGACATGAAATAAATAATTTGTAATGTATTAAGTTATTTATAAAATTCATAACTCGTAAACCGAACATTAGATTTTGATGCAATTAAGTGATAGCATACTTCAATATCAATATAATCAACAGCATAAATTGTATCAAACTGCATACGACCAATTTGACATAAGCTCACATTATCCGCCATCAGACAACTAATTTGTAATGTATAAAGTTACTTATAAAATGTATAACTCCTAAACCGTACATTAGATGTTAATGCAATTTAGTGATAACATACTTCAGTATTAGTATAATCAACAGCATAAATTATATTAAATTCCATACGGCCAATTTGACATAACCTCAAATTAATTGACATCAAAGAACTAATTTGTTAGGTATTATGGTTAATTATAAAATTAATAATTTCTTAACCAGACATTAGATTACAATGCAATTTAGTAATAATATACTTCAACAATAGTATAATTAACAGCACATATTGTATCAAATTCCATACGACCAATTTAACATAACCTTAAATCAATTGAAACCAAACAAGTAATTTGCAATGTATTAAGTTACTTATAAAATTCATAACTCCTAATCCCTACATTAGATTTTGATGCAATTGAATGATAACATACCTTAATATTAGTATAATCAACAGCATAAATTGTACCAAATTCCATACGACCAATTTGACATAAGCTCAAGTTATCCGACATCAGACTAATTTGTAATGTATTAAGTTAGTTATAAAATGTATAACTCCTAAACCGAACATTAGATTTTGATGCAACTTAGTGATAATATACTTTAGTTTTAGTATATATCAACAGTATTAATTGTATCAAATTCTATACAACCAATTTTACATAACCTCAATTTAATCGGCATCAAACAACTAATTACTAATGTGTTAACTTAATTTTAACATTCATAACTGCTTAACCGTACATTACATTTTGATGCAATTTAGTTATAATATATTTCAATATTAGTATACTCAACTGCATAAATTGTATCAAATTCCATACAACCAATTTGACATAACCTCAAATTAATTGACAACAACCAAATCTAACATTCCTATTCATCATATAAAATAAATAAATAACTTACAACTTTTATATCAGGTACAAGTCATTGTTATGACTTAATATATTTATTCAAATACCCAGAAGTTTTACCAGATTATCCAGAAAGTGATAATATCATGGGTAAAATACTAATAAAATTTTGGACTAATTTTGCCATACTTGGGTAAGAATATAAAATTCAATTAATATTAAGACAAAATTGCAAACTTGATAAATTGTTAATTACTAAACTAAAATTAATTTGTTTTTTAGGAATCCCACTCCTTGTACAACAACGAATTGTACAAAACAATGGGACCCGCTTCCAAAAATCTCACAAACTAAAGATTTTTCCAACACTACTTAAATATATCCGGTCCAACGACAAATCATGTTTATCCTGTGACACTGGAAATGCGCAACGATCTCTATACTGACCGAATGGCTTTTTGGGAAAGCAAGAATTTGTTCGAAAATATCGGTTTCACGTAATCGATTTAATTTATTCCACTTAATAGCTTTAAGTTGACGAAAGTACAATATATTAATTATAATTTATTATTTTATTATAATCTGTATAAGAAAGAAAAATTATACAAACAAAAAATACAAATAAAATTTACTTTTACAAGATATAATGTTGATTTTAATAAGGGAGTTTATTATATAGGAGGCAAACTTTTTTGTGTTTGGGATTGTATTCTGAAGTACCCAGCAAAGATAGTGGGGAAAGGATTTGTTAAGACCGAATTAAAATCCACCGTTTTGATTCGGTTGCATTGCCTGATGTAGTCCGATGCTATCTTGATTGCACCTAACTAAGGCACATCAGACAGAATCCCTCTGTTTTTAGCTACCTGGAGAAGCTGGACGTACAGCATTAGAAATGATTTCACGTTCCTTCACATGCGTGTGATCGATTTTAATTCAAACGAGCGATAAGCTCTGTTTGCACCACGTCTGCCGGGAGGCAATCGGGAATTGTTTCGGACAACGTATTTGAAGGTCTTTTCAGCACCTATTTGGAAGGTATAATGCACTACATTGGAAGTAGTGCAGTGCTGAATCCATTGACTACGTTTACGGCGCGGTCGATGGGTATAAGGATTTCTCCCAAATAGTAATGGAAGTAATGGGAGTGGTGAACCAGCGCCGGGAAGCCGGTGGATTTTTGGAAAGAGGAAAATGGCCTAGCGATTCATTAGCCGGATCAGATTTGGCCGACTAAGCCTTAAGAATTGTTAAAAGCCCATTGGCCTTGGTTGGCTGAATGCCCTTTTGGCGCTGAAATCACTTGACTCGGAGTAGCTGAAGGCCTATTATTACAAGGAATCGAAAAGAACTTACCAATGTCTTTCTTTGCCTTATTCGTCTTCTTCTTGACGACCATCGTATAACCCTCTTCTGGAGACGGAGCTTCCATCGACGGCAGACGGGCTGGAGGCAGGCCTTCACCTAGTGTTCCGGAATCTTGTGAAAGGCTCGACGAACGGTAGTGGCTTCGCGACCTCCTTGGAGCTTGCAAAATCCGCTTTATAATTAAATTCGTGGCCATTAGGATGGCGTCCTCGCTCTACCTCAGGACCATCTTAAAGTCTTTCCGGAGCTGAGTAAAGGTGTCCTTGAGGTCCAACTGGATGATTTCAATGACATCCGGAGCAATGTCATTCTTAAGGTAACGAACGTCATCCACAACAATGTCCACATAATATTCCTCGGCATCCATGTGTTTCTGGTAACGATTGTCTATTTCCTTGATTTTGGCGAATAACTTCTCGAGCTGGTCATCAAGCTTCTGTGTCTTTGCGTATAAAATCCCCAGTACTTGGCTATCATACAGTTCGGGCAAGGGGCCTTGCTGAACAATGCCGCCATGTCTGGAGATTGCAGTGAAAACTGCATTTATCCTTGAAATCTTCGCTCTTCGTACGTCTTAACTGGACTGCTGCTCGTAGCAACTGAAATTTTTACAAATATTATTTTATTTTACGCTAAAATAATGGGTCCATATATTTATATACTTTACCGCGGTCTTCATTAGGCTCGACGGTGATTTGTCAAGGTAATAGCCAATGGAAAAGTAATATTCAATAAAAATTCATTCTTAAAATTTTATTTAAGTGTCTCAATTCATGCTCCTTAAGAAAACCCAACTAAAATTGAAGTAAAAACTGGAAAGAAGATACCAAGAAAAAGGCAAACGACGCAGCAGTCAACACTAATAGACAGAATGTTAAACCAAAAATATAATCAAGTAAATTCCACACCATTCCTGCAACAGTATAAGCTGACCTTCAGGAAAACCAAACCAAACCAAACCTAACCTAACCTAACCTAACCTAACCTAACTAAAAAAAACGTAAACTGTAAAAAACAGAATAAATCAAAATCCGCCGTTGAAGAAGAATTGGAAGTTCTTAAACTAAACAATACCTAGGAGGCCCCAACACTTCCAAAAAAAGGAAATGCATAAGAAATAAAATGTAGTTTGATTAAAAAAACTCATAAATCAAGTCCGATTATACGCCAAAAGTTATAGTCAAATCAAAAAAATTTACTATGAAGAAACTTATTTGATACCTCTTGGGTCAAATGTACTTCCATACAAAATTTGTTTCTTGTTAAAGCATCTGTTAATTTCAAACAATAAAGTTCAATTGAATTGCATCTTAAAAAATCTTAAAAAAAAAATTAAAGCAGCCATAATTGAAACTTTAAAATGTTAACACCATCACCAATTGTTTTCCTCAGCAAATCGAGCGTGGAATTAACTCGATAGCGTACAGCACCGTCTTATTGAAACCACATTTCTTTAAAATCAATGTTCTTAAATTGTAAAAACACAAATACCGTAACATGGCTCTATAGCAATCATCATTGACTGTTACGACTTTTCTTTCCCCATTTCAGAAGAAATAAAATCCGATGATGTCGCTATCAAAAACTGTGGTGCACACAGTAGGTTTTTCGGAACGGAAGGACCAATAACTTTGTTTGTTAACAAAGCCATTCGGCCAAAAATGCGCCTAGTTTGAGAAGATCTTTTGCCAAAATCAACATAATTTTAAAACTGATCTACTGACTAATCCGTTTGACTGCAACTCTTAGTCAATATAATTCTTACAATGTAAAATCAAATCGACGTGAAATTGACAAATTTGGGCTCACCGGCGTACAAAAACTGCTTAAAGTAACGATAACCTAACTCTCAGGCAAACAAACAAGGACCACTTACAATTGAGCTGAAACTTTGGTAAATAATTTCCAAACGTTCGGAATAAGTTGCATAATGAAACTGCAAATTTTACTAAAAATTTTGACAGATTTGTCCAAAAATATTTGATTGGACTTTTATCTAAAAATCTCTATAGATAAAAGTATCCCCTTTATTGAATAACCGCCATTACATATTTGAAGTGTTTAAATCTGACATTTAATTATAAATAATTGATTAAGGAATTTTTGTTGATGGAAAAATTAGTTTAGTTTTACAAATAAATAAAAAGATTTATTTAATGTAATTAATCTTGCTCACCATAGAAAGGTACTAATTTTTGGGCAAGGGAGGGATCGGAAACAAAGGATTTAAAAGGTTTTAGAAAACACCAAGGAATTCGTCAGTATAAACATCATCAAATATGTAACCGGACCAAGCCGGACCTACCTTGCTTGGTTGCTTATAGATGACATCGCCCGACACTATCACTACACAAAAAAAAAACACTAAATCACTACACAAAAAAAAAACACTAAATCACTACACAAAAAAAAACACTAAATCACAACACAAAAATCCCATCACATCTCATCTTATGCAAACTAATCTTTACATAACTCTCTTATACGCACACACCTCTATAAACTTGAGATTTTCTAATCTCATCTCTTTAACAACACTAACTCATCTCTGCACCAGTTCAACTCTACATAATCTCATCTCATCTGTACAATAACCCTAATGTAGAGTAACTCATTTGTACAATAACTCCTCAGTACATTAACTCATCTGTACCCTGCTCCTCAGTACATTAACTCTTCTCAACTCTACACAATCTCATCATCTGTACTGCGCCCCTCAGTACATTAACTTTTCTCTGCACAATCTCAACTCTTCACAATCTCATCTCAACATCTGTACCCTGCCCCTCAGTACAATAACTCATTTCTGCATCATCTCAACTCTACACAATTTCATCTCAACATTTGTACCCCGCCCCTCAGTACATTAACTAATTTCTGCATCATCTCAACTCTACACAATCTCATCTCAACATCTGTACCCCGCCCCTCAGTACATTAACTCATCTCTGCACCATCTCAACTCTACACAATCTTATCTCAACATCTGTACCCCGCCCCTAAGTACATTAACTCATTTCTGCATTATCTCAACTCTACACAATCTCATCTCAATTCTACACAATCTCATCTCAACATCTGTACCCCACCCCTCAGTACATTAACTCATCTCTGCACCATCTCAACTCTACACAATCTCATCTCAACATCTGTACCTTGCTTCTCAGTACATTAACTCATCTCTGCACCATCTCAACTCTACACAATCTCATCTCAACATCTGTACCCCGCCCCTCAGTACATTTACTCATCTCTGCACCATCTCAACTCTACACAATCTCATCTCAATATCTGTACCTTGCTCCTCAGTACATTAACTCATCTCTGCACCATCTCAACTCTACACAATCTTATCTCAACATCTGTACCCCGCCCCTAAGTACATTAACTCATTTCTGCATCATCTCAACTCTACACAATCTCATCTCAATTCTACACAATCTCATCTCAACATCTGTACCCCACCCCTCAGTACATTAACTCATCTCTGCACCATCTCAACTCTACACAATCTCATCTCAACATCTGTACCCTGCTCCTCAGTACATTAACTCATCTCTGCACCATCTCAACTCTACACAATCTCATCTCAACATCTGTACCTTGTTCCTCAGTACATTAACTTATCTCTGCATCACCTCAAACTCTACACAATCTCATCTCAACATCTGTACCCCGCCCCTTAGTACATTAACTCATCTCTGCACCATCTCAACTCTACACAATCTCATCTAAACATATGTACCCTGCTCCTCAGTACATTAACTCATCTCTGTACCAATCTCATCTCATCTGTACAGTAACTCATTTGTTCAATAACTCCTCTGTACATTAACTCGTCTCTAACCACATTTAATCTCATCTCATCTCACCTTACCTCACCTCACCTCATCTCACCTCATCTCACCTCATCTCACCTCATCTCACCTCATCTCACCTCATCTCACCTCATCTCACCTCATCTCACCTCATCTCACCTCATCTCACCTCATCTCACCTCATCTCACCTCATCTCACCTCATCTCACCTCATCTCACCTCATCTCACCTCATCTCACCTCATCTCACCTCATCTCACCTCATCTCACCTCATCTCACCTCATCTCACCTCATCTCACCTCATCTCACCTCATCTCACCTCATCTCACCTCATCTCACCTCATCTCACCTCATCTCACCTCATCTCACCTCATCTCACCTCATCTCACCTCATCTCACCTCATCTCACCTCATCTCACCTCATCTCACCTCATCTCACCTCATCTCACCTCATCTCACCTCATCTCACCTCATCTCACCTCATCTCACCTCATCTCACCTCATCTCACCTCATCTTACCTCATCTCACCTCTCATCTCACCTCATCTCACCTCTCATCTCACCTCTCATCTCACCTCATCTCACCTCATCTCACCTCATCTCACCTCATCTCACCTCATCTCACCTCATCTCACCTCATCTCACCTCATCTCACCTCATCTCACCTCATCTCACCTCATCTCACCTCATCTCACCTCATCTCACCTTATCTCACCTCACCTCATCTCACCTCACTTCATCTCACCTCATCTCACCTCATCTCACCTTACCTCACCTCACCCCAACTCACCTCAACTCAACTCAACTCACCTCACCTTACCTCACCTCAACTCACCTCATCTAACCTCATCTCACCTAATCTCACCTTATCTCATCTCACCTCACCTCATCTCACCTCATCACAACTCATCTTCCCTTAGCTCACCTCATCACAACTCATCTCCCCTTAGCTCACCTCTACTCACCTCATCTTCCGTCATCTTCACCTCATCTCACCTCATCATCTCAACTCAACACGCAAAATTTACATTTTAACCCACACAGCATACACACCTCATCTCATCTCATCACACCTCATCTTACTTCATCTCAACTCACCGCACTTTAATAACACTTCACTGCACTTTATTAATATATCACACTTTCGCGCACTTTAAATTATATAACACTTCACTGCACTTTATTAATATATCACATTTTCGCGCACTTTAAATTATATAACACTTCACTGCACTTTATTAATATATCACATTTTTGCGCACTTTAAATTATATAACACTTCACTGCACTTTGTTAATATATCACACTTTCGCGCACTTTAAATTATATAACACTTCACTGCACTTTATTAATATATCACATTTTCGCGCACTTTAAATTATATAACACTTCACTGCACTTTATTAATATATCACATTTTTGCGCACTTTAAATTATATAACACTTCACTGCACTTTGTTAATATATCACACTTTCGCGCACTTTAAATTATATAACACTTCACTGCACTTTATTAATATATCACACTTTCGCGCACTTTAAATTATATAACACTTCACTGCACTTTATTAATATATCACACTTTCGCGCACTTTAAATTATATAACACTTTACTGCACTTTATTAATATATCACACTTTTGCGCACTTTAAATTATGTAACACTTCACTGCACTTTATTAATATATCACACTTTCGCGCACTTTAAATTATATAACACTTCACTGCACTTTATTAATATATCACACTTTCGCGCACTTTAAATTATATAACACTTCACTGCACTTTATTAATATATTACACTTTCGCGCACTTTAAATTATATAACACTTCACTGCACTTTATTAATATATCACACTTTCGCGCACTTTAATATTATATAACACTTCACTGCTTTGCTTCCATCTTAGGTAATGAACATCCACCTATAATAAAATCCTTGGTACGTGACGTTCGTAATGGAGATTTACCGCGCACTTTTATAATATATTACACTTTAACCGCACTATAATAATATATCACTTTTTACCGCGCACTTTTATAATATATTACACTTCCAGCTCATCTTCTTCGAGATAGTTTGAGAATTGAGAAGGACCAAATAAGAACAAAACAAAGTGAACTAAGATTGAATTAACATACCTGACGATTGAGAGACATGTACAGAGGAACGATTACCATAAAATAAAATTGCAAGAATACAAACTGAAAATCGATAACCATAATAAACTTTGAATAAAAAGAAACAAACTGAAAACGGGTGAACTAAATTAAGGATAAACAAACATGAACTAAGGGTGGATAGACATGAAATGAAAATGAAAAGATGGGGATCGAGCATCAAAA
Organism: Tachinus rufipes; assembly: GCA_963932245.1. Classification (NCBI taxonomy): domain Eukaryota; kingdom Metazoa; phylum Arthropoda; class Insecta; order Coleoptera; family Staphylinidae; genus Tachinus; species Tachinus rufipes. The sequence continues at coordinate 10,814,003 of OZ010741.1, forward strand.
AATATAAACTGAGCTTAAAGGCGTATGATTTGTAAATTGTTGAAACACAAAATGATGACAAAGAGCTATGGATTTCGAATTATGAACCAAAAATCGTGTATTGAAAAATCAAGGACATGCATTCTGGATGCAAAAATATGGGTTGGGGTCATGTCCTCGAGGATTACGGCCCCATGATCCCACCCCACACTCCTTCATCCACAATGCACCTCCCTACACATTCCATGATTCTACACCCAAAACCCACATCTCTTCATCATAAAATTATGTTTCGTTATCCACAATCCATATCCCTTTACCTTAAGTCCATAGCCTTTGATACTCGATCCACATCTTTTCACCTCCAGCTTATGCCCCTCTATCCTTACTTCATGTTCCTCCTTCCTTAATTGTTAAGTCCATCCTTCCACAATCTACTTCTTGCTACACTAAGCTAATAGTTATCAATCCTTAGTCCATAAACTTCCATTCTTATTGTATGGTCCTCCATCTGCAGTACGTGTACCTCATCTTCAAGCAATATTAGCACATCCCTAATCCGCATCCTTTTGCTCCTAATCTTTGTTCTCAATCATGGGTCATCTCTCTACCCTTTAGCCTTAATTGCGTTAGAGTAATTTTTCAATTCTTAGGCCATCTGAAATACTAAAAAAACTATTACAATTAAATAAAAAATTATCATTAATTTGCTTCTTTCTTCTAGTCGACAAAGTCCTAAAACAATAAAAATATTATTAGTATTAAATAAACAATATTTTTGTTTACAAGCATACCCTCGTAATCATGATCCAGTTCCTTCATGGACTTTACTGTTTCATCAAAAACATTTCAAGCAACGCTGAACAATCTTTGGTCTACGATCTTTAGCCAACAACTAAAGATCAATCAAAAACCGTATAGCCCGCCCCCCGCAACTCATGAACCCGAGGTTCACTTGGTCGAGGATCGTTTGTCAAAACTTTCTATTGACCTAAGCACCTATATCCACAGAGCTACAGGATACGACAACAGGGGAACTTTCCTCATGCCTCACGATTGACGTGCTGCCTTCTTGGAAAATTGTAACATAGGGTCCCCAACCAGAGTTGTGACAGACAAACTAAGGGATTTAACCTTCAATTATTGCTTTCGGTCGGCTACCTTCGATGTCCACACAAACTATTGTTATGTGCTTAAAAATATTCGCAAATCAACATAGTCCTTCTTTTCTAGATGAATATGGTCTGAAATGTTAAAAAATTAATTATGATTAAATAAATATTATAAAGGTTTGCTTACCGTCTGCTTCTTTGATGGAACTGAATCCACTAAACATGACTGCATTCTTCACAAACATTTTAGTACACTGCTGAACAATCTTTGATCAACGATTTTTAGCCAACAACTAAAGATCAATCAAAAACCGTATAGCCCGCCCCCCGCAACTCATGAACCCAAGGTTCACTCGGTCAAGGATCCTTTGTCAAAACTTTCTATTGACCTAAGCACCTTATCCACAGAGCTACAGGATACGACAACAGGGGAACTTTCCTCATGCCTCACGATTGACGTGCTGCCTTCTTGGAAAATTGTAACATAGGGTCCCCAACCAGAGTTGTGACAGACGAACTAAGGGATTTAACCTTCAATTATTGCTTTCAATCGGCAAACTTTGATGTTCACACAAACTATTGTTATGTGCTTTGAAATATTTGCAAATAAACAGAACATGTGTTGTAGATAAGTCCATCAATCCTCTTCTAGATATGTAGATCTGAAATGTTAAAAGAATTATTGTGGTTATGTAAATAGTATTAAGGTCTGCTTACCGTCTGCTTCTTCGATGATACTGTATCCAGTAGACATGACTGCATTCTTTACAAACATTTTAGTACACAGCTGAACAATCTTTGATCAACGATTTTTAGCCAACAACTAAAGATCAATTAAAAACCGTATAGCCCGCCCCCCGCAACTCATGAACCCAAGGTTCACTCGGTCAAGGATCCTTTGTCAAAACTTTCTATTGACCTAAACACCTATATCCACAGAGCTACAGGATACGACAACAGGGGAACTTTCCTCATGCCTCACGATTGACGTGTTGCCTTCTTGGAAAATTGTAACATAGGGTCCCCAACCAGAGTTGTGACAGACGAACTAAGGGATTTAATCTTTAATTATTGCTTTCAATCGGCAAACTTTGATGTCCACACAAACTATTGTTATGTGCTTTGGAATGTTTGCAAATTAACAGAACATGTCTAACTAGATAAGTTCATCCATTCTCAATCCTTTTGTAGATGAATAAGAAATCTGAAATGTTAAAAAATTAGTATGCTTAAGTCAGTAAGTATTATTTAAGTTTGCTTACCGTGTGCTTCTTATATTGTGCATCTAACAGACATTACTGTGTTCTTCATAAATATCTTAATACACTGCTGAACAATCCTTGATCAACGATCTTTAGCCAACAACTAAAGATCAATCAAAAACCGTATAGCCCGCCCCCCGCAACTCATGAACCCAAGGTTCACTCGGTCAAGGATCCTTTGTCAAAACTTTCTATTGACCTAAGCACCTTATCCACAGAGCTACAGGATACGACAACAGGGGAACTTTCCTCATGCCTCACGATTGACGTGCTGCCTTCTTGGAAAATTGTAACATAGGGTCCCCAACCAGAGTTGTGACAGACGAACTAAGGAATTTAACCTTCAATTATCAGATCACGATAGTTGATCTTTGATGATCACTCAAACTCATTTATTAGAGAATGATTTATGCTTTAGAATATTTACAAATAAACAGTACATGTCTCAAGTCTCAGTTGCCTTAGTGCTATTTATATCCTGAAATTAAAAAAAAAACGTGATTGTGTTTGTTAAGATATTAGATCTCAATCCTAATTAATATATTTAAAAGTACACTTTCTTTAAAAATATCAAAAAACAAAACTGTTGAATTAATATGTCTATTTTATCCGCCGCCAGTAGAGATCATGAAAGTAGTAGCAAATACTAAGGCTAGATTAAAAAAAATAACCAAATAAAAATGTTGCATTAAAGTACAACCTATTTTTTAATAATCAATCAAACAAAATTACAAAGAATTCATAGTTTGCAGTAGCAAAGATTCTATTCTTCCAGAGTTGAGATATTGAACCCTACAAACTCTGTTTTGTTCTGCAGCAGCCGAGCAGTTTGCTAACGATAAAAAAAAAATAAAATTTAATTCGGAAATGTAATCGCGTCAGATATAATTGGTAACGTTCTCTTCAACGCCTAATCAAACAAGCCAATTCATGTTGGCAATCAACCACAGATCGTGCAAACGTAATGCGGCCAATAATACATATTAGATTTAATGTAATATTAAAGTTTAAAGAAAAATTCAAAAACATTGTGAAAACAACAACCATCTCTACAAGAAATTAATGTTTTTTCTTGGATTTTCTTAATTCTAAACACAATAATTTTCATAAAATTTTCCAATAATTATTTAAAAATTTATTATAATTCTGAGAAGCTTTTTGTAAAATTTCAATCTAATTTGAAGAAAATTGTGAAAACAACACCCATCTCTACAACAAGTTCAATGTTTTTCTTGCAATTTTCCAATTCTAAGCAACAATAATTTTCATAAAATTTTCCAATAATTATTTTAAAATTTATTATAATTCTGAGAAGCTTTTTGTAAAATTTCAATCGAATTTGAAGAAAATTGTGAAAACGACACCCATCTCTAAAACAAGTTCAATGTTTTTCTTGCAATTTTAAAATTCTAAGCAACAATAATTTTCATAAAATTTTCCAATAATTATTTTTAAATTTATTATAACTCTGAAAAGCTTTTTGGAAAATTTTAATAAAATTTAAGGAAAATTGTGGAAACGACAACAATTTATAGAAGAAATTAATGTTTTTTCTTGCATTTTTTCAATTCTAAGCAACAATCATTTTCATGTAATTTTCCAATAACTATTTTTAGATTCATTATAATTCTGAGAAGCATTTTGGAAAATTTAAATCAAATTTGAGGCAAATTGTGGAAACGACAACAATTTATAGAAGAAATTAATGTTTTTTCTTGCATTTTTTCAATTCAAAGCAACAATAATTATCATGAAATTTTCCAATAATTATTTTTAGATTAACCACAATTGTGAACAGCTTTTTGAAAAATTTCAATCAAATTTGAGAAAAATTGTGGAAACGACAACAATTTATACAAGAAATTAATGTTTTTTCTTGCATATTTTCAATTCTAAGCATCAATAATTTTCATAAAATTTTCCAATAATTATTTTTAGATTAACCATAATTGTGAAAAGCTTTTAAAAAAATTTCAATCAAATTTGAGAAAAATTGTGGAAACGACACCCATCTCTACAAGAAATTAATGTTTTTTCTTGCATTTTTTCAATTCTAAGCAACAATAATTTTCATAAAATTTTTCAATAATTATTTTTAGATTAACCATAATTGTGAAAAGCTTTTTGGAAAATTTGAATCAAATTTGATGTAAATTGTGGAAACAACAACAATTTATACAAGAAATTAATGTTTTTCTTGCATTTTTTCAATTCTAAGCTACAATAATTTTCATAAAATTTTCCAATAACTATTTTTAGATCTATTATAATTTTGAGAAGCATTTTAGATAATTTCAATAAAATTTAAGGAAAATTGTGGAAACGACAACAATTTATACAAGAAATTAATGTTTTTTCTTGCATTTTTTCAATTCTAAGCAACAATAATTTTCTTAAAATTTTCCAATAATTAATTTTAGATTTATTATAATTCTGACAAGCTTATTGGAAAATTTCAATCAAATTTGAGAAAAATTGTGGAAACGACACCCATCATCAAGAAATTAATGATTTTTCTTGCATTTTTTCAATTCTAAGCAACAATAATTTTCATAAAACTTTCCAATAATTATTTTTAGATTTACTATAATTGTTAAAAGCTTCTTGAAAATTTCAATCAAACTTGAATAAAAATGATAGAAATATATTTGCATCAAAATGCAGAGAGAGATCATGTTAAAGTTGGTTGAATGTTCTAGATAAAAGCGCGCAAAAAAGAAAAATTAAAAATGATGTGTGGATATTGCTGAAGCAATTTGTTCAAAGTAAGGTATAAGAATTGTATTCTACAATGTTGCTGCCTTCCCCGAAAGAAAATGGCGTACCTAGTATGTATGTATAATTTAAAATAAACCATTAATATAGAACAAAATATTAAAGGAGTAATAATATAAAAATTTTATTAAGAAAATTCTAAATGTAATAACATCACAAGGGTAGCTGATAAGACCAGTCTATTTATAAATGAGAAAAAACAAAGCGATCATATTTGTTTATTAAAATAAAAATGCGACGCAAATTTAAACTACGCAGTATTATAATATAAAATAAGTCCATATTGGCTTCAAATATGAAAATTTTACATAAAAATATTGACATGTATAGTACGTCTATAGGTATAGGTTTTTACGACATAAGCAATTATGTTAGTACTACATACCCTAAATAGATTATAACACCTTTTTGTTCAAGAGTTAAAATATTATATAAATATACAATATTTTCACCCTTGAATGCTATTTCGGGTTTCAGATATATATTATAAACATATTTGGTTGGTAATGAAAAAACCAGCCAAAATAAATTAAGGCCATGCCGTAAAGACGCTATATCTATGGGTATACTATAAAATTTGGAAGAAAATCAGCCGTATTAGTGTCAAAATTGATTATTTGTAGTAAAAACTTAATAATGGTTATATGTCATCACTAATATGGATTACCACATAGTAAAACTCTCAAAGATCAATTTAACAAACAATAATATAACATAAATAACTCAAAATATTGTACATAATGCAGTAATATGTAGGTGGTGTAATATTTTGCACTAAAACAAAGCTAAAAATTTAAAATTCATCATAAAAATTGGTTTCAATATATTATTCAGTTAGTTAAGACCAGGTTTGGTAAGAAGGGTTTAGTAAAAACACATTTTATTTATCAAAAAAAATTAATACGCAATAAAAGGCGAGCATGGTATCATATAGCTCAGGAAAAAATATCGTGGAAGGAATTAAAGGATACCTAAATTCAGTGAACAAATGAAAAAAAAACTAAATTACAAAAATCGGGCTTCAACTGGATCTATTCCAACAATAAAATTTCATAATTAAAGACCTTAACTTAATTAATTTTAAAATTTACTTCCAACAAAATATTAGAAGTTTCTAAAACTAAAATCTTTAATTGTTATAACGATATAAGTATAATTTACAATAAACCCCCACTAGAATACAATATAATTTAAAATGAATAATAATAAAGTAATATAAAACTTGCAAATATAAAGGAAACATTTCACAAGGGAAGGTGATAAGAAATTCTATTTATAAATGCGAATGTTCGATTTCAATTTAGGCAAAAAAGCGAAGAGATTAATTTTATTTACTGGAATAAAAATGCGACGCAAATACCTGTAGAAACTACGCAATATATTAACATGAAACAGTGGCTTATTAAATTGAAATATTGTGAAATTTGGTAATAAAAATATCATTAATTAACCCTCAATTAAAAACAAATCGATTGAGTTAATTTACATTAAAAATCCCGCAATTTAAGATCAAAATCGCCCGAATTTATTCACAACTTACAATGCAATCTACCTCGACGGTCATCTAATGTTGAACTGGAATGATGTAACACCACTAATCACTTTTAATTATAAAATAGCACTAGTTTATTATTATTAAAGGCAAACACATCTGGACCGAACTAGATGTTACTGAGGAATGAAGGACGAAGCCACTCAGGGTAGAACAAGCAAGACGCGATGGCGGTGCGCATGGAATCATTACATTTCGGATAATTATAATTTGCATTTTTTTATTTAAAACTGCGTTTTAGAAATTGGATTATTTGAGATTTTCTGTACAAAATTTTGTCAGCTTTACTATGAAGCAAACGCTCTTTTAATTGATGCAAATTGAATCAACCCTTAAGTTAATTTTTATTTTTTCCACCCCCAAATTGATTCAAATCAAAATGAAAGATTGTATACTTATAACTACTTTAATAGAACATTATATAAAAATTTACTGTTTTTACAGAATGCAAACTAAGAAAGATATTATTTGATTGCTAACTATTTTTCATTATATTTTTATAAAATCTGAATTAAATGATCAATTATTTAAAAACTGATTTTAACCTAATGTCAATTGACGCTAATAGTTTATGATGTATCAATTTATTAAAATTTAAAAAATGCTTTACTATTTTTTTAAGTTATTTTTAGTTAAGGGTTGATTATTATAGGCATTTAAGAATTGCAATATAATCAAGTTTAAATAATTAGAATCTTCTAGTACAGCTAATTTTTTAATACAAAACTTAAGGAGGAGAGAAATAATCAAACAAGCTAACCACCCAAAACACAGAAAATCGAAGAACACTACAGACAATAGAGAAGAAGGAAAGCAACCGATTGAAATGATATAATAGAGAAGTTGGGACATTTTAAATGGAAACTTCACAGGAGATGAAGAAATTGATTTTACCAAATGAGCAATTCGTAAAAGACTACGTAGTTGTGAATAAGCCAGCGCTGAAAGAGGTAAATAAAATTATAAAAGCATTAAAAATAGAATCAGATTATCAGCCTTTAGAACTAAGCTTAAATAGGAAAACTGTACGACAGGAAAACTTGAGATCGGATGAAATTCCCGCAGAAATTAAACTGACGGTGGAAGTAGTTCCAGTGCCAATTCTCGCTGTGTTTAACTAGGCATTTGAAAGAGAAAAGTTTAGGACAAATGAAAAAAACGCCAATCTAAAATTAATAAAAAAACCAAACAAGAATAAAGAAGATCAAAGTTCATACCGTCTGTATGAGCACAACATAGTCAAAAGCGCAGCACGGCTCAAGAACAGGAAGATAAACCTTAGAACCAATAAAAATTGTAATGGCAATTGCAAAAAATAAGATGATAAAATACTGAAAACAAGGAGACCATGTGAGCTTGTAACAATTGATGTCAAAAATGCCTTCAATTCGGCGGCATAAGACGTAGCAATAAAGACTATAGAAGATAAAAATATACCAAGCATTTAGTAAAAATTATAAAAGATTATTTTTTGGACCAAATTATAGTGGATAAGAAATAAGAAAAGCATAAAGTTATAGGAAAGATACCACAGAAGTCAGTGTTAGATCCTCATCTCTGGAATATCTTATATAACAAACTGGTGAGGCTGAACACACCCAAAAAAGTGACGTTAATAGCTAATGCTAATAATTTAGCAATGATGGTGGTTGAAAAGACGCCAGAAGAAGGCAAACAAATTAGCAAATGGATAAAAGACCACAGACTAGAACTAGAAACTGAGAAAATGAAAGCGGTAATGTAGATTGGAAAAAAATGCGGAGACATACATTTTGTATTGGACAAAACACCATAAAGCCAAAAAAGTGGTAATGGACAAATACTTAACGTTTAAGAAACCTGTAAAATTGGTGATATCTAAAGCAAAAATAGCAGCCGCTTCCGTTAAAAGAATGATGCCTAGAATATGGAGAACCAGCAAAAGCATAAGAAAGCTTTTGGCATTCGTAGCTGCGTCAATCGTACTGTACGCTGCGCCGCCAATATGAAGTTATTCTCTCAAATTTGATGAAAAAGTAAAAACGCTGAACAGTTTGAAAAGAAATTTAGCCATCAGAGTCAGTAGAGCATAAAAACAATCCCGACAATGAGTGCATAAGTCCTGGCATGCATGGTTCCGTTTACTTTGCTAGCTAGGAAAGGAGTTGCACAAGAAAGAAAAAAAAAACAAGAAAAAGAGCAAGCTAGAAGCAAAAAATTAAACAGGTGGCAAGAAATGTAGGCAAAAGATAAAAAAGAGTAGTGGACCCACGAGCTAATACCCAACATAAAAAAGTAGATAAACAAGGACCATAAATAAATAAACTACTACTTTGTCGTGCCTTACAGGTCATGAAAGCTTCCAAAGCTACCTGAAAATGATATGAAAAATGACAGATAATAAATTCGTGTACTGCAAAGAGGCTGACACTGCATAGCATACGCTATTTGCATACATTAGATGGCAATAAGAAAGAAGTGATAAAAAAGAAGCCTTGCAGATAAAGTTGACATCAGGTAATATAGTAGACTTAATGCTTTAAATAAAAGAACTGGAAGTTCATAAATGAAATGGTAAGTCAATTCATAACAAAAAAAAAATAAATAAGAAAAAAAGAAGAACATTAACAAAACTTCACTGAAAAAAGAATGCAAATTAATACCATCCAAACGGGAGAGAAAAAAAAGTCGGCTTAATGGATAAAATTCCTTTAAAAAAAAATACCACATTTGATAAACTTTCCAAGTTTTTAAGCAATTATAAACAAATATTTCATATAATTTTTTCAAACTCATGTTTATACGATTTTTAAGATAATTTATGGAAAATACTAAATCAATTTAAAAAATTATGCAGTCTCAACAAGAAAAATGTTCTTGAAACAATTCAAAGCTACTTTAATTTCTTGTCTTCTAACAAAAAGAGCAACTTTGGCATTGTTTCTACATGTACATATAATTTGATAAATATAAACTATATTTTGTCAAAGTATTTTGGTCAAAATATAAATGAAAATAGCCAAATAAAAATGACGAAATAAAAAAAATAAACTCGTTATTTTTGAATGAATTTTAATGCTATTAGCAAACATAATTTGACTAAAATACTTTCACAAAACATAGTTTAGTGCTTTCTAAATGTACTAGAATAAAAATAAATTGATTATCAAATTACATGCAGAAGTTAAAATAACACTAAAGTTGCTGTTTTCGTTATAATACTAGAAACCAAAGTAGCAATTGGATCAGTTTTAATACCAACTTCTAGATCTAGAACTATCTAGATTAATAAAATCCATTAAATATTCCACAGAAATTTTATTCATAACATAAAAATTATAAAAAGGCTCAAAGAAAACCTATTTCACCTATGAAATGTATCAAAAATTATGATGAAAGACATAAATTTCATTTCCTAAGTAAAATTATTCAACAATATGGTTAAGATCGGTCAGTAAATAGTTTTGCCGCATAAAAAATATTTATTGCATATAGTTACTTAGAAGTATTAAATTAGCAAAAAAATTCTAGTTACATGAAAAAATATCTAATAGAGTATCTGCTTCACAACAACAAAACTAATTAAGTGAAGATTGTTGCACAACGATAGAATCTACAACAGCGTAATTCTTTAAAGTAATACAATCGCAGAACAAAATGCCAAACACCTCATTTTAAAAGTGCTGCTCCGCATAAAAGCAAATATTGGCAACTGCTTTTCAAGAATAAAAAATAGTTAACAACACAACTCAGTAAAAACTTGTCGTCAATCGCATTTTTTTTTAATTTCGAGAGACACTTGCTTATATTTACTCTTCAATGAAACAACAGCTTAAGGCTTCACCCCCAAACTATCAGCTAAAAACTAATTTAGTTAATGTTTTCTAATAATAACTATAAGAAAACAAGCAGAATATTAAGAAAACGTGTACTTGTATTACATTTTGATAACTGCAAACAGTGGATTAACTTTAGGAACTGTTTGGATCGTTAACATTTTATCTTCTGACAATAAATAAAAACGCCATTTCTCTACCAATTGGTTAAGAAACAACATGAAACAGAATAGAAAGCACCTAAAACATCACCTAATCTAGAAAAAAGTTTGGATAACTGTAACAATTTTAATTATTTTAACAATAAAACTATTTAAAAAAAAAGAAATTGAAACTAATTGAGAATTTCATTAAAGCAAACCAAATATAAAAAACTTAAATGATGACAAAATCAGCTTTAAAAAATTGTTACCTCCAACATGACACAAAATTTGTTTTAAATGTAAAGAAATCGATTTTGGAAATAATAATATGATGAAACAAATTCCAAGGTTGCCTGTCTCACATTTAACATTTAACATTTAACATTCTCTCTCAAATGCAATAACAGCAGACACATCAGAAGCTGAATGCTTTAATGACAAAAAGCTAGGAAAGAATCGCCTACCAACCCAAGTGTTTGTCATCAAAAAAATGATTGTTTGTTTCTATTGCTGTTATTTAGTAAGTTTCAACATTTATCCTTAAATATAATAGCAGCAAGCACATTAAAAATTCAAGAAAATATCCATTTTTTTATTACAAACACTTGACCAAATCTTTGTTATGAAAAAATTGGATGTTTGTTTTTCTAGATGATATTTAATAAGATTTAAAATTTACCACTTAGTTGTAATTGCAGCAAGCACATCAAAAAGTAATAAAAAATTCGTACTAAAATAAAGCTAAACATTTAACACAAAAATTGATTTAAATATATTATTCAATTAGTTAAAAACATGTTTGGTAAGATGGATCTAGTTAAAACAAATTTTATTCCACAAAAGAAATAATATATTAGCAATAAAAGGCCTAGTATCATCTAGCTCAGGATAAAAAATAATAAAAAAATTAAAAGAGCCTAAATTCAGAAGTGAACAACTGAAAGAAAAATAAATTACAAAAATCGGGCTTCAACTGGATCTATACCAACAATAAAATTTCATAACTAAAGACCTCAGTTTAATAAAATTTTAAAACTTTAAAATTTACTTTCAACAAAATATTAGAAGATTCTAAAACTAAAATCTTTAATTGTTATAACGATATAAGTATAATTTACAATAAATCCCCACTAGAATACAATATAATTTAAAATGAATAATAATAAAGTAATATAAAACTTACAAATATAAAGGAAACATTTCACAAGGGAAGGTGATAAAAAATTCTATTTATAAATGCGAATGTTTGATTTCAATTTAGGCAAAAAAGCGAAGAGATAAAATTTATTTACTGGAATAAAAATGCGACGCAAATACCTGTAGAAACATCGCAATATATTAACATTAAACAATGGCGTAATGAGTTGAAATATTGTAAAATTTAATAAAAAGAATATCATTAATTAACGCTCAATTAAAAACAAATCGGTTGAATCAATTTAAAATAAAAATCACGCAATTTAAAATCAAAATCGGCCGAATTAATTCACAACTTACTATGCTATCTCCCTCGGCGATCATTTCATGTAGAACTGCATTGATGTACACCACTAATCACTTTATTTAATTAACACTAATTTATTATTAGAGGCAAAACACATCTCAACCGAACTGTGTGAGTGTGTTACTGTGGAATGAAGGTCGCTTCGTCTTCGACTCAGCCTAGTACAGCAAGACGCGATGGAGATGCGCATGGAATCATTACATTTCAGATAAATACAAATTACATTTTCTTATTGAAAACTGCATTTTAAAAACTGGACTATTTGAGATTTTCTGTACAGAATTTTATCAGCTTTGCTATAAAGCAAACGCCGTCTTGATTGATGCAAATTGAATCAACCCCTAATTGGGTATTTATTTTTTCCACCCCCAAATTGAATAAAATCAAAATAAAAGTACGTTATGGCATTCAGAATAATCAGGAAGAAATGATTTGGAATAAGAACGATATTCGAAAGCGCTAGAGAGAATATTTTAAGCAATTGTATGAACACAGTGCAAATCTTACTGTAGACAGAAGAGAGACCGGGGAAATAGCAAATAGTCTAACCAAAGATCAAGTAATGAAAGGTATAACATTATTGAAAAATGGTAAAGCCACGGTTGAAGATACAATTACAAGTGAAATGTTAAAATATAGAGGCATATCACTTATTGATAAGACTGATTAGCTTATTCTATTTGTGCTTTAGAAAATCTACAGTGCTAAATGATTAAATGACACGTGCTCGAAAATCAGATAAAACCCAATATTCAGTAATCATGGGAGACTTCAACGCAAAACTAGGCCTAAAGAGGAAAGACAAAAATATACCAAATGTTAAGAGCTTTGGTCTGCTAGAAAGGAACTACCGGAGAGAAATGCTTATAAATTACCTGCAAGACAAACACCTGTTCTGCATGACCAGCTTTTTCAAGGAACCAAAACAACGGAGATGAACATTGTTAAGCCCAGATGAAAAAATTAAAAACAAAATAGACTACGTAATATTTAATAATAAAAAAACAATCACAAATATCTCAGTGATAAATAACTTCCATACCGGCAGCAACCACAAGTTAATAAAAGCTGCTCTGGTAATTAACACTAAAATAGAAGAAATATGCTCAACAAGAAACCCCTTCAAATTATAAACGACCTGAAACAAAACCAGAACCAATACATAAAGAAAATATCAACTAAGATGTACTATACAAACCTTACGATAGTATTAACTAAATTAAATTAAAAAATTGTAAATGACATACAAACAGTCAATAAAAAAATTTGCACAATAGAACTCATAAAACAAAGAAGTAACCTAAATCAAAAATCGAACAAATACAGAAAACTAAGCAAAACCATCACTAAAAAAATCAGGAGAGAAACTAGAAGGCAAAACGCAGAACTCATAAAAGTTACAATAAAAAATAACAAAAACATGAAAATACTTAGAACAAAAGTAAAAACAAAAATCCATAACGTTAAAAATTAGGACGGTATAAAAAAACTTTTACGCAGACCTTTACAGATCCCACATACCAAGCACACTAAATACCAACAACGAGTTAATACAGAACGTCAATTCAGAAGACATACCGAAAATAGATATCTCAAAAATAAATAAAGTTTTTAAACAAATAAAAAACGGGAAAGCACCTGGCGATGATAAAATATCAACAAAAATGTTAAAACTAGAGGAGGACACCTTATTAAATACAGTAAAACTTTTACTAAATAAATGCATTAAAGAAACGAGAATACCTACTGCCTGCAAAAATTCCGAAGTAGTTCTAATACACAAGAAAGGGGACAATAAAGACATTAAGAATTATAGACCCATTAGCCTGCTATCACACCTTTATAAACTGTTAACAAAAATCATAACAAAGCGCCTAACAAACAAACTGGATTTTTACCAACCTCCAGAACAGGCTGGCTTTCGTAAAGGGTTTAGCACAACGGATCACATACAGACCATCCGCACATTAATTGAGAAATATACGGAATATAACGTACCCATACATCTAGCATTTATTGACTATGAAAAAGCGTCCAATTCTATAGAGCTCTGAGAAATCTTTACTGCCATGAATAAAGCCAAAATCGACTCACGGTATACACAATTAATTCGACAAATATACCAAAATGCCACTTTTAAAGTGACACTAAATGAAGAGTCAACTACCGAGAAGAGCAAGATAGGTAGCGAGGTCAGGCAAGGAGACTCCATATCATCAAAACTGTTTACACCTGCTTTAGAAGACGTTTTTAAAAACATGCCTTGGAAGAAGAAAGGCATAGATGGCAAATATCTAAATCACTTACGCTTTGCCGATGATATTATATTAATAAGCTCAGACATCCAAAAACTTAAGGACATGCTAGACCAACTAAATACAGCATTACTATCAGTTAGCCTAAAAATGAACTTGAGAAAGACCAAGATCATGACCCTAGAAGTTGGAACCCAACCATATCATATGAACGGATACGTAATCGAACGAGTGACCGAGTACATATACCTAAGACACCAAATAAAACTGGGAAAGGAAAATCAGGCGGCCAAAATAACCAGAAGAAAAAGTTGCTTTTGGCAAACTCAAAAACATACTTAAAAACCCAGCCACACCGCACTGTCTAAAAGGAATAGTATACAACATGTGCATATTGACCGTTACAACGTATGGCCTGGAAACGATGGCATAAACAGCAAAGAGCGCAAACAGATTAAAAACTTGCCAACGAGCAATAAAACGGGCTCTACTCAGCAGTGTGTAAAAAACTCCAATGGATAAAGTTAGAAATGAGTGGGTAATGGAAAAATGTGGTTTAAATGTAACACCGATAGACCAGTATAAACGTAGTATCCTACGTTGGTTTGACAAGTCAAAAAAATAAGTGAGAATATAATAACAAAACTAATCTATGATAAAAATGTATTTGGATCAAAATGCAGAATAAAAAAGTTGGTTGAATGTTGTAGATAAATAAGTGCAAACAACTTTTTATTAGAAATGATAAGAATAAGAGAGCATGCATAACTGGATGTATGGATATTTCTGAAGCAAAAAAAGTCTGTAAAAGTTTAACAACAGTGTTACTGCCCACCCCAAAAGAAAACGGCGTGACTTGTATGTATGTATGTATGTTTTCATTTAAAAAAATCAAAATCATATTTGTATTTAATTTTTTTAATTTAAAAAAATTATGTTGTCTTAGCAGGAAAAAAGATTTTAAAACAATTTGATGCTGCTTTGATTTTCTGTAATTTAACGAAATCTACTTTGGCGTCATTCTTATTTCTACATATAACTTGATAATTATAAACTAAATGTCAAAGATTATTGTCAAATTATAGTTAGTGCATTTTTAGGTAGTTTTGGATGCATTTTAATGCTGTTTGCAAATACAACTTGACTTAAATAAATGTACTAATAAAAAAAAAAAAAATTGATTATCAAATTATATGCAACAATAGAATTGACCTAAAAGTTGCTGTTTTCGGTATAATACTGCAAACCAAGATAGAGATAAGTTTGGATAATTGTAACAATTCTATTCATTTAATTAAAACCTGAGATAGAGCGTTTTAAATACATCTTACATAAGAAACAATGATTGATTAAAAAATTGTTACCTTCGACATTATACAAGATTTGTTTTATATGTAAAGAAATCGATTTAGAAAATAATAATATAATATAAATATTTCTAAATATTGCTCATAATATAGTAAAGTTTTGTAGGATAATTAAAAAATAAATAAATTTGTAGTGCAGTTTAAGTAAAAATTTAAAATTCATTATAAAACATGTTTTAAATATATTATCTAATTAGTTAAGACCAGGTTTGCTAAGATGTATCTAGTAAAACTACATTTTAATTATCAAAAGGAAAAAAAGAATTTGATGACAAATATTTGGGCAAGAATCGCCTACTAGACCAAGTATTGGTCATCAAAAAAATTAGATGTAGCTTTTATTTAATAACATTTAACATTCAACCTCTAATGTAACGGTAGCAGGCACACTAAAATAATTTAATTTTTTTGATGACAAACACTTAGACAAAAATCGCCTACTAGACCAAGTGTTCGTCATAAAAAAAAATGATTGCCTGGCTCTCTAGCTGTTAATTAATAACGTTTAACATTCTTCCTCAAATGCAATAGCAGCAACAAAAAATTAAAAAAGTTCAATTTTTTGCTGACAAAGACTTGGACAAAAATCGCATACTAGTCCAATTGTTTATCATTAAAAAAAAAGTTTATTTGTCTCTAGTGATGTTATTTATTAATTTTTAACATTCACTCCTAAATATAATAGCAGCAGGTACATCAAAAACTTTAGAAAATACCCAATTTTTTGATTACAAACACTTGAGCAAGAACCGCCTACTAGGCCAAGTGTTCGTTATAAAAAAAATGGTTGCCTGTTTCTTCAACTATTATTTAATAACATGTAACATTCTCTCCCAAAGGCAATAGCAGCAGACACATCAAAAGCTGGAGAAAAACTCAAATTTTTTAATGACAAACAGTCAAGCAAGAAACGCCTACTAGCTAAAGTGTTTGTAATCAAAAAAATTATTGTTTGTCTCAATTGCTGATATTTAGTCAATTTTAACATTCATCCTAAAATATAATAGCAGCAATCACATCAAAAACTCAAAGAAATATCCATTTTTTAATTAAAAACACTCAGCCAAGTCTTTGTTATAGAAAAATTGGATGTTTGTTTCTCCAGATGGTATTTATTAACATTTAACATTTACCAAATAATAGTAATTGCAGCAAGCACATCAAAAAGTAAAGAAGAATTTGTACTAAAATAAAGCTATAAAACTTCAATACAAAAATTGATTTAAATATAATATTCAATAGTTAAGAGCAGGTTTGGTAAGATAGAGATGGTTAAAACAAATTTTATTCCACAAAAAAAAAATTGCAACAAAAGGCAAGCCTAGAATCATCTAGCTCAGGATATAAAATCGTAGAACAAATTAAAGAAAGCCTGAGTTCAAAAGTGAACAACTGAAAGAAAAATAAATTACAAAAATCGGGCTTCAACTGGATCTATTCCAACAAAAAAATTTCATAATTAAAGACCTTAACTTAATTAAATTTTAAAATTTACTTCCAACAAATTATTAGAAGTTTCTAAAACTAAAATCTTTAATTGTTATAACGATATAAGTATAATTTACAATAAACCCCGACTAGAATACAATATAATTTAAAATAAATAATAATAAAGTAATATAAAACTTGCAAATATAAAGGAAACATTTCACAAGGGAAGGTGATAAGAAATTCTATTTATAAATGCAAATGTTCGATTTCAATTTAGGCAAAAAAGCGAAGAGATTAATTTTATTTAATGGAATAAAAATGCGACGCAAATACCTGTAGGAAACTACGCAATATATTAACATGAAACAATGGCTTATTAAATTGAAATATTGTGAAATTTGGTAATAAAAATATAATTAATTAACCCTCAATTAAAAACAAATCGATTGAGTTAATTTACATTAAAAATCCCGCAATTTAAGATCAAAATCGCCCGAATTTATTCACAACTTACAATGCAATCTCCCTCGACGCTCATCTTATGTTGAACTGCAATGATGTAACACCACTAATCACTTTTAATTATAAAATTGCACTGAATTATTATTATTAAAGGCAAACCACAGCCAAACACATCTGGACCGAACTATGTGTTACTGAGGAATGAAGGACGAAGCCACTCAGCGTAGTACAAGCAAGACGCGATGGCGATGCGCATGAAATTATTACATTTTGAATAATTATAAATTGCATTTTTTTATTCAAAACTGCATTTTAAAAATTGAACTAATTAAGATTTTCTGTACAGAATTTTGTCAGCTTTGCTATGAAGCAAACGCCCCCTCAATTGATGCAAATTAAATCAACCCCTAATTGGCTTTTTATTTTTTCCAGCCCCAAATTGAATCAAATCAAAATAAAATTTTGTATACTTATAACTAATTTAATAATATATTATATGAAAATTTACTGTTTTTATAGAATGCAAACTAAAGAAGATATTAATTGATTGCTAACTTTATTTTATTTAATTTTTATAAAAACTGAATTAAATGAACAATTATTTAAAAACTGATTTAAACCTAATGTCAATCGACACTAATAGTTTATGATGTATCAATTTATTAAAATTTAAAAAATGCTTTACTATTAAAAAATTTTTTTTGATTGTTATAGACATTTAATATTTGCAGAATAATAAAATTTAAATAATTAGAATCCCTTAGTACTGCAAACCCTTTAATACAAGAATTGAAAAGAGAAGAGAAAGAATCAAACAAAATATCCACATGAAAAACAGAAAATCAAAAAACACCTTAGAAAACAGAGAAGAAGGAAAGGAGAACTGATAGAAACAATAGAAGAGAGGTTGGGACATTTTAAATAGAAACTTTACAACAGATTAAGAGGTTGAATTTATTAAATGAGCAATCCGTAATAGACTATGTAGTTGTAAATACGCTGAGGGAAGAGGTAAATAAATTTGAAGTAGCAATAAGAATAGAATCAGATCATCAGCCATTAGAACTAAATTTAACTAAGGAAACTGTAAGACAGGAAAACCCGGGGCCGGATGAAATTCCAGCAGAAATTATTAAATTGACGGTGGAAATAATTCCAGAGCAAATTCTCGCTGTGTTTAACTCAGCATTTAAAAATGGAAATTTTAAAGACATATAAAAAGAGGCCAATCTAAAATGAACTTAAAAAACAAACAAGAATCAGAAAAATCCAAGTTCATACCGTCCCATATGCCTAGTTGTCATAATGGAAAAAGCTATATAAGCACATCATAGTCAAAAACGCAACACGGCTAAGGAAAATAAACCTTACAATCAATAGAAACCGTAATTGAAATTGCAAAAAATGAGATGAAAAACACTGAAAACAAAGGGACTAGAACTGGAAACTGAGAAAATGAAAGCGGTAATGTAGATTAGTGGGAAAAAATGCGGAGGCATAAATTTTGTATTGGACAAAACACCATAAAGCCAAAAAATAGTATTAAGTATCTGGGAATGGTGGTGGACAAATACTTAACGTTTAAGAAACCTGTAAAATTGATGATAACTAAAGCAAAAAAAGCAGCCGCTTACGTTGAAAAGATGATGCATAGAATATAAAGAATAAGCAAAAGCAAGAGGCACCCAAAGCCGCGTCAATCGTGCTATACGCTGCGCCAATATGGAGTGACGCTCTCAAATTTAATAAAAACTTAAAAACGCTGAACAGTTTGCAAAGAAATTTGGCAATCAGAGTAAGTAAGGGGTTCAATAATCCTGGCATGCATGGTTCCGTTTACTCTGCTAGCCAGAGAAAGGAGTAGCACAAAAGGAAAAGGAAAGCAGAAAAAATGAGCCAGCTAGCAACAAAACATTAAACAAGTGGCAAAAAATGTAGGCAAAAAATGTAAAGAAATAGTGAACTCACAAACTAATACCCAACATAAAAAAAAAGATAAACAAGGACCATAAAAAAATTAACTACTACTTTGCCGTGCCTTACAGGTCATGAAAGCTTCCAAAGCTACCTGAAAAAAATATGAAAAATGATAGATAATAAATTCGTGAACTGCGAAGAGACTGACACTGCACAACATACGCTGTTTGCATGCATCACATGGCAATAAGAAAGAAACGATGAAAAAGAAGCGATGAAAAAGAAGCAATAAAAAAGAAGCCTCGCAGATAAAGTTGACATCAGGTAATATAGTAGACTTAATGCTTTAAGTAAAAACAACTGGAAATTTATAAATGAAATAGTAAGTCAAATCATAACAAAAAAAAAGAAAAAAAATAAGAGAAAAATAAGAACATTAACAAAACTTCAATGAAAAATGAATGCAAAAGTAATACCATCCAAGCAAGGAAGAAAAAAAAGTGGGTTTAATGGATAAAATCCCTTTAAAAAAAAATCCCACGTTTGATAAACTTTCCAAGTTTTTAAGCAATTATAAACAAATATTTTATTTAAATTTTTCAAACTCATGTTTTTACGTTTTTTAAGATAATTTATGGAAAGTACTAAATCAATTTAAAAAATTATGTTATGCAGTCTCAACAAGAAAATGGTTCTTGAAACAATTCGAAGCTACTTTAATGTCTTATTTTCTAACAAAAACAGTAACGTTGGCGTCGTTTCTACATCTACATATAATTTGATAAACATAAGCTATATTTTGTCAAAGTATTTTGGTCAAATTATAAATGAAAATAGCCAAAAAAAATATCCAAATAAAAAAAATTAATTCGTTACTTTTGAATGCATTTTAATGCTATTAGCAAATATAATTTGACTAAGTTACTTTCACAAAACATAGTTTAGTGCTTTCTAAATGTACTAGAATAAAAATAAATTGATTATCAAATTATATGCAGAAATAGAAATGACGCCAAAGTTGCTGTTTTTATTATAATACTGCAAACTAAGGTAGCAATCGAAATAGTTTTAATACCAGTTTGTCTAGATTAATAAAATTTATTAAACATTGAGCAGAAATCTCATTCATAGTATAATAATTATAAAATGTCTCAAAGAAAACCCATTTCACCCATCAAATATTATGATGAAGGGCATAAATTCCAATTCTTAAGTAAAATTGTGCAACAATTTGGTTAAGGTCAATAAATAGTATTGCCGCATGAAACATATTAATTGCATAAATAAATAAATCTGAATAATTTAAAATATTTAGCTAATTTTGTGCATTATTTGCCTAAATATACGTATCAGCAAAGTTGTGCAACATTTGGGAAATGAAGATAGAATTCTTTCTAACCAATCCTAATAAATGCCAATTATTAAAAGTTAACCAAAGGGTTAACCCACCTGATTAGGTATCCTATTGTCGACTGTATTTTTATATTAAATTATGTGTATATGTATAAGAAATTGACAACAAAAAGCACTTATTATTATTATTATTATTATTATATAGTTACACAAGCAATTAAATTAAGAAATACAAAATGGAGCGTAAAAGAATAAAGTTAACAAAAAATGTCTATATCTTATAGAGTATCGCTTCACAACAACAAAACCAATAAAGTAAAAATTGTTGCACAACGCTAAAAAATAGTTAACGACACAAATCAGTAAAAACTAGTCGACAATTACATTTTTTTAATCTCGAGAAATACTTGCTTATATTATATATTCTTAAGTAAAACGGCAGCTTAATGCTTCACCCACAAACTATCAGCTAAGAACTAATTTAGTTAATGTTTCCTAATAATATCTATAAGCAATCAAACCGATTATTAAGAAAACGTGTACTTGTAATACATTTTGACAACTGCAAACAGTAAATTAATTTTAAAAACTGTTTGGATCATCAACATTTTATTTTTTTTAAGTTCTGACAATAAATAAAAACGCCATTTTTCTATTAAATGGTTAATTAACAACATAAAACAAAATAGAAAGCAACTAAATCACCTAATCTAGAAATAAGTTTGGATAACTGTAACAATTTTAATTATTTTAACAATAAAACTATTTAAAAGAAAGAAATTGAATTTAATTGAGAATTTCATTAAAGCAAACCAAATATAAAAAACTTAAATAAAGACAAAATCAGCTTTAAAAAATTGTTACCTCCAACAATACACGAAATTTGTTTTAAATGAAAGAAATCGATTTTGGAAATAATAATATGATGAAACAAATTCCAAACATTGCTCATAATACAGTAAAGCTTTCTATAATAGAAAACTTTACTGTATTATTAAAAAAATAAATTATTTTAAAGTCTAAAAAATCTATATTATATTAAAAATTTTGTACTGAAGTAGAACTAAAAACTTAAAATTTATTATAAGAATTGTTTTAAGTATATTATGCAATTAGTTCAGACCAGGTTTGGTAAGATTGAACTAGTAAAACTACATTTTATTCATCAGAAGAAAAAAAAATTTAATAAAAAATATTTGGGCTAGAATTGCCTACTAGCCCAAGTATTTGTCAGCAAAAAAATTAGATGGAAGTCCTGCTATTATATAATAACATGTAACATTCTACCTCAAATGTAACAATAGTAAGCACACCAAATTTATTTAATTTTATGATGACAAACACATGAACAAGAATCGCTTACTAGACCAAGTGTTCGTCATAAAAAAATAATTGCCTGGCTTTCCAACTGTTATTTAATAACTTTTAGTATTCTCCCACAAATGCAATAGCAGCAGACACATCAAAAACTAAAAAAAATCCATTTTTTATGACAAAGACTTAGAGAAGAATCGCATACTACCCCAAGTGTTTGTCATTAAAAAATTCGTTTGTTTTTCTCTAGTGCTGTTATTTAGTAACTTTTAACGTTTACCCTTAAATATAATAGCAGCAGGCGCATCAAAATTTTTAGAAAATATCCCATTTTTAAGCCAAGTGTTCGTTATAAAAAAAAGGTTGCCTGTCTCACATTTAACATTTAACATTTAACTTTAACATTCTCTCTCAAATGCAATAACATTTATTTGATTTATCATCATTTTCAATGTATTAGTTTGAAATATTATATTATATAAATACATTGAAAATGATGATAAATCATCGAAACATGTATGTAGAAATAAAATAAAATAAATAAATAAATAAAATCATTACTTCAATAATATGAATATTATTCAATTAGTTAAAAGCATGTTTGGTAAGATGGATCTAGTTAAAACAAATTTTATTCCACAAAAGAAATAATATATTAGCAATAAAAGGCCTAGTATCATCTAGGATAAAAAATCATAAAGAAATTAAAAGAGCCTAAATTCAGAAGTGAACAACTGAAAGAAATATAAATTACAAAAATCGGGCTTCAACTGGATCTCTACCAACAATAAAATTTCATAACTAAAGACCTCAGTTTAATAAATTTTTGAAACTTTAAAATTTACTTTGAACAAAATATTAGAAGATTCTAAAACTAAAATCTTTAAATGTTATAATGATATAAGTATAATTTACAATAAACCCTCACTAGAATACAATTTAATTCAAGATGAATAATACAGTAATATAAAACTTGTAAAAAATATAAAGGAAATATTTTACAAGGGAAGCTGATAGGACCGTCTATTTATAAATGCGAATGTTCGATTTCAATTTAAGCAAAAAAACGAAGAGATAAAATTTATTTACTGGAATAAAAATGCGACGCAAATACCTGTAGAATCAGCGCAATATATTAATATTAGACAATGGCGTATTGAGTTAAAATATTGTGAAATTTGGTAATAAGAATATCATTAATTAACGCTCAATTAATAACAAATCAATTGAATTAATTTACATTAAAAATCGAGCAAATTAAGATAAAAATCGGCCGGATAAATTCTCAACTTACAATGCAATCTCCCTCGACGGTCATTTTATGTTGAACTGCAATGATGTGGACACCATTAATCACCATTAACTAGATGTTACTGAGAAATGAAGGACGAAGCCACTCAGAGTAGAACAAGCAAGACGCAATGGCGATGCGCATGGAATTATTACATTTCGAAATATTACAAATTGAATTTTCTTATTAACGCTTAATTAATAACAAATTGATTGAATTAATTTACATTAAATATCGAGCAAATTAAGATCAAAATCGGCCGGATATATTCTCAACTTACATGTCAATCTCCCTCGACGGTCATCTTATGTTGAACTGCTATGATGTGGTCACCACTAATCACTTTTAATTATAAAACAACACTAATTTATTATTATTAAAGGCAAATACATCTGGACCGAACTATGTGTTACTGAGGAATGAAGGACGAAGTCACTCAGGGTAGAACAAGCAAGACGCGATGGAGATGCGCATGGAATCATTACATTTCGGATAAATATAAATTGTATTTTCTTATTGAAAACTGCGTTTTAAAAATTGGATTATTAAAGATTTTCTGTACAGAATTTTGTCAGCTTTGCTATGAAGCAAACGCCCTCTTGATTGATGCAAATTGAATCAACCCCTAACTAGGTTTTTATTTTTCAACCCCCAAATTGAATTGAATCAAAATGAAAGTTTGTATACTTGTAACTAATTTAATAATACGTAATATAAAAAATTCCGGTTTTACAAAATGCAAAACTAAGAAAGATATTAATTGATTGCTAACTTTATTTTATTTAATTTTTATAAAAACTTAATTAAATGAACAATTATTTAAAAACTGATTTAAACCTATTGTCAATCGACGCTAATAGTTTATGATGTATCAGTTTTTTAAAATTTACAAAATGCTTTACTATTTTTGAAAATAATTTTTAGTTAAAGGTTGATTATTGTAGACATTTAAGAATTTCTGAATAATAAAATTTAAATAATTAGAATCCTCTAGTACAGCTAACCTTTTAATAAAAGAATTAAGAAGAGGAAAAATAATCAAACAAGATAACTACACAAAAAACAAATAATCAAAGAATACCACAGAAAATAGAGAAGAAAGAAAGAAACTGATAAAAATGATAGAAAAAAGAGGTTGGGATATTTTAATTGGAAACTTCACAGAAGATAAAGAAGTTGAATTTACCAAATGAACAATCTAGAATAGATTACGTAGTTGTGAATAGGTCAGCGTAGGAAAAGGTAAAAAAATTTAAAGTAACAATAAGAATAGAATCAGACCATCAACCATTAGAACTAAGCTTAAGTGGGGAACTGTAAGACAGGAAAACCTGAAACCGGATGAAATTCCAGCAGAAATGATTAAACTATCGGTAAAAGTAGTTCTAGAACCAATTCTTGCTGTGTTTAACTCGGCATTTGAAAATGGAAAGTTTAAGGACATATAAAAAAAGCCAATCTAAAATTAATAAAAAAACTAAACAAGTATAAAGAAGATCCGAGTTCATACCATCCCATATGCCTAATTGACACAATGAGAAAGCTATATGAGCACAACATAGTCAAAATCGCAGCACTGCTTTAGAACAAGAAGATAAACTTTAGAACCAATAGAAATCGTAATGGCAATTGCAAAAAATGAGATGGTAAAATACTGAAAACAAGAAGACCATGTGCGCTTGTAACAATTAATGTGAATTACTTTATAGACTAAATTATAGTAAATAAAAAAAGAGAAAAGCAGAAAGTTACAGGAAGGGTACCACAAGAATCAATGTTAGATCCCCATCTCTGGAATATCTTATATGACAAACTGTTGTGTCTGAACACACCCAAAAATATGACGCTATTAACATATTCTAATATTTATCAATGGTGGTGGTTGAGAAGACGCCAGAAAAAAGCTAACAAATTGGCAAATAAATAAAAGACCACAGACCAAAACTGACAACTAAAAAAATTGAAGCGTAGTGTCACTAGTAGGAAGAAAAGCGGACACATACATTTTGAAATTGGCAAAATACCATAAAACCAAAAAAGAGTATTAAGTACCTAGGACTGGTAATAGACAAATAATTAACAATTGAAAAATCCGTAAAATAGGTGATAGCTAAAACAACAAAAGCAGCCACTTCCGTTGAAAGGATGATGCCTAAAATATGGAGAATCAGCAAAAGCAAGAGAAGGCTTTTGGTATCCGTAGCCGCGTTAATCGTGCTACAGGCTGCACCAATATAAAGTAATGCTCTCAAATTAAAAAAAAAAATAGAAACAACACTGAACAGTTTACAAAGAAATTTGGCCATCACAGTCAGTAAGACATAATAAACGATCCCGACAATGAGTGCAATGGTCCTGGCATGCATGGTTCCGTTTACTGTGCAATCTAGAGAAAGGAGTAGCACAAGAGGAAAAGGAAAACAGAAAAAAAAGAGACAGCTAGAATCAAAACACTAAACAGGTGGCAGGAGGTGTAGGCAAAATATGTAAAAAAATAGTGGACTAACGAGCTGATACTCAACATAAAAAAGTAGTTAAACAGAAATCATAGAGAAATAAACTGTCTTACAGGTTATAAAAGCTTCCAAAATTACCTGAGAAAAATATAAAAGATAATAGATAATAAATGCGAGTACTTTGAAGAAGCTAACACTGCACAACATACGCTGTTTGCATGCATTAGATGGCAAAAAGGAATAAGTGATAGAAAAGAAGCCCTGCAAATAAAGCTGACAATATGGTAGATTTAATGCTTAAAAACAAAACAAAACTGAAAAGTCATACATGGAATGGAAAGTCAAATCATGGCAAAAAAAGATTAACAAAGCCTTACAGAAGGTCCCATATTTGACAAACTCCAAATTTTCAAGCTATTACAAACAAATTTTTTAATTAAATTTTTCAAACTCATATTTTTAAGTGTTTTAAGATAATTTATAAAAAATAATAAATCATTTTAAAAAATTATGTAGTGTCAGCATGAAAAAGGTTCTTGAAACAATTTTATTGTACTTTAATTTCCTGCATTCTAACAAAAACGGCAACTTTAGCGTCATTTCTATTTCTACATATAAATTTATAATAAATGAACTATATTTTGACAAAGTATTTTAGTCAAATTATAGTTGGAAATAGCCAAAAAAATATCCAAATAAAATAATAAATGCGTTACTTTTGAATGCATTTTAATGCTATTTGGAAATATAATTTGACTAAGATACTTTCACAAAACATAGTTTAGTGCTTTCTAAATGTACTAGAATAGGAAAAATAAATTGATTATCAAATTATATGCAGAAGTAGAAATGACGCTACAGTTCCTGTTTTCGTTATAATAATAGAAACCAAGGTAGCAATTGGAACAGTTTTAATACCAATTTGTCTAGATTAATAAAATTCATTAAACATTGAGCAGAAATCCTATTCATAGCATAAAAATTATAAAAGGTCTCAAAGAAAACCTATTTCACATATGAAATGTATCAAAAATTATGATGAAAGGCATAAATTTCATTTCTTGAGTAAAATTATTCAACAATATGGTTAAGATCGGTCAATAAATAGTATTGCCGCATGAAACATATTAATTGCATATAGTTACACAAGCAATTGAATTAAGAAATACAAAAAGTAGCGTAAAAGAATAAAGTTAACAAAAAATGTCTATACCTTAGAGTATCGCTTCACAACAACAAAACCAACAAAGTAAAAAATGTTGCACAACGCTACAATCTACAACAGCTTAATTCTTTAAAGTAATACAATCGCAGAGCAAAATCCCAAAGACCTCACCTTAAACATGCTGAAAATATGAGCAAGTGTCTCTTAAGAGTAAAAAATAGTTAACGACGCAACTCAGTAAAAACTAGTCGACAATTACATTTTTTTAATCTCAATTTTTGCCTAAATTTACTCTTAAGTGAAACGGCAGCTTAATGCTTCACCCACAAACTATCATCTAAAAACAAATTTAGTTAATGTTTCCTAATAATATCTATAAGCAATCAAACAGATTATTAAGAAAACGTGTACTTGTAATACATTTTGACAACTGCAAACAGTAAATTAATTTTAAATCTGTTTGGATCATCAACATTTTATCTTTTAAGTTCTGACGATAAATAAAAACGCCAATTCTCAACCAAATGGTTAAAAAACAACATGAAACAGAATAGAAAGCACCTAAAACATCACCTAATCTAGAAATAGGTTTGAATAACTGTAACAATTTTAATTATTTTAACAATGAAACTATTTAAAAGAAAGAAATTGAAACTAATTGAGAACCATTATTTCATTAAAGCAATCCTGGGATAAAAAAACTTAAAAATAACTTACATAAAAAACAATAATGACAAAATCAGCTTTCAAAAATTGTTACCTCCAACATTACACAAAAGTTGTATTAAATGCAAAGAAATCGATTTAGGAAATAATAATATAATATAAATAATTCCAAATATTGCTCATAAGACAGTAAAATTTTGTATAATAATTTAAAAAAGAAATGTATATAATAAAAATTTATACTGAAGTAGAACAAAAAATTTTAAATTTATTATAAGATTAGTTTTAAATATATTATCCAGTTAGTTAAGACCCGGTTTGGTAAGATAGTAAAACTCATTTTATTCATAAAAAGTAAAAAAAATAAAAAAAATTATGACAAATATTTGTGCAAGAATTGCCAACTAGCCCAAGTATTTGTCATTGGAAAAATTGGATGTATGTCTTGCTGTTATTTAATATAATTTAACATTCTACCTCAAATGTAATGGTAGCAGGCACAGCAAAAATATTTAATTATTTTGATGACAAACACTTGGACAAGAATCGCCTACTAGACCAAGTGTTCGTCACAAAAAAAAATGGTTGCCTAGCTCTCCAGCTGTTATTTAATAACATTTAACATTGTCATGAAAAAATTGTTTGTTTTCTAGTCTGATTTAGTAACTTTTAACATTCACTCCTAAATATAATAGCAGCAGGCACATCAAAAACTTTAGATAATAACCAATTTATCGATTACAAACACTTGAGCAAGAATCGCCTACTAGGCCAAGTGTTCGTTATGAAAAAAAAAGTTGCCAGTCTCTCCAGCTATTATTTAATAATTTTTAACATTCTTTCTCAAATGCAATAGCAGCAAACACATCAAAAGCTTAATAAATGATCCATTTTTTTATTGAGATACAATTGGACAAGAATCGCCTACTAGCCCAATTGTTTGTGATCAAAAAAATGATTGTCTCTATTGCTGTTATTTAGTAAATTTTAACATTCATCTTTAAATATAATAGAAGCAAGCACACTTAAAAACTGAAAAAACATCCATTTTATGATTACAATCACTTGACCAAGTCTTTGTTATGAAAAAACTAGATGTTTGTTTCTCCAGGTGGTATTAAATAACATTTAACATTTACCACTTTGTAATTGCAGCAAACAGATCAAAAAGTAATAAAAAATTCGTACTAAAATGAAGCTAAACATTTAACACAAAAATTGATTTAAATAAAATATTCAATTAGTTAAAAGCATGTTTCGTAAGATGGATCTAGTTAAAACAAATTTTATTCTACAAAAGAAATAATATATTAGCAATAAAGGGCGGGCCTGGTATCATCCAGTTCAGAATAAAAAAATCGTAGAACATATTAAAGGAAGCCTAAGTTCAGAATTGAACAAATTACAAAAATCGGGCATCAATTGGATCTATTTGAGCAGAAACAATAAAATTTCATAATTAAAAACCTTAGTTTAATTAATTTTTTAAACTTTAAAATTTACTTCCAATAAAATATTAGAAGATTCTAAAACTAAAATCTTTAATTGTTATAACGATATAAGTATAATTTACAATAAATCCCCACTAGAATGCAATAGAATTTAAAATGATTAATAATACAGTAATATAAAACTTGTAAATATAAAGGAAACATTTCACAAGAGAAGGTGATAAGAAATTCTATTTATAAATGCGAATGCTCGATTTCAATTTAAGCAAAAAGCGAAGAGATAAAATTTATTTACTGGAATAAAAATGCGACGCAAATACCTATAGAAACTACGCAATACATTAACATCTAACAATGGCTTATTAATTTGAAATATTGTGAAATTTTGTAATAAAAATATTATTAATTAACCCTCAATTAAAAACAAATCGATTGAATCAAATTACATTAAAAATCGCGCAATTTAAGATCAAAATCGGCCGGATTAATTCATAACTTACAATGCAATCTCCCTCGACGGTCATCTTATGTTGAACTGCAATGATGTGGTCACCATTAATCACTTATAATTATAAAATGGCACTAAATTATTATTATTAAAGGCAAACACATCTGGACCGAACTATGTGTTACTGAGGAATGAAGGACGAAGCCACTCAGGGTAGAACAAGCAAGACGCGATGGAGATGCGCATGGAATCATTACATTTCGGATAATTATAAATTGAATTTTCTTATTAAAAACTGCGTTTAAGAAATTAGATTATTTAAGATTTACTGTACAGTTTGTCAGCTTTACTATGAAGCAAACGCCCTCTTGATTGGTGCAAATTACATCAACCCCTAATTGGGTTTTTATTTTTTCCACCCCCAAATTGAATCAAATCAAAATAAAATTTTGTATACTTATAACTAATTTAATAATACGTTGTATAAAAATTTACGATTTTTACAAAATGCATATTAAGAAAGATATTAATTGATTGCTAACTTTTTATTATATTTAATTTTTATAAAACTGAATTGATTGAACAGGGGATAGTCTATTCAGAAACTATTTTAAACCTAATGTTAAAGGATGCAATTAGTTAAGGATGTTTCAATTTTACCAAGATCTAAAATTGTTTAATATTTTTAAAATTATTATTATTTAAAGGTTGATTATTAAAGACATTTAAGAATAGCAGGATAGTATAATAAAATTCAAATAAGTAGAATCCCATACTACTGCTAACTTACAGGAAATAATAAAAAAGAAACGGAGCAACCACTTCTGAATTCGGGATTGGCAATGATTGCCTCTATTGCCTGTCTACAGCCTGAGTTATTGTACTGTACTTTAAAAGCATTGTATGTATTTGCTTTTAGTAGGGTGTTAAGGCTTATTAGTGGTGGTACAGTTTGAACACAAACTGCTATTGTGGTGGCATTATGACATTTTAATATTAGCCTTGATGTGATTTTAAGCTTCTATATAACTAGAATTGCTGGTCAGCTGTCCGATAAAACTTGCACGTTTTTACCAGTTATTTGTCGGGTACTCTCTTTCATTTTATAGATTATCCCGGTTATCTTGGCTTAAAGGATAGTTGTATATGTCTCTAGAAGTGAGGATATCAAAATGTCTAAGTCTTAAGAGTAGATTCTCGCTTTAGAGTCTCGAAAAGGTCTAGTGTAAATGATTAGATAAGTAGTTGTCAAGATGCATAGATCTAGACTCTTCTACCATAAAGAGATTTAAATGGTTGGATGAGTAACCAAACAGTTGAATCAGAAAGAGTTCTAAAAAAGTATGGTGACAATAGACTGAACAAAAATGGCAAAGAATTGGCAAGTTTGTGCGTTAAAAAAGGTTTATTTATATCAAACACATAATTTAAACACAAACTAATCCACATGTATACATGGCAAAGGGGTGCATCCAAAACTATGATTGACTTTGTGTTGTGTCATGAAAAATTAAAAAGTTTAATTTGAGATACTCGTGCAATACGTGGAGCTAAATGAAGAACTTGTCATATCAAGAGTGGACTTTGGTCGTAAATTCATTAAGAAAGGGCAAAAGAAAAATAAACAGTTAAGGGTAAAAGTAGAAAATATTCAAAATTATATTACCAGAAAAAACATATGTAAAAACTCTTGAAAAAAAAATTATACGACATGAGAAAAAATTAAATGAAGAAATGATGAATGAGAACATTGAAAATGTGTGGAATATATTAAAAGTGACAATAGTTGATCGTGCAAAAGATGTATATATAGTGACGGTAGTTAGAACTATAAAAAAAAGGTGCATAGTGGAACAAACAGGTAAAACTAACAGTAAATGAAAAGAAAGAAGCATATAAAAAGTAGATTGCATAGAAAACGAGCTTGACAAGGTTATATGATGTGTACAAAAAACAGATTGCAAGGAAAGTACTAAATAAAAGTAAAGAATAAATAAATAAGAACAAAATAATCGGAGGAAATGCAAAATGATTTTGAAAGAAATAAAAAATTGTGTAAAGAAAGCAAGAGAAAAATTTTGGCATAATTTGGAATAAGGACAATATTAGAGAGCGCTAGAAAAAATATTATGAGCAATTGTAATAGATATTCTAAATATTACGGTAGTGTAGACAAAAGATAAACTTATAAAATAGCAAATAGTCTAACCAAAGACAAAGAGATGAAGTTATAAAAAATTACAAAGCCGCTAGTGTAGATGCAATTACGAGTAAAATGGTAAAATATAAAAGCATTTCACTTATTGATAAGACTCAATAGCTTGTTCAATTTGTGTTTTAGAAAAGCTAATGTACCAAATAATTGAGAAAATGCTGCAATTGTTTCTTTGCACAAATGTAAATGCAAAAAGACTGAATTTTAAAAAATTAGTTTGTTGAGTATCCTATAAAAAGTGTCTGAAAGAATATGGATTAAAAGAGTGCTTAAAATAACGACTAAAAAAATTAGGGAAGTTCAGAGTAGTTTGATGCAAGGTAGGGACTGCATAGACCAAAACTTAGCACTTCAACAATTGATTGAGAAATGTATGGCAGTAAAAAAATGTACTGTGTTTGTTGAACAAGAGAACACATATTGGTCAAGTGAACAGTATGTTATAAAACAATTTATAAAAGTATAGCGTAAATGAATGTTTAGAAATTGCCATTATTGCTTTATATAATAATAGCATAGCATGCATTAGGGTAGATAGTACACTAGGAGATTGGTTTAACATAGAAAAATGTGTCAGGCGGGGATACGTTATGTCCCCTTGGTTGTTTAATATATTTATGAATAACTGCGTAGCAGTAACGATGTATGGATAGATAATGTAAATATTATATGAGTGTTGTTGTATGCTGACAATGTTATGTGACAATGAACATACTCTACATAATGCACTAAACCGACTGAGAGTTGCAGAAAAAAAAAAACTTTGTATAAATGTAGCAAAAACCAAAATCATAGAATTGGGTTGGTGGCAGATGGATGCTTTTGTTAAGAATGGTAATTTAGATAAAGAAATTGAGTAAATGCATAAACATGATTTTTTTGCTAAAATACCAATATTTGAGAAATGGTAGCTCACGATGTAGATGTTTGATCAACAACAAAATCTGGTCACAAACTGTTGATGATGTATCAAAATATTGTTAAATAAAGGCCGGAATCTGGCCTTGAAACATCAAAATATTCAAAAATCCAATTATAAACTGTAAAGTAATTTTTTTAATAAAATTTTAATAATAATAAAATCAAAATCTTTAAAAAACTATTAAAAAGTGTAAAGTTTTATTTATAAAAATAGCAAACTGCCCTTAACACATCAAATTATTGTCAAAAAACACTAAAGTTTACCTCTTCTTTATCTTTATTAGCTTTGTATCATCCAATGCTAATATAGGTCAAGTCTTTTCCATGTTTTTCTATCTTGGGCTTTTCTCATCCAAATTTTTCTAGCAATTTTTGTTACATCATTTAGCCATCTCATTTCTGGCCTTCTTCTACTCTTCTTGGTTTTCCGTGGTTTCTATTTGGTTATTTTATCTATTTTGGGTTTGTCTTGATGTATGAATCTAACCTAACCTAACCTAACCTATCTTGCGATGCGATGCGTTCCATCACATCTGATATTTTTGTTTTATTTTGGATTTTAATGTTTTGGATTTGATTTAATTTGAGATAATCCCAGCATAGCACGCTCCATTGCTTTTTGCGTGACTCAGTTTTTTTGCCATTATTTTTGTAATTACCATGGTTTCCAGTCCATATGTGAACATTGAAAGTATGCAGCTGTTATATACTTTTCATTTTATGCTTTTCGGAATGTTTTTATCTCTCAGTATAATGTTTAGTTTGCCAAAATCAGCCTATCCTAGTTGTTTGGTTTTCTTCTCCAATTTTAATTTTATGGTCGAGGTAAATATAGTGTGGAACCTTTTCTATAGTTGTGTTATCAATGATTATGTTTTAGAGGTTAGTAGATAATATTTTGGTTTTGTTTAGATTTATTTTTAATCCAATCCGTTTTGAGTTTTTGTTTAGCAACGTTAGCATGGAGAATAGTTTTTGGGTATCTGTACTTACAAACATTATGTCGTAAGCAAATCTCAAGTAGTTAAAGTATGTTCCATCAATGTTAACGCCCTTTGTGTCTTACGCTAGTGTTTTAAAGACGTTCTCTAATGCCAATGAAAATAATTTTGGCTATATAGTATCTCCTTGTCTGACGCCTTTGCCAAGAGGTATTTTATCAGTTTTTAGTTCTTTGTCTATTTTTATGTGAAAGGTTGCGTCTTTGTATATATCTTTAATAATTGTGGAGTACTTCTGGCATCATCCATTGCAGAAAGGAAAGCCCAGGTTTTGAGGCTTTATGGTAGTCTATAAATGCAATGTGTATTGGTATACTATATTATAGTTGTTGTTTTTTATCAGAGCTCTAATGGTTTGCAGGTGATCAAGAACGCTAAAATTTTTCCAAAACTCAGCTTCTTCCACTGGCTAGAAAAGATTGAGTTTGTCTGTTAGTCGATTTGTTATTATCTTTGTAAAAAACTTGTATAGGTGAGACAGTAGGAAGTTTACCTATAAACTATTAAAAAGTGCAAAATTCTATTTTATTATTTAGAAATCCGGCCTTAAAACTAAATCTAAAACTAAAATTTGGTAAAAATTGTTCATAAAATCACAAAATTAATATAAATAAAATAATGTTAAGAAATAACAAAATGATTGATTAAATTTTCAAAATTGCAAAATTTTATTTATGAACTGAAAAAATAACCAAATTTTGTCAATTTTAAAATTATTTTAGAAAGAATCAAAATGTTTGCAAAAAGATTAAAACTTTGCAAAAACACCAAAATTTGAACTTAATTGTTAAAAAGTGTAAATTTTTATTCATAAAATGTAAAAAGTAGCAAAATTTGGTCTTAATGCATCAAATTATTGTCAGAAAACACTTAAGTCCGCCAATAAACTGTTAAAAAGTGCAAAATTTAATTCATAAGATGTCAAAAGTTTTACTTTAAAACATATTGTCAAAAAATATCAAAACTTAAAAAAAATCACCAATACTTGTTAAAAAATGTAAAAAACATAAAAATAATGTTAAAAAATCAAAATTAGTTAATAAATGCAAACTTTATTTATTAAAAGTCAACGACGGCAAAAAATATTTAAAAAAAATATTTTTTTACAAAAAATGTCAAAAATCAGCAAAATTTAGTTTGTGAAAATAATGATAGAAAACACTAAAAACCGGCTATATACTATAAACAAAAAAATTAAAAAAATCGGCTATATAAAAATAGTCAAATATTCTTAGAAATAGAAAAAAATTTACCACAAATTGTTAAAAAATTAAAACTTTTATTATAAAAAGTAAAAAAATGTCAAAATCCTATTATAAAAAACTTAAACATTAAAAAAAATACTAAAATCCGTTCAGAAACGGTTTAAAACTACAAATTTTTGTTTATAAAATGTTAAAAGTAGCCAAATCTAGTCTTAAAATTTTGAATAACTGTAAGAAAACATTAAAATCTGGACTCAAACTTTTAAAAACTGTCAAAACGTTTGTAAAATTTCAAAAATTACAAAATTTAGCATTAAAATATCAAAATATATAAAATATATGAATATATATAATTTTTTTGGCCAATCTAGTGCATTGTTGTCCAATTTTAATGTAAATACATTTAAATTTATTAGTTTAGTAACAATTTTAGTAATTAATTTGCTAAAAGCTAGCGTACAAAATAACTTTTTTGCTGTTTTCAACCGTTTTGGCTGGATTTTTATTTATTTTTTTGAAAACGTTTTATTATTTTATAACCACATTTAAGGTGTTTTTAATTTTTTTAAAAATTTTGGTATTTTCTGATTTTGACAATGTTTTCATACTTTATAGACGGATTTGAATATTTTTAACATTTTCTGAATAAAATTTAGCACTTTTTGACAGTTTTGTTTTTTTTTAAATAGTTTATATCTAAATATTATAACATTTTATAATTTTTAAATACTTTTTAACAGTTTATGACCAGATTTTGGTGCTTCTAACAGTCCTTTGCTGTCATTGTTATTTTATGAATAAAATTTTGCACTTTTTGATAGTGTATAACCAAATTTTTGTTTTATTTAACATAATTTTTGATATTTTATAGCCAAATTTTGCTATTTGTAAAAGTGCATAAAAAGCCGGATTTTGATGTTTTCTTACAATTTTCTTTTTAATATTTTTAACGTTTTATTAAAAGAATTATGTCAAATTTTGTCTTTTCTATCAATATCTTAATATTTTATAGCCAAATTTTACTATTTTTGATATTCTATCAATAAAATTTTGTTGTTTCTGAAATTTTATTAAAAGAACTTTGCACTTTATGACAGTTTATGTTCAGATTTTAGTTCTATTTAATAATATTATTAATATTTTATAGCTGGATTTCACTAATTCTAAAATTGCATTAAGTTTTTTATATTTCTTTAGCAGTTTAAAGCCAAATTTTGGTGTATTCTGACAATTATTTAAAATTTCATAGCCGGATTTTTATATTTTTAATATTTTGTTAAAAGAATTTAGCATTTTTTAACAGGATGGACTTATTGTTTTTAAGAATTTATAAAAAAATTGTATAAAGTTTATAGCCAGATTTTGGTGCTTTCTGGCAATGGCTTAAAATTTTAAGTTTTTCTATTTTTGACCATTTATTAACAGAGTTTTGCAGTTTTTGGTTTTTTTTTGAAAATATTTTACTATTATTCTGCATTTTTTTACACCTTATGATAAAATTTTAATATTTTTAACATCTTTTTTACTTTTTATATAGCGCTACTTTATTTAAATGTTTACTTTTATTAAAATCCTAAAGTTTTATTAAATGTTAAACATGGTATATATTTTTGTTTTTGAAAGCATAATTTTATAAAACCATTGACTTGTTTATTGTGTGGAGATTTAAGTGTTAAAAGCTGTGAAAGCTGTTTTGTAGTAATGTAAATTAATCTGCACAATTAAAAAGTCAATCCAGAGAAATTTAAATGCAGTTTGCACTTATCTGCACCTGCACTCATTTTTATCAATGCACTCACAGCATTCAAGCACAAACAAATACAAACAATTGTAAACATCGACAAACAACCATAAACACATACAAATATTTACAAACACTCACCCACATTAACAAATACTTATAAATACAAATATATACACAGACACTTTTAGATACCTCTCACTTACAAACTTTCTCACAGACACTAGACACATACGGATACACATAAAAATCCACAGACATCCATCTACATATACCTTACACACACTTAGAAACACTCATAGACACCCACTAACACTTTTTTTTTTAATGTAGTTTTGGGAAAACTCTACCAATCTGTGTATGGGGTTTTTACATACTAATAACTCTATTTTTTACTTGACGCTATAGTGCTTATTCTGGTATTAGAACACGCATTTTGCGCACTCTAGATGTATCCGATCTGTTATGTTATATTAGGTGTTGAATTTTGATTTTGGTCACGTCTTCAACTTTGATGTATTAAACTATTTTTGTTATATAAAGTTTTCCAATAAGAGGTTTCATTTTGATATTAAAAAAAAACGGGTATTTAGAGAAATCAATAAATGTTTATTTTATTGTAAAGAGGAAGGAAGGTATGCTATTAACATTTAAAAACGATATCAGTCAAATAACCGCCACGGTTACGGTTGCAGTACTACATTCTTTTTATGAAATTTTTCATGACCAATTTGCACATTTGCGGCTGTAGGTCCTCGATAACTTTACAAATTATATCTTTAAGATCTTAAATTGATTATAGAGCATTGGCATATACTTTATCTTTCACGTAGCGCCAAAGAAAAAAGTCTAAAAATGTTAAATCACAAGATCTCGGTGACCAATTGTAATCACCTCTTTGAAAAATAACACGGTCAGGAAACTTTTCTTGCAAAATTGAGATTGTTTGTGTGGCACGTAGCGCCGTTTTGCTGAAAATAAACATTGTCCACATCATGATCTTCCAATTTCGGTCATAAAAAATCATTAATCATAGCTCGGTAGCGCCATCCATTTACCGTAACAGTTGTACTAACCTCATTTTCAAAAAAGTAGAGTCTAATCACACTGCCAGCCCAAAAACCACACCAAACAGTGACACGTTGAGTGTGCAAAGACTTTTCAACAATCATTCTTAGTTTTTCTAAGCCCCAAATGCGACAATTCTGCTTATTAACGTAGCCTCCGAGGTGAAAATGGGCCTCATCACTGAAGATAATTTTTTGAGAATTATGGATTATTTTGATGCATTTGAAGAACCCAATCAGCAAAGATACGACGTTTATGGTGATTGACCGGCCTGAGTTTTTGTGTTATCTAAATTTTAAAAGTCTTAAGACTTAAGTTTTTATGCAAAATACGGTGTAATGTCGTTTGTGGAATGTCTAATTCCAAAGATCGACGTCAAATGGACAAACCTGGGTTTTCTTTAACACTACGGGCTACATCAGCAATACACTTATTTGTTCTTGAGCAATACACACTTTTTTACATCACAAACTTGTCCCAACAGCTCAAATTTTTTTACCAGGTTTACTATTGCCGGCCGAGAAGTTGCTTTAGTTTTGCAAACTGTGACTGAAAAATTTTCACCATTTTTTTAGTGAATTTTAATAAGTTCGATGCGTTGTTAAAGCGTGTATCGTTCCATTTTTAATAATGGCAAAGTTTTTACTTGTCAAATGTCAAAAGATAAAAGCTTCAAAATCGACAGCTGCCTAAATAGCCTGTGATTTAAAAGGAAACTTCTTATTGAAAAATTCCTAATATCCGTGTATACTGTTTAATTTTTTTTATTTTTCATCTTTATTCCAACTTTTCCAACTAGTTTCACCGTTTCAACTAGATTACACTTACTGCACTTGTTGTTATCTGTACGTTTAAATTTCTTCAAGCAATCCTTGAAGCACCCGTGCCCACTTACAAATTGCGTTAGGAAGTAGTCCACTTCTCAATGTTTTTGTTTGACCTATGGCCCTACTTATCTTATTAGCGTCTTTGTCCAAATAGATTTGCCAGTATTCATTTGCCAATTTATTTGTAATTTTTTTATTGTTTTTTCAAGGATTTTTTTCTTTTTTGTCTTCTCCTTGTTTTGAAATAGCTTTCTGTATTCTACCATGTGATTGATTGGCATTATTGCTGCTATAACTAAGATCGCATCTGTCAAGATGGTTTTCTATCCACATGCTATTTTTAACAAAATTCTTCTCTGTTGTGATATTATCATTTTTTTGTATTTTTTATACCTCAACACATGTCCCCAGATTAGAGCAGCGTACAGTATGATCAAGTGTGCAACCGATTCTAGCAGTCTTCTCTTGTTCGATGACGGACCATTTATTCTTGGCATTAGTCTGCTTAGCGCTTTTACTGTTTTGTCGGTCTTGTCTGAAACTTTTTTGACGCCTTTTTAATTTTTGCGTTGTGGTCAAATCATACTTTTTACCATAGTATTTTATGTTTTTTTTTAATAAAAACTTAGTTTTGCTAATTTCTAGCTTTACTTCCTTGACCTTCTTGCCTTTGTATAAGATCACTGCTTCCGTTTTATTTTCTGCAGTTTTTAAGCCGTTTTCTTAAATTTTGTTTTTGATCATTTCTAGCGTCTTATTTGCTTTAAAGACTAGGTCTTTCTCTGATTTAGAAGTTACGATTACTGCAATCTTTTTACTTCTGATCTCTCTAATTTCAGGTTGTTAAAATAAATATTTCACAGTAATGGTTTTAATATGAACTCTTGTGAAACTCCACACGTCATGGTCATGTGCCCTTTTTTACCTATGATCTTTCTCATTGTCCCACAGACACTTACAAATACTCACAAAAACACTTTCAGTCAAGTCAAAGAAGCTTTTGTTTTGTTGGATGTGCTATAGTTAATTAAGTTTTTCAATTTTTTGTTAACTGTTTTTTTAAATAAAGTTGTGTATTTGAACTAAAAAATATAAATGTTGGTATAAGACAAAGTATTGGGTTAGGTTAAAGCTCTTGTTTTGTTGGATGTTCAGTAATTGAGACATATTTTAGGTTTTTTGTTTAGTGTTTTTCAATACAAAATTAATATTAAGGCATAAAAATTTCTTTTGTTGGATGTTTGAAACAGTTTTTGATTTTTTTAAGTGTTTTCTAATTTTGGGTCACATATAAATAGTGTTTATTGCCTGTCTCTGCAAGGCTGGAATGTTGCGCGTGCAGTAGTCTTATCATATAAATGTGAAAGTGTTTTTTGTTTGTCACTACAAGGTTAGTTTGCTGAGAAGTCTAAGGAACTATGCGTCCGGCTGAGAGCCTTGCGCAGGTGAAGCTCAATGTTGTTATCTTAATTTTTTTTTTGTTTTTCCGGTCTGGCTTTTGCTTTGCTTTCTGTCAGTCTTTTGGGTTTATCTTGGTGTATACTATTAGGTATTTTAAGAGTTTAAATGCTTTTTGGGAAAGCGGAGAAAAGCTGAACTGTATTTTTGTAGTAAGTCATTATTCAGTCCAGTGGAGATAGTAATTTTGTATGCTGCGTCTGAATAAAAGTATAACTTCTTCAGCAAGATGTTAGGCCTTTGGGTTCAGTTTCTGTTTTTTTTTAATTTTGATTTACATTGAGTTATCTTTGTTGGAGTCTTTTTATTATATTGGTCTTTAAATATATTTTAGTTGAGTGTTTGGGTGCTTTTCTGGTTTGTAGGGTATTTTTAGGTTCAAGGTCCAGTTTCTGTCTTTTTCCAGTTTTATATATTTTGATGTCTTCTCAGGAGTTCTCTTTTTAGATATTGATTTTGGAGTTAGGAAAAGTTGTATGCTCTTGATTGCTCTACGTTGGCCGCCATTTGTTGCCGGTAGTGCCTCGCAAAAAACTAGGTTGTTGACATGGATTAACAAACTCTGCCGACAAAAGTGGAGTATAACTCCGCTGTAGTTATAGTAAAGCGGCATCAATTTATGTTGAATCTCAACATAAACTTGCTGCATAATACATGCTCAATTGTTTTGATATCAATTTAGCATCCTCTACCAGCATACTTTTAGTACAAGATACGTATTTGTTTTTAGAAAGTTAAAAAGTGAAGCGGTCCATGGTTTAAGTCTACACATTTTAGTGGTTAAAGTTGTGGAATCATATCTTACTTATTTTAAGCCTGGGAACCTTTACAATGTGCAAAGTTGCGTAAACCCCGCGATGTTTTTGATATTGCACTATAGCCTATGATGTTATGACTTCAAAATTACTCAACCAACTCAAAGATCAACTGTATCATTTCTTGATTTATTTCTAAAATTAGACAATAATAATTTTTACTTTAGTCTGACGAAACTACTTTTGAAAAAAAAAAATTTTCAAATGATGAAATTAGAAGAATTAGAAAAACTTTACAACAATTTTTATTTTTGAAAATACAACTTAATCAAATAAAAATCAGAGCAGCCCAGAAGAATTTATGGCATTTACGGAAACGTCAATAGATTTTGAGGACATAATCTGTTAAATCTACAACCCAAAACCAAAAAGTTTTAAATCATATTTAAAAGGGCTTGAGTGCACCTTAAAATCTTTACAACGTACAAAAGCGCTCAAAACCACAAGAAATCTTGTGTACTAGATGGATCAAAACTTTCAACTGTCATAACCCTGATCAACAATCTAGAACTAAAAAGCCATGCGTACTCGTTCTGCCAGAAATCATATTGTCATTGCTTTGGAGCATACCAAAAAACCCAAAAACCATCTGCACCCTACTCTTTAAAAAAAAAATTCTAATAGAAAACTATTAAAAAAAAATTGAAAAAACTTTACAATAATGATTAAGTTTTGTTTTGTTGTTTACAATACAACTAAATTTAAAGTAAATAAGCAAATAATTCAAAACAGCTTAGAAAAGTACTTGGCAGCTACAGAGTGGCACTATTGAGATACGTTAATGAGTCTCTAATTGAGACTACAACTTGGAACCACAAACTTTTAAATTATGTTTTGAAGAGCTTGGGAAGTACGCTTTGAAACCTCCACAATGTACAAAAATGCTCAAAACTACAAATAGTTTTGAGGACAAGACTGATTTGATTGTAAAAATCCTTATCAACAACACAAACTGAAAAGTTTTGAAAAGTACGTAGTTCTTTATAGCTAAACAGTAATAATTATTACCTTACACTAAAAAGATCATTTTTAAAGAAAAACTACCCTAATAATAATCTTTTTTTTTTTAAATTAACCAAAATTTACAACAACTTTTTTTAACTTTAGATGATACAATCTAATCCAAATTACTAAAACACTCAAAAAAACCACAAAAGTATTTGGTATCTACAAAGATGTATTATTAAAAAACGTCAAAAAACCTTAAGAACAAGATTGATTAAAACTACAACTTAAATTGGAAAGTTTTGATTCATATTTTGAAAGACTTGAGAAGTACACCTTGGAACATCCGCAACGTACAAAAACAAACAACGACACAAATGATTTTGTGAATTAAATTGATTGAAACTCTCAACCGTTAAGATCCCAATCAACAACCCAAAACTGGAAAGTTGGAAATCATATTTTAAAGGTTTTGAAAATTACACTTTAAAAAGAGTACTTTTGAGAAAAGAAATAAATAGAAAATCTAGTATAACTAAATTCAAATTCAAAAAAAACTCAGCAGCTTAGAAGAAAATCTGGTATTTTCAAAAAAGTATTATCAAGATACGTCAAAAGACCGTAAGGACAATATTAATTAAAACTACAACGCAAAACCTGTAAGTTTTAAGACATATTTAAATAAACTTGAAAAGTACGCATTGGAACCTTTACAATGCACAAAGGAGCGCAAAATTACAAGTGACTTTTTGGAAAAAAATTTGCCAGGTTTGCAACTGTCAAAACTAATATTTACAACACAGAACTGAAAAGAATCCTATTTTAAAAGTTTTAAAAAGTTTGCTTGGTTATCTCTACAATGTGCACGAACATGCCAAAAACTTTGTCAGGACTGTATTGAATGTTGTTGTATCTGCATCGTTCTGTTTATTAATAGTATTTTTTGTCTGTTCTTGCGGAGCTAGTTTGTTGGAGAGATTAAGAACTATAAGCACCAATATAACCATAATTATTTACTAATGTTGGCTGTGATTTAGTATTTATCAAAAAATCAACATCTAATTTTTTCAAATACTGTGGTAAAAATAAAATAAAAAACCATTAGTTTACATTATATGAATACAACATTTATTAATACAATAAAAAACATTAACATAAAATAACTAACGTATGTACAAAATAAGATGAAGACCAAGTAGGTCAAATGTATGAGTCATGGGCATGTGATAATGATATATGGCAGATGATTATAGTTGATATTTTGGTTTAATGGTAGGAACCTCCATAGCTGTTGCTCTCAGCACCATAACCACCTACACCAATAGTATAAGCTTTAGCTGGTACAGAAATCACTTTTTGGACAATTTGTGGATGAACTGCATGTCCAGATCTGATAACTTCAGCATTGAAACCGTTGTGCTTATCAGCAGTATATTTAACAGTACGCACTGTACCATCAGGTTCTACAAGAGAATATTGACCCTTGACTACATCACCATCACGTTCTTCTTGTTGTTCTTTTTTGTCACCAGTTTTTGGGTCTTCTACACCATATTTGAAGGCATATTTAGGATGAGCCTAAAATTAAAGTTTGACAAACAAAAATAATGTTTTAATATTATCTAACTTACATGATAATCAACAACATGTTCCGCTTGTTTAGCATAAGCAATGGGGGCAGCTGCAATAATGTGTCCTCCATATCCTCCACCTCCAATACCACCAGAATATCCTCCATGACCTCCACTGTTGTGTGAAGTAACTGAGGCATACGAAGAAGCTCCATGTCCTCCTCCGCCATAACCGCCCCCATAGCCATGTTGGCCATAAACGCACACTGTCAACACAGCTAAAATTGCTACCTAAAAAATAATAATAATTAAGGGTTGAAACCGCATTGTAAACAAAACTAGACATCTTACTTT
The DNA here is from genome assembly GCA_963932245.1 of Tachinus rufipes. Taxonomy (NCBI): domain Eukaryota; kingdom Metazoa; phylum Arthropoda; class Insecta; order Coleoptera; family Staphylinidae; genus Tachinus; species Tachinus rufipes. The sequence goes on from OZ010741.1 coordinate 10,857,842, forward strand.
ACTGAACATGTCTAGGTGGTTTTTGTTTGAGATGCCGTTGGAACACTGACATATCGGTAAATTGCAACCACTTATATACTAAACTACAAACGTTCACTTTAATTAATGATTTAAAAAAGTGCAACTGCATGTTACGTTATTAATTGAACGAATATTTGCGATTTGAAAGTGCAGTACTTGTCCGGCGGAGCACTTGTAGATCAAAACTAGAGCACCCGCCTGCATTTCCTTATGTCCAAGTCCTTTAACGCCCTTGCCCGGTTTTGCCTATAAGCAGATCTAGTATTTATATAATGAAAATTATCTGTCTGCAAATGTACACGTTTCGGAGATTAACATTTATCGAGGCGATAAAGTATGTGGTGGTTATGATTAAAAATATATATTTTTTCGTTTGCTTGAATGTTCACGCCTAAGATAGAAATTAGGGCAACCAACTTTGGATTATCCGTGGGTCAATTATTGCTATTCCAATAATAAGAATTTATAATAATGTTTGTTCTATATTTGATAAGTACATTACATTTGCGTGATGCAATTTGTATTTATATTTAGTCATATGAATAATTTCAATATTAAATTACTTTGCGAAATGTCAGTTTAATTTAATATAGATCGAATTACAAAATTTGATCAAGAAATATTTTTTATATATAAATTATATTATTATTCTGCAGTAGTGCGTTATTATTATCTAACTATTAATATCACAAATAATGCAAATTACATTTGTAATTAATTCTATCACCTTTACGTTTTGTATTGCTGTTTCATGCTAACGATATTCATTCATAAGAATTGTATAAACATTACGTTATTATTGTACGTCTGGTATGAATGAAATTGTATATAAAAATCGCCTTTTGTGGAAAATGATAAAAGGTATGTGTGTCAGGAATGCTGGGAAAATTGTTAATTTTGTTTAATTACGATTTTTGGTTCTGATTGTAATACTATAAAATAGTGTATAATTATTAAACATTAATAATAATAATAATTGATTTTTTGGTTTATGTTTTTTTGTAAAAGTTATATATTTGTTATTGTGTGCTTATATAGCAATATAAATATGAGTTAAGAAGATACCAACTACGCGTATGTTAATGCAAACTAATCAATAAGAAAACTTCTAAAAAATCAATTTATTAAACAAATAGATACATTTTATAATGTAAATAAAGACAAAAAAATTATGATTATAAGGGATACAAATATTGATATTGTAGCTGATGTAATAAACAGCTAAGATTACGAAGAAATGCTATATAAATATAATTTTATAAGAAAAATAAATCAATATACAAAATAATACTACAGAAAAAACAAATTGGTTCAGTCTTGTCTAGAAAACATTTAATTTAAAAGTGCAAAGAAAAAAATGATCAAGTCTATATTGATCATAAATTTTTTTAATTATATTTTTACAAATGGAGTAATAAAGATAGTAAACCAATTAAGCAAACTAAAAACAAATATAATCAAGTAAAGCTAAACTAAAAATTTTGTTGCAGCAACACTCATTGGAACACTTTGTTATTTTAAATTATATAATTAAAAATATTTAATTATACAATTTAAAATATAAATACTATATGCAAAAGTAATTTACAACTACTTTGTTATTGGGCATCTAAACATTGACTGATTTGGTTGAATGGTTTTTGATGTTTGGTTATTTGAATTACAACAAAATGTTCTCACATTTTTAATTTTTTTTTTTTTTATAGATTTAAATTTATGTTAACTAATTAAACCCTTTTAATTTTTGGGGAAACCATAGACATCAAATTAATTGATTTAAATTAAGATGCAACCAGTAGCGTAACTAAGAATTTTAGGTTTTACCGCAAAATATTAAAAAGGAGCTCAGACAATTTTGCAAAACAATTGTTATTTTTATTAAACATAAAAAAATTAAAACTAATAAAATCCGGTCATAATATGTTAAAATATTTTTTAGAAAAAACTAAAATTTTACTAAAAACCGGTTATAAAAAATCAAAGTAAAGTTAGAAGTGGCAAAATTAGCCATAAACTGTTGAGAAGTGTAGAATTCTATTTTAAAGTCAAAAGTAGTTTTATTTTTTAACATTAACTCTTACAAATACACGTTTAGCAGCTCTCAGAAGAGTTGATGTTTAAAAATAAATTTATGCACTTTTAAACAAATTATGATCAGATTTTAGTTTTTTGCAGTAATATTTTGTTATTTCATAGCAAGATTTAGCTACTTTTGACATTTTATAAGTAGATTTTTACAGTTTTATGGCCGGGTTTTGTTTTTTTAACAATATTTTATAATTTTAGATCTAAATTTTGTTATTTTTAAAGTTTCATACATTTTTTACTTTTTGAAACAGTTTATTGCCAAATGTTGGTAATTTCTAACAATATTTTGATGTTTAAAGACTAAATTTTATTGTTTTTAACATTTTATAAATAATATTTTGCATTTTTAAACTGCTTTTGATCGGATTTTATGTATATTTTACAGTTTTTATTGCCAAATTTTGCAATAAAATAAACATTTTTTAACAGTTTAAGACAATTTTTGAATGTTTTAAAGCCAAAAGTTGCTGGTTTTGATTTTTCTTAATTTTTTTTTTTTTCTTATTAGTTTTGAATTTTTCTAACAATAATTTTGATATGTTATGACTGTATTTTATTAATTTTGTGATTTTACAAATAAAATTTTACATTTTTAAACAGTTCATAGCAGCTTTATTTTGTTTTTGATTGATTTTGCTATTTTTGAAATTTTATAAATAATATTTTGCACTTTTAAACAATTTTTGAATGGATTTTGATTCAATTTAAAAACTTTTTTAATGTGTTTTGTTATTTTTTACTAAAATTAATAATAACTTGCAATTTGTAAACAGCTTAAGACCAAATTTTTGTGCTTTTTGACAATATTATGATGTTTTATTGCCAAATTTTAACAATATTTTAAAATTTTATAGCTAAACTTTGCAGTTTTTAATTTTATTGCTTTTTGACAATGTTTTCTTGTTTTAATGCCAAAAATGATTTAACAAATAAAGTTTTGTGCTTTACAAAAATATATAATTTTGTTTTCAAACATAATTTTGATATTTAAAAAAAAAAATTTTTTGTTTTTGATATTTAGAGTTTTGTATGTTTAAAGTATTTATTATTTGTTTCTTTTTTTGTGTGGTTGGAATTTGATAAAAAAAATCTTTAACAATAAATTCTTTGATAACTAAAACTTGGGTCAGTGTGTGTGTGAACAAAGTTTAATTTGTAGGCGAGTTACTTTTTCTACTGTGATCCACCCACCCGCTCAAAATTTTTATTTGTCCTACCTCTTGTGTGCTTGGATTTAGATATAAGAGATTTTTTTAACAATAAATCAAAACAAAGTTTAATTTAAGGGCAAGTTACTTTTATTACTGTGACCCACCTACCCGCCCAACTGTTAGTCATCAAAGGTTTTATTGTTTCTCACACCTCTTGTGTGCTTGGATTTAGTTATAAAAGAATTTTTTAACAATAAATCAAGAGTGAGTGGGCGGGTGAAAACAAAGTTTAATTAAGAAGCAAGTTACTTTTTTTACTGTGACTCTTAAAAACCAAATACACAAAACAAATTTATATTTTCCATATAACTTACATTATAACCTTCAGCAGTTAAAACATTCAAAAAATGTTCCTTTTTGCCCAGTCTACTGAGAACAGAAACATGGTTTTATAGACACGGTTTAGACTTAAAATGGCGCCGGAATTGAATTCTACAAAAAATATCTAATTGATTCTACTAGTAAATTTTGTTTGCGGTAATTTGCAATTTTTTAAAGTCAAAGTTAAAAAACGACAAGAACTTTAAAAATTGTAGAATTTTTTAAGGGTTTTATATCTTCATAAACCGAAAAAAAATACTAAAGCAAGTTTCTTGACCCCTGCTCTGGTCTATTTGAAATAGAATTACCTATTTATAAAATGTCAAAAATAACTAAATCTGATCTTAAAACATTAAAATATTGACAAAATCTTGACAAAAATCTTAAAACATCAAAATATTGTTAAAATACACCAAAGTCCTTATAAACTGTTAAAAGAAGTAAAATCTTAATTTATAAAATGTCAAAAAGCAAAATCGGCATTAAAACAATAAAATATTGTTAGAAAGTAACCAAATTTAGACAATTTTTTTTTAATTAAAGTAAAAAATAGCAAAATACGACTCAAGGAATTAAAATTTGACTATAAACTGTTAAAATGCACAATTCTATTTATGAAAATGAAAAATTGCTAAATTTGCTCAAAAAAATTAATAATTAAAAAACGTAAAAATAGCAAAATCACCAAAAAAATATTAAAATACTGTTAAAGAGATTTAAAATCTGATCATAAACTGTAGAAAAATGTAAATTTTTATTTAAAAAACGTCAAAAATATCAAAATCCTTTATAAAGTATAAAAATATTGTCAGAATGTTCTAAAATTTATCATTAACTGTTAAAAAATGCAAAATTATAATAATATAAAGTCAAAATTGCCAAAATTTAGATATAAAATAATAAAACATTAAAAAAAAACTAAAATCCGGTTTAAAACGGTTACAAATCACAACATCTGACATTAAGTTTTTAAAAAATTATCAGAAAGCACCAAAACCAGCTGTGAATTGTTAAAAAGTGTACAAATTTACATAAAATCCCAAAAATAGCAAAATCCGACTATAAAGTATTAAAAATATTGTTAGAAAGAACCAAAATTTGCTGAAAACTGTTAAGAAGTCTAAAATTATTTTATTAAAATAAAATAGCAAATTCTGGCTATTATATAATTACTTATTGTTGAAAAAACTTAAATACAGCCTTAAATCATCAAAATATTGTCAGAAAGCACTAAAATCTGGCCATAAACTGTTGAAATATGCAACAATATTTTTATAGAACGTCAAAAATTGCAAAATCAAGCCATAAAGTATAAAAATGTTACCTTAAAGCACAAAAGTTTAGTAATTAACTATTAAAAAGTTTAAAATTGTATTTATAAAAAATCAAAAACTTAGCTGTTTGATTCGGTCATGAAACATTAAAATATTTTTAAGTAAATTCAAAACTCGGCCAAAAACGGTTGTTAAGTCTAACATTTTATTCATATAATGTGAAAAATAGCAAATTCTTGCTTTGAAATATTAAAATGTTGTTGAAAAGCTAAAATTCTGGTCAAAAGTAACAAAATTAGGGCAATACTTTTTTCAATAAGGTAAAAATTAGCAAAATCCGACTATATTATATTATTGTCACAAAGAATCAAAATTTGACTATAAACAGTTAAAATGCTCAATTCTGTTTACAAAAACACAAAAAGTAAAAAATTTATTATCAACTGTTAAAAAATTAAAAGTTAAAAATGTTAAATTTTTTTCATAAAATACTAAAATATTTTTAAAAAGAACTAAAACCTGGCCAAAAACGGTTACAAATAGCAAAATCTAACGTTAAAACTTTAAAAATTGTCAAAAACCACCAAAAACCGGTCACAAACTGTTGTAAAGGTGTACAAATTTACATAAAATACTAAAAATAACAAAATCTAGCTATAAACTATCAAAAAACCAAAATCCAGTAAAAACTATTAAAAAGTTCATAATTCTTTTATTGAAATTTCAAAATTAGCAAAATCTTGCTACAAAATATCAATGTATATAAAAAAATAAATAAAATTTATCATAAATTTTTAAAAAATGTAAAATTTTATTTAACGCAAAAAATACTAAAATCTTTTATAAAATAAAAAAAAAATTGTCAAAATGTATCAAAACTTATCAAAAACTGTTAAAACATGCAAAATTCTATTAATAATGAGTCAAAAACGCTAAAATTTGATCATAAGATAGTAAAATATTTTCAAAAAAACTTAAATCTGGCAAAAAACGGTTAAAAATAGCAAAATCGGGCGTTAAAAATTGTCAAAAAGTACCAAAATTTGGCGTAAAAGTATACAAATTTACATAAAATCTTAAAAATAACAAAATCTAACTATAAAGTAATAAAAATATTGTTAAAAAAATCAAAATCTAGTAAAAACTGTTAAAAAATCTAAAATTCTTTTATTAAAATATCAAAGATAGCAAAATCTGGCCACATAACAAAAAATTAAAACTTGACTGTCAAAAATTGTAAAATTTTATTATAAATTATTTTATTGTAAAAATTTATCATAAAATGTTCAAAAAATTTGTCATAAAATATTAAAATATTAAAAAAAAACTAAAATCTGGCCAAAAACTGTTACAAATAGCAAAATTTGGGGTTGGATTTTTAAACAATTGTCAAAAAGCACCAAAAATTAGCCATAAACTGTTGTAAAAGTATACAAATTTACATAAAATTTTTAAAATAACTAAATTTAGCTATAAAATATTACAAATATTGTTAGAAAAATCCAAAAAACTGTTAAAAAAACCGATTTTTTTTGTTGAAATATCAAAAATAGCAAAATTTTGCTACAAAATATCAAACTATTGTCAAAAACATTTAAAATTTTGTTCACAGAACTTCAAAAATACCAATTTTTTTTATAAAATATAAAAATATTGTCAGAATGTACTAAAATACATTACAATACATTATAATTATATAAAGTAAAAAAAGCCAAAATTTTGTTTTCAAATATTAAAATATTTAAAAAAAATAATTTAAATCTAGCCTAAAACGGTTAAAGAATAGCCAAATCTTTATACAAAAAGCACCAGAAACCGGCTTTTAACTGTTGTATAAGTGTACTTTACATAAAATTCTGAAAATAACAAATCTAGCTATAAAGTATTATTGTTAGAAAAAATTAAAATCTTGTGAAAACTGTTAAAACGTCCAAAATTCTTCTATTGAAATATCAAAAATAACAAAATTTTAAAATATTTTTAAAAAGAAATTAACTACGGCCTTAACACATCAAAATATTGTCAAAAAGCACAAAAATCCGGCCATAACCTTTTAAAAAATGCAAAATTATTGTAATGTAACATTAAAAATTGCAAAATTAAGCCATAAAGTATAAAAATATGGCCAGAAAGCAACGTTTAGTCATTAACTATTAAAAAGTTTGAAATTGTATTCATAAAAACTCAAAAATAAGATTAAACATTAAAATATTTTCAGATAGAATCATAACTCGGACAAAAACAGTTGTTAAATCAGTTGTTAAATCAAAAACTCTTTCAAATATAATATAAATATTGTTAAAAAGCTTCATAATTTGGTTTTAAACTAAATTTATTTTAAAAAACCGGTAGAAAATTGAAAAAAATAGCAAAAGTAACTGTTAAAAAATGTAAAATCTAACCAAAAACGGTTAAAAATTGTAAAACTCTGTTTATTAAATGCCAAAAATAGCAAAATTCGGACATAAACTATAAAAAATATACAATTTTTTTAAGAAAAAATTAAAATAAGCTAAAAATTTTATTTTAAAATGACAAAAATCAATATTCAGCACAGGTTTTGAAATAGATGTTAGTGGGCTCTGTATGCTTATAGTCTTTCTTGTTTACAGATAGCTTTGCTACTGTATCTATTTATTATGCCACTGTTTATACTCATTTATCATACAATATTATTGTTTGGAGACGTTCTACAAATTCTGATAAAGTTTTTAATAAACCAAAAAAGAGTTTTGAGATTGATGTTTAACCTTAACTACAGAGAGTCATGCAAACTAACGTTTGTAAAATACAATATTTTAACTTTGATATTAATTTATATACTAAAACTTCTTTGCCACATGCATAAAATTTCACATGATTTAGCTATAGCCAGTCAACATGATAATTATAAAACTAGAACATGCACAAATCTGAATGCTTCAAAACACAAATATTCTTTTTTTGAAAAATTGGCATTATATAACTTATAAAGCTATATAACCTTCTACCTAATCAACTTAAAACAACTAGTCAGAATATTTTTTAAAAAAGAATAAAAGAATTTTTATTGACAAATGCTTTTTATACTATGAATGAGTTCATTGATAAAATAGACAGTTTGTGATTTGTCATATACATGTATATATATATATATATATATATATATATATATATATATATATATGTTTTTAATAATGACCAATAAATTACATTACATTACATAACGTTTTTCTAAAGTTTGTATTTTGTGTTTATTAGTTACAACACTCGTTATTTTGTAATTAAATTTAGAACTAATTAAAGCGGCATTATTTAATTGCTTAGGGAAACATTGGGCATACGTCGTAATGATTATGAAAAACATTGTATTTTGGTTCCTGAGTAGTAAGTTTGAGTACGTAAGGTTACTAGTTTTCATAAGTTAGATTTAGCTTCTTTGCGAAAATAGATGAAAATAAAGTATTTTAAATTTGTGATACGGAAGTTTAGGTACTCAAAAATACTGCTCTTTTTAACTAGAACTAAATTTTAGATCCAGTTTTCTTACGGTCAGGGGTTGAGCTTAAATTAAATTTCTTATGCTTTTTAGTATTTTTAGATAAAACTAGAGTTACTCAGAAAAGCTACAATTAAGGTATAGTGGTACTGCAAATTATTTTATATAAGTACATAGTTGGGTAGTTTTTTTGTGCAATATTCATAAATATTAAAAGTTTGTAAAATAACTTAATCTCAAAAAACATGGTCTAAAAATTTGAATTTTTTATGAAATCTTTTGCTTTGTTGGTTTTAAAAGTATATTTTTTGCAGCTTTAATCTAAAATGTTTTTGAAATGTTCTTTGTATTTTTGTAAATCTGAGTTGGACTTTTGTTAATGTTTTTTTTAATATATTTTTTTAATTATTTTTTTAAATTTTATAATAAAAGATGTTTGCCGTAATTTGTGCAGAACATTGTTAAACAAAATATGATCAATATAATGTTTTAACATTGTTAACTGTGAAGAGATTAATTAAAAATTCAGGGAAACTGGATCAATCCAAAAACAATCAATCAAATGTCAACATCGAAGCAGTGCGTGGCAGTTTTTGTAATAATTCCAGAACATCTATTTGTAGACAAAAATTGCAAATTTCTAAAAAATCTCTACAGCGTATACTCACAAAAGATTTGTGTCTCCGTGCATACAAAATTCAATTAACACAAAAACTGAAGCTTAACAATGTACAGCAAAGAGAGTTTGTTGAATGGATTATTGAACATCAACAAGTGAATGCTGATTTTTTGAGCAAAATCATCTTAAGCAATAAAACACATTTTCACCTTGATGACTTTGTTAATTGCCAAAATTGCCAAGTTTGAAGTTTAGAGAACTCACATGTTATTGTCGAAAACAAATGCATCTACATCGTGTCACTGTTTAGTGCAGATTTTAGGCTGGAAGCATCATTGGACCATATTTTTTTTTTAATGAAGCTGGTCTAGCAGTGACTGTTACTGGTGCTTGATATCGTAACATGATAACACAGTTTTTTCTACCAAAATTAGATGATATTCACGTAGCCAAAATATTGTTTCAACAAGACGGAAACAATCCAATTACTGCATGAAAAATTTTCTGGTTGTGTTCTCTAACGTTTTGGTGATCAGAAATGACCCTCTTAGACCGTGTGATTTAACATCATTAGATTTTTTATGAGGTTATTTGAAGTCAAAAGTCTATGTCAACAATCCCACAACTACCCATGCATTACAGAAGGAATGTAAACGCTGCATCAACAAAACTCATCCACATTTATGCAGAATAGTCATGGAAAACTTTGGCAAAAGAGTGTTTATGTGCCAGCAAAGCCGTGGAGGCTATTTGCACGATCTGTTATTTCATAATTAATCCTAATCTTTACTTTACTTTTTACTTTATGATTTAATAAAAAAGTAACAATCTAAAGACTAAAAACTATGTTTTCTATTTAATTCAAATCTTGTGTTAATTTTGAGACATCTTTTACTATTCTTTGAAACAGACAATACAAAATTGTGATTATTATTTGGCCCCATCATTACGTTCAAAAATGTAACAGCAAGGACTTTTATTAAAACAAAAATGCAACAATAACTACTAATCTTAAAGCAGCAGACTAATTGCAAGATTTTTAAGTTTGGTGAAGAACTTAACTATTAATTGGAAACTGATACATTAGTTTAAACATTTTAAGCTATACCTTATTTAATTGTAAAACAAGAAATAAAAGAAAAAAAATCTATAAAATCGTGAAGCGGCAGATTAGACTCAACATTTTAGATGCACAATATAACTCATTTTTAAACAATCATGCTTTTAGACCACTGCGCGCGGAACCCACGCTGGCATAAAATATAATTCATTTAATTACATTTATTATTTTTAATATTATTTATAAATAAATTAAATTTATTATATTAATCCGTTCACACACTCAACGATGCTATTACGTGATCTAAATTATTAATTTGTGTAATGTACAATTAAGTCATTCCTATATAATGATGACAAATTTATCAGACTTAACGTCAATAAATAATCGGTAATCGTATGCCATTGCTAAACGATTCAGTTTAACTATTCGCTTAACGGCAATTCGCCGCCAGGTACATAATGCCGTTGCGCAATTGCAAATTTTTACAGAACAATGAAATTTTTACAACGCCATAACTTTCCATAAGCAGGTATCCTACTTTTTATCAGTGAAATGATCACACAAAAGCCACTTCAACTTTTTTATTGTTATTTAAGGCTAATATATTCGCATAATATTATAATAAAATAACAATATAATATATTTTTATAACTTTATTAACTTTTTTTGTGTGCTATAAAATAATATTGGTTTTTATGGCTCATAATGTTGTAATGATATTAATTGCCATTTTATATTATATACATATTTAATGCTCAATTTATGGTATTGCATTTTTCTTTTAAATATGTGAAGTGTATAAATGTACCACTTTCGGTTTTGTAAATCTAGATCTTTGATAAAATGATGCAAGTTTTCCACAAATTGCTAATATCAATTTAATCATACCAATTCCAACGTATTTGCATTTTGTGTCATGACTGAAGCGTTTTACATATACACCTACTTCTTACTCCCCGCAGCAAATACTTTGTGTATAAATAAGTTCACTGATTACATTTCACAACATTTCCTCAAAGTTCATTATACAGGTAATGTGTGTTAATATATTCATATATAATTGGTTAACAGACTTCTTTGAATATTATTATATTTGTTAACGGGATGATGAGTCTATTTTTTAAAATAATTATTTTAATAAATTAAAATTTATTTATAACGTTTCATATGTTATATACATATATCGTCAGATAAATAAATATATAAATAAAATACAAAATAAAATAATATTATGTAAAATTGTCACATTTGAAGTTAAAAATAATAATAATAAAACAATTTTTTATGAAATAAATAAATAGATGAATTAAACTAACGAGATAAAATAAAATAAAAATAAAAAGAAGAATATCTATTGACATTAGATATTAAATATTAGTATTATATATATATTTAAGTTTGTAATGAAAAAGATATTACATATAATTCTATTATTAATAAAATAAATTATATTTTATACTTTTTCAAAATTAAATTTGAATTATTGATATATTAAAAATATAAATTCTAAATATTAATTTATAAATTGTTAATTAATACTTTCTTGTCTGGATAATAAATAGCTATAAATATTACTTAATCCCAATATATCTTTTTTAAAATTCATAGCTTTTTTATTAGCATTGATATAGCACATTTCAAGAAAACAACGTTTAAAAACATTCTGTTCAGAACATAATATTTTTGTATTATTATAATCAGGCATGTGGCCAGTATTATTACAATGTACACTTAAAGCAGTAGATTTAGGTTTAAGTTTTACATCACTTTTGTGTTGAGAGATTCGTTTATTAATTTTTTGTGAGGTTTGTCCAATATAAATTTGTTCACAATGTTTGCAATTGATAGAATATACTAAATCATATCTATAATTAAAAGGAAGTGGATCTTTAAGACGAGTAAAAAATGAATTTAATGTATTTATTTTACTAAAAACTATAGTTAAGTCAGGATTAGATCCTTTAAGCAGGTTAGCTAATTTTTGTGAAAGATTATTAATAAATGGAATTTTTATATATATTTTTTTGGGTGTAATATCATTTCTTTGACTAGTATTTAAGTTATCAGTATGACTTATATTAGATTGTTGAAATAATATTTTTTTTAATATTTCTGATGGGTATAGATTATTTTTTAATATTTTAAAGAGTTTATTAAGATTATTATTATGAAAATCTGGATGAGAAATTTTTAAAATACGATTTTTTAATGTTAATATAGTGTTAATTTTATATTTAAAAGGTTGATGAGAATTAAATGGAATATATCTTCCTGAACTAGTAGGTTTAATATACCAATCAAGTTTAATTTTATTATTAGGTGTTCTGATAACTAAGGTATCTAAAAAAGGTACACACATATTTTTTTCTTCTTCTACTGTAAAGATAAGATTAGAATTAAATGTATTAAATATATTAAGTGTATTTTGTATTTCTTGACTAGGCACAGCACAGATAATATCATCAACATATTGGTAAATAAAAGGAAAATCAAAAGAAACTTGACTAGAACAATAATATAATAATGAATTCATAATTATTTCTGCAATAGAAGGGCTTATTGGACCACCCATAGGACAACCTTTAATTTGTTGGTAATATGTATTATTATATGTAAAATATGTAGAATTATATAACAAATTTATAAGCAAAATAAATTTTGATAATGGAATATTTGTATATTCTTCAATTAGATTGAAATTATTAGTTATGATATCTATAACTAAATCTAAAGGTATGTTAGTAAATAATGATACTACATCAAAAGATACAAGTTTAAAATCTTTTGGAAGTTGAAAATTATTTATTTGTTTAGCAAATTCAAAGGAATCTTTAATTCTAAATTTGTTATATGAACTAAAAGACTGGTCAATTATTTTAGCTAAATAAGAAGCTAATTTTTTTGTTGGACAGTTAATACAAGATATAATAGGTCGTAATGGAATATTGTCTTTATGAATTTTTGGTAGACCATAATATTTAGGACAAGAACCTTTATAACTTTTTAGTTGTTTAGCTATGTTAGTATCAATCAATTTATTATTGGTAAGATTATCAATTACATTGTTAATTTTACGTTCTAAATTAGGAATAGGGTCTTTTTTTATGATTTTGTAGGTTGTTTGATCAAGAAGTAATTCTAATGACTTATTTTCATAATCAGATTTATTAATAATAACAGTTGTGTTACTTTTGTCTGAGTTAGTAATAATAATTGAAGGATTGCTTTTTAAAAAAAATTTAGTCTTTTTTAAAATATTATTGTATTCTGAGTGACATTCTTTTGAATTAATGAAATTAGTAATGATATGTGTAGCTTTAGCTCTAGTTATATCTCTTTTAGTTTCGTCAATATGTTGTATGCCATCTTCAACATGTGCCAATAAAGAATATATATTAGTGTTATTATTATTAATGTCATCAGGAATATTTATATTAGTTAAATTAGTAATCCATTTACTGATATTGGATTTATTTATTGGTGGAGATTCTAAATTATTAATTTTTTTAATTTGTTTTAGTTTAATTTTATTAAATAAATATTTGTATCTATTATCTTGTACAGACAAAAAATCATTAAGGATAGTATTAGGTAAATTAATATTTAGTAAATATAGTGTGGTAGATATTAATTTATTTAATTTTCTTTTAGTTGAATTACAATCATTAATAGAAATATGTAATATCTTTTTCATTACCTTATTATTAATGTCTTCTATCTTCTTTATATTATTATTATTTGACATTTCCGGGATTTGAAGTTTTGTAAAATTGTTCTTTATAAAATTCGGGATGATTCCTCGTCTTCTACATTCCAAAAGGAATATTATTCTATTATTGATGGATGCAAGCTTACGAATTGTATTCATGTAAATCTTGATGTTTCTTACAGTTTCTGCTCCTGCCAGTTGAAATATTTTCTTCATAAAAGTTCCCATGTTATTATGATATATAATTGGTTAACAGACTTCTTTGAATATTATTATATTTGTTAACGGGATGATGAGTCTATTTTTTAAAATAATTATTTTAATAAATTAAAATTTATTTATAACGTTTCATATGTTATATACATATATCGTCAGATAAATAAATATATAAATAAAATACAAAATAAAATAATATTATGTAAAATTGTCACATTTGAAGTTAAAAATAATAATAATAAAACAATTTTTTATGAAATAAATAAATAGATGAATTAAACTAACATGATAAAATAAAATAAAAATAAAAAGAAGAATATCTATTGACATTAGATATTAAATATTAGTATTATATATATATTTAAGTTTGTAATGAAAAAGATATTACATATAATTCTATTATTAATAAAATAAATTATATTTTATACTTTTTCAAAATTAAATTTGAATTATTGATATATTAAAAATATAAATTCTAAATATTAATTTATAAATTGTTAATTAATACTTTCTTGTCTGGATAATAAATAGCTATAAATATTACTTAATCCCAATATATCTTTTTTAAAATTCATAGCTTTTTTATTAGCATTGATATAGCACATTTCAAGAAAACAACGTTTAAAAACATTCTGTTCAGAACATAATATTTTTGTATTATTATAATCAGGCATGTGGCCAGTATTATTACAATGTACACTTAAAGCAGTAGATTTAGGTTTAAGTTTTACATCACTTTTGTGTTGAGAGATTCGTTTATTAATTTTTTGTGAGGTTTGTCCAATATAAATTTGTTCACAATGTTTGCAATTGATAGAATATACTAAATCATATCTATAATTAAAAGGAAGTGGATCTTTAAGACGAGTAAAAAATGAATTTAATGTATTTATTTTACTAAAAACTATAGTTAAGTCAGGATTAGATCCTTTAAGCAGGTTAGCTAATTTTTGTGAAAGATTATTAATAAATGGAATTTTTATATATATTTTTTTGGGTGTAATATCATTTCTTTGACTAGTATTTAAGTTATCAGTATGACTTATATTAGATTGTTGAAATAATATTTTTTTTAATATTTCTGATGGGTATAGATTATTTTTTAATATTTTAAAGAGTTTATTAAGATTATTATTATGAAAATCTGGATGAGAAATTTTTAAAATACGATTATTTAATGTTAATATAGTGTTAATTTTATATTTAAAAGGTTGATGAGAATTAAATGGAATATATCTTCCTGAACTAGTAGGTTTAATATACCAATCAAGTTTAATTTTATTATTAGGTGTTCTGATAACTAAGGTATCTAAAAAAGGTACACACATATTTTTTTCTTCTTCTACTGTAAAGATAAGATTAGAATTAAATGTATTAAATATATTAAGTGTATTTTGTATTTCTTGACTAGGCACAGCACAGATAATATCATCAACATATTGGTAAATAAAAGGAAAATCAAAAGAAACTTGACTAGAACAATAATATAATAATGAATTCATAATTATTTCTGCAATAGACTCATCATCCCGTTAACAAATATAATAATATTCAAAGAAGTCTGTTAACCAATTATATATCATAATAACATGGGAACTTTTATGAAGAAAATATTTCAACTGGCAGGAGCAGAAACTGTAAGAAACATCAAGATTTACATGAATACAATTCGTAAGCTTGCATCCATCAATAATAGAATAATATTCCTTTTGGAATGTAGAAGACGAGGAATCATCCCGAATTTTATAAAGAACAATTTTACAAAACTTCAAATCCCGGAAATGTCAAATAATAATAATATAAAGAAGATAGAAGACATTAATAATAAGGTAATGAAAAAGATATTACATATTTCTATTAATGATTGTAATTCAACTAAAAGAAAATTAAATAAATTAATATCTACCACACTATATTTACTAAATATTAATTTACCTAATACTATCCTTAATGATTTTTTGTCTGTACAAGATAATAGATACAAATATTTATTTAATAAAATTAAACTAAAACAAATTAAAAAAATTAATAATTTAGAATCTCCACCAATAAATAAATCCAATATCAGTAAATGGATTACTAATTTAACTAATATAAATATTCCTGATGACATTAATAATAATAACACTAATATATATTCTTTATTGGCACATGTTGAAGATGGCATACAACATATTGACGAAACTAAAAGAGATATAACTAGAGCTAAAGCTACACATATCATTACTAATTTCATTAATTCAAAAGAATGTCACTCAGAATACAATAATATTTTAAAAAAGACTAAATTTTTTTTAAAAAGCAATCCTTCAATTATTATTACTAACTCAGACAAAAGTAACACAACTGTTATTATTAATAAATCTGATTATGAAAATAAGTCATTAGAATTACTTCTTGATCAAACAACCTACAAAATCATAAAAAAAGACCCTATTCCTAATTTAGAACGTAAAATTAACAATGTAATTGATAATCTTACCAATAATAAATTGATTGATACTAACATAGCTAAACAACTAAAAAGTTATAAAGGTTCTTGTCCTAAATATTATGGTCTACCAAAAATTCATAAAGACAATATTCCATTACGACCTATTATATCTTGTATTAACTGTCCAACAAAAAAATTAGCTTCTTATTTAGCTAAAATAATTGACCAGTCTTTTAGTTCATATAACAAATTTAGAATTAAAGATTCCTTTGAATTTGCTAAACAAATAAATAATTTTCAACTTCCAAAAGATTTTAAACTTGTATCTTTTGATGTAGTATCATTATTTACTAACATACCTTTAGATTTAGTTATAGATATCATAACTAATAATTTCAATCTAATTGAAGAATATACAAATATTCCATTATCAAAATTTATTTTGCTTATAAATTTGTTATATAATTCTACATATTTTACATATAATAATACATATTACCAACAAATTAAAGGTTGTCCTATGGGTGGTCCAATAAGCCCTTCTATTGCAGAAATAATTATGAATTCATTATTATATTATTGTTCTAGTCAAGTTTCTTTTGATTTTCCTTTTATTTACCAATATGTTGATGATATTATCTGTGCTGTGCCTAGTCAAGAAATACAAAATACACTTAATATATTTAATACATTTAATTCTAATCTTATCTTTACAGTAGAAGAAGAAAAAAAATATGTGTGTACCTTTTTTAGATACCTTAGTTATCAGAACACCTAATAATAAAATTAAACTTGATTGGTATATTAAACCTACTAGTTCAGGAAGATATATTCCATTTAATTCTCATCAACCTTTTAAATATAAAATTAACACTATATTAACATTAAAAAATCGTATTTTAAAAATTTCTCATCCAGATTTTCATAATAATAATCTTAATAAACTCTTTAAAATATTAAAAAATAATCTATACCCATCAGAAATATTAAAAAAAATATTATTTCAACAATCTAATATAAGTCATACTGATAACTTAAATACTAGTCAAAGAAATGATATTACACCCAAAAAAATATATATAAAAATTCCATTTATTAATAATCTTTCACAAAAATTAGCTAACCTGCTTAAAGGATCTAATCCTGACTTAACTATAGTTTTTAGTAAAATAAATACATTAAATTCATTTTTTACTCGTCTTAAAGATCCACTTCCTTTTAATTATAGATATGATTTAGTATATTCTATCAATTGCAAACATTGTGAACAAATTTATATTGGACAAACCTCACAAAAAATTAATAAACGAATCTCTCAACACAAAAGTGATGTAAAACTTAAACCTAAATCTACTGCTTTAAGTGTACATTGTAATAATACTGGCCACATGCCTGATTATAATAATACAAAAATATTATGTTCTGAACAGAATGTTTTTAAACGTTGTTTTCTTGAAATGTGCTATATCAATGCTAATAAAAAAGCTATGAATTTTAAAAAAGATATATTGGGATTAAGTAATATTTATAGCTATTTATTATCCAGACAAGAAAGTATTAATTAACAATTTATAAATTAATATTTAGAATTTATATTTTTAATATATCAATAATTCAAATTTAATTTTGAAAAAGTATAAAATATAATTTATTTTATTAATAATAGAATTATATGTAATATCTTTTTCATTACAAACTTAAATATATATATAATACTAATATTTAATATCTAATGTCAATAGATATTCTTCTTTTTATTTTTATTTTATTTTATCATGTTAGTTTAATTCATCTATTTATTTATTTCATAAAAAATTGTTTTATTATTATTATTTTTAACTTCAAATGTGACAATTTTACATAATATTATTTTATTTTGTATTTTATTTATATATTTATTTATCTGACGATATATGTATATAACATATGAAACGTTATAAATAAATTTTAATTTATTAAAATAATTATTTTAAAAAATAGACTCATCATCCCGTTAACAAATATAATATTAATATATTCATATTTGTATTATAATAATTTATTATTATTAAATCGTGCGTACTTGACTATTATAACTTAATTTAATGTTATTGTTTTATTCATACTGTGGTAGTTTTGAACAATATACTTTTTATCATATTGTATTGTTTCTAATGTAAAGCACATCATTTTATTCAAATTTATACCAATTTCGCACTTTAACGAAAAACTTTACGGTAATGTGCAAATTATCTTAGTAATATTAGAAAAATTTATTTATACTTAAATATTAAAAAAAAAAATTAAAAAATGAATGACTTGTAGAACCATTTTTTTTATTCTATAGTATTCTAAAGTAAATTATAATAATGTAAGAGGAAAAAAGGACAAAAGACAAGAAATGAAATACTAACATACAAATTATATTTATTTATTCAAATTTAAATTCTTAAATCTTAATTATTTATTTTTTATTTCAAGTAAAATTTATTCACACCTTAAATTAATTGAAAACGTTTTAAATATCTATATTTTAAAATTTTCAAACAAAAAATAATTTTGAACAAAAAATGTTTAATTCATCAATTGCAATAACAATTTAGTTACAAAATTATTTCTAAATAAACCACAATCATAATTAATATTACTTGATAAAGCATCATCTTCTTGTAAATTTATATTTCTAATATAATCAAAAACTAAGTCATTAACCTCAAGGATTGCTATATACAAAGCAGATAAACCTTGTACATTTCTCCCATCAAGATCAGCCCCATTGTTAATAATTTCAGCAATTTTATCAATAGTTCTATTTTTGCAAGCTTCATAAAAGTTATTCTGTGTTTGAAATATATCTATTGAAGCTTTATAACGTTCTTCAATTTGATCAAAATACGATATTAATTCAAAATCAGTACGATGGATTCTACGATGATGCATTGTACCATCAGCAAATTTTTGAGCTGTAACGTATATTGATAGAGCAGTCAAACATTTAACCAAAATTAGATTATTATAAGCTATCTGATTTCGTAAGGCTCTATCAAAAACTAATGGATAGTTTTGGTCTAAATACTACCTGTTATTATATGATCCGTTAGTACTCACATCTAATAAATCAAAAGTTATGTTTTTTAATGCTAATTTTAAATACATTGTATAATCATTTCCGCCTATTATATCTTTAATAATTGCAAATTTGACATCATCGGTGTAGGGATTATCACTAGATCTTCTTCTTGAAGATGTTTTATTACATTTTTAATAAGATTAAAATCCGTGGCTCTGTCTATTATATTATAAATAACTTTTAGTACATGGATTATGTTTAACTTTTGGATTGTAAATAATTTTATGAAGATTTTTTAAAGTTCTTTTAATTTACTAGTGTCTTTATCTTTATATTCAAATAGGAAGTACATATTAGCAACCACATCTTCATTATTACAATTCAATATAATATTTTCTATAGTTACAATTGGAAGTTGTTCGCATTCATGAATTTGATTAAGTATTGCTTCAACTAAAATAACCGGTTGAGTATTTGCTACTATTTCATACTTTTTGGCTATTAACATAAATTCTATCATATCTGCAAAGTATTGCAATTGTGAATGCATGAGAACGTAATCTATGTCAATAGATGAAGAAGTACTAAAATGTGATAAACTATCTCGTAGCTTTTTAAAAGATTTGAAAATTTCTTAAAGTTTATGATTGTGTAGCAAAGTGTTGATTTCAAAAATTTTATCATGAAAGTTAGGCGATTGTAAAGTGTTTTTACAGAATTCACCAGTAATTTGCAAAAGTCTTCTAATAGCACATTTATCTTTTTTGTCGTATACATCAATATCATATAATATCAATAGGCTTTCGTATATACAAACCAAAAAATATACGATATGTATTAATTTAAAGTTATCGTATAAGTCTTTAAAAATTTTACAAAAAATTTAGTTACTAAAATCCGGTCAAAAATCTTAAAATTGCAAAAACTTGGTAAACATTTAAAAACAAATTCGGATTTTACAGTTTACAACCAAAATGTTTTATAACATTTTAGATTTTAGCAGCTTTACTGCAAAAACTTGCTCTTTTACTTAACCTGAAAATGGGGTTTAGTTTTGAGAATTAAATTTAAAAGTTGGGCTGATAAATATCAGCGGCGTTTGTTAAAACATTTTTGGGATCAAACGTAGAATTAGATTCTATTGCGGTTTAGAGATTTTCACCTATCCACTTAAGTGTCTTAACTTGCGTGTTTATAATCACTATCCAGTTTGATTTTGTATCCTTACTAGGTACATCTTGTTTAGTTGTGTTGCACAATACGTGTTTTTTTGACATTCTTTATCAATAGTTTTAATTATGTTGTCATTTAATAACGCTTACGGGCAGCCGAGATATTCAGTTTTTTGTGATTTGTCTCGTTAGGTTAGGTAAAGTTGGGTTAGGTTTGGTTAGATTAGTTTTTTGTGATTTGTCGCGTTAGGTGTGCTCGTAGCTCAACAATGGATATAGATGAAATTGACGGTTAATTTTTTTGCAAATTCTTTGTAATGAAAATTTTGCCGCAAGTTTACGGGCGGCCGGGATATTGTCATTTGTTGGGTTAGGTTAGGTTAGTTTTTTGTAATTTGTCGCGTTAGGTGTAGCCGTAGCTCAACAATGCATATAGATGAAATTGACGCTTAATTTTTTTTCGATTTTTTGGTAAAAAATGTTGCCGCAGGCTTACAGGCGGCCGCGAAAATGTGATTTGTTGGGTTAGGTTAGGTTAGGTTAGTTTTTTTGATTTGTCGCGTTAGGTGTGGTCATAGCTCAACAATGCATATAGATGAAATTGACGGTTGATTTTTTTGCAATTTTTTGGTAAAGAAAATTTTGCCGCAGGCTTACGGGCGGCCGGAATAATGTCATTTGTTGGGTTAGGTTAGGTTAGGTTAGGTTAGTTTTTTGTGATTTGACGCGTTAGGTGTGGTCGTAGCTCAACAATGCATATAGATGAAATTGACGGTTGATTTTTTTGCGATTTTTTGGTAAAGAAAATTTTGCCGCAGGCTTACGGGCAGCCGGAATAATGTCATTTGTTGGGTTAGGTTAGGTTAGGTTAGGTTAGTTTTTTGTGATTTGTTGCGTTAGGTGTGGCCGTAGCTCAACAATGAATATAGATGAAATTGACGGTTGATTTTTTTGCGATTTTTGCCGCAAGCTTACGGGCGGCCGGGATAATGTCATTTGTTGGGATAGGTTAGGTTAGGTTAGGATAGTTTTGTGATTTGTCGCGTTAGGTGTGATCGTAGCTCATCAATGCATAAAGATGAAATTGACGGTTGATTTTTTTTGACAATTTTTAGTAAAGATAATTTTGCCGCAGGCTTACGGGCGGCAGGAATAATGTCCTTTGTTGGGTTAGGTTAGGTTAAGTTTGGTTAGTTTTGCGATTTTTTGGTAAAAAAAATTTTGCCGCAGGCTCACGGGCGGCCGGGATAATGTAATTTGTTGGGTTAGGTTAGGTTAGGTTAGTTCTTTGTGATTTGACGCGTTAGGTGTGGTCGTAGCTCAACAATGCATATAGATGAAATTGACGGTTGATTTTTTTGCATTTTTTTTGTAAAGAAAATTTTGCCGCAGGCTCACGGGCGGCTGAGATAATGTCATTTGTTGGGTTAGGTTAGGTTAGGTTAGTTCTTTGTGATTTGTCGCGTTAGGTGTGGTCGTAGCTCAACAATGCATATAGATGAAATTGACGGTTGTTTTTTTTGCAATTTTTTAGTGAAGAAAATTTTGCCGCAGGCTTACGGGCGGCCGGGATAATGTCATTTGTTGGGTTAGGTTAGGTTAGGTTAGGTTAGTTCTTTGTGATTTGACGCGTTAGGTGTGGTCGTTGCTCAACAATGAATATAGATAAAATTGACGGTTGATTTTTTTGCGATTTTTTTTTTAAAGAAAATTTTGCCGCAGGCTCACGGGCGGCCGGGATAATGTAATTTGTTGGGTTAGGTTAGGTTAGGTTAGTTCTTTGTGATTTGACGCGTTAGGTGTGGTCGTAGCTCAACAATGCATATAGATGAAATTGACGGTTGATTTTTTTGCAATTTTTTTGTAAAGAAAATTTTGCCGCAGGCTCACAGGCGGCTGAGATAATGTCATTTGTTGGGTTAGGTTAGGTTAGGTTAGTTCTTTGTGATTTGACGCGTTAGGTGTGGTCGTAGCTCAACAATGCATATAGACGAAATTGGCGGTTGATTTTTTGCAATATTTTGGTAAAGAAAATTTTGCCGCAGGCTTATGGACGGCCGGGATAATGTCATTTGTTGGGTTAGGTTAGGTGTAATTAGTTCTTTGTGATTTGTCGCGTTAGGTGTGGTCGTAGCTCAACAATGCATATAAATGAAATTGACGGTTGTTTTTTTTGCAATTTTTTGGTAAAGAAAATTTTGCCGCAGGTTTACGGGCGGCCGGGATAATGTCATTTGTTGGGTTAGGTTAGGTTAGGTTAGTTCTTTGTGATTTGACGCGTTAGGTGTGGTCGTTGCTCAACAATGAATATAGATGAAATTGACGGTTGATTTTTTTGCGATTTTTTGGTAAAGAAAATTTTGCCGCAGGCTCACGGGCGGCCGGGATAATGTCATTTGTTGGGTTAGGTTAGGTTAGGTTAGGTTAGTTCTTTGTGATTTGACGCGTTAGGTGTGGTCGTTGCTCAACAATGAATAAAGATGAAATTGACGGTTAATTTTTTTGCGATTTTTTGGTAAAGAAATTTTTGCCGCATTCATACGGGCGGCCGGAATAATGTCATTTGTTGGGTTAGGTTAGGTTAGTTCTTTGTGATTTGTCGCGTTAGGTGTGGTCGTAGCTCAACAATGCATATAGATAAAATTGACGGTTGATTTTTTTGCGATTTTTTGGTAAAAAAAATTTTGCCGCAGGCTCACGAGCGGCCGGGATAATGTCATTTGTTGGGTTAGGTTAGGTTAGGTTAGGTTAGTTCTTTGTGATTTGACGCGTTAGGTGTGGTCGTTGCTCAACAATGAATATAGATGAAATTGACGGTTGATTTTTTTGCGATTTTTTTTTTAAAAAAAATTTTGCCGCAGGCTCACGAGCGGCCGGGATAATGTCATTTGTTGGGTTAGGTTAGGTTAGGTTAGGTTAGGTTAGGTTAGTTCTTTGTGATTTGACGCGTTAGGTGTGGTCGTAGCTCAACAATGCATATAGATGAAATTGACGGTTGATTTTTTTGCAATTTTTTTGTAAAGAAAATTTTGCCGCAGGCTCACGGGCGGCTGAGATAATGTCATTTGTTGGGTTAGGTTAGGTTAGGTTAGTTCTTTGTGTTTTGACGCGTTAGGTGTGGTCGTAGCTCAACAATGAATATAGACGAAATTGGCGGTTGATTTTTTTGCAATTTTTTGGTAAAGAAAATTTTGCCGCAGGCTTATGGACGGCCGGGATAATGTCATTTGTTGGGTTAGGTTAGGTGTAATTAGTTCTTTGTGATTTGTCGCGTTAGGTGTGGTCGTAGCTCAACAATGCATATAGATGAAATTGAAGGTTGATTTTTTTGCAATTTTTTGGTAAAGAAAGTTTTGCCGCAGGTTCACGGGCGGCCGGGCTAATGTCATTTGTTGGGTTAGGTTAGGTTAGGTTAGTTCTTTGTGATTTGACGCGGTAGGTGTGGTCGTTGCTCAACAATGAATATAGATGAAATTGACGGTTGATTTTTTTGCGATTTTTGGTAAAGAAAATTTTGCCGCAGGCTCACGGGCGGCCGGGATAATGTAATTTGTTGGGTTAGGTTAGGTTTGGTTAGTTCTTTGTGATTTGACGCGTTAGGTGTGGTCGTAGCTCAACAATGCATATAGATGAAATTGACGGTTGATTTTTTTGCAATTTTTTGGTAAAGAAAATTTTGCCGCAGGCTTATGGACGGCCGGGATAATGTCATTTGTTGGGTTAGGTTAGGTTAGGTTAGTTCTTTGTGATTTGTCGCGTTAGGTGTAGTCGTAGCTCAACAATGCATATAGATGAAATTGACGGTTGTTTTTTTTGCAATATTTTGGTGAAAAAAATTTTGCCGCAGGCTCACGGGCGGCCGGGATAATGTCATTTGTTGGGTTAGGTTAGGTTAGGTTAGGTTAGTTCTTTGAGATTTGACGCGTTAGGTGTGGTCGTTGCTCAACAATGAATATAGATGAAATTGACGGTTGATTTTTTTGCGATTTTTTGGTAAAGAAATTTTTGCCGCATTCATACGGGCGGCCGGAATAATGTTATTTGTTGGGTTAGGTTAGGTTAGGTTAGGTTAGTTTATTTAGTTCTTTGTGATTTGACGCGTTAGGTGTAGTCGTAGCTCAACAATGCATATAGATGAAATTGACGGTTGAATTTTTTGCAATTTTTTGGTAAAGAAAATTTTGCCGCAGGCTTATGGGCGGCCGGGATAATGTTATTTGTTGGGTTAGGTTAGGTTAGGTTCGGTTAGTTCTTTGTGATTTGACGCGTTAGGTGTAGTCGTAGCTCAACAATGCATATAGATGAAATTGACGGTTGATTTTTTTGCAATTTTTTGGTAAAGAAAACTTTGCCGCAGGCTCACGGGCGGCCGGGATATTGTCATTTGTTGGGTCAGGTTAGGTTAGGTTAGTTTTTTGTAATTTGTCGCGTTAGGTGTGGTCGTAGCTCAACAATGCATATAGTTGAAATTGACGGTTGATTTTTTTTCGATTTTTTGGTAAAAAAATTTTGCCGCAGGCTTTCAGGCGGCCGCGATAATGTGATTTGTTAGGTTAGGTTAGGTTAGGTTATGTTAGGTTAGTTTTTGTGCTTTGTCGCGTTAGGTGTGGCCGTAGCTCAACAATGCATATAGATGAAATTGACGGTTGATTTTTTTGCAATTTTTTGGTAAAGAAAATTTTGCCGCAGGCTTATGGACGGCCGGGATAATGTCATTTGTTGGGTTAGGTTAGGTTAGGTTAGTTCTTTGTGATTTGACGCGTTGGGTGTGGTCATTCTTCTTCTTCTTGGTGCCGTATCCGCTAGCGAATGTTGGCGATCCATCTGGCTATAATGATTTTATTGACGGCGGCGCGGAACAATTCCACGGAAGTCTTCCCGTACCACTGTCGCAGATTTTTTACCCAGGAGGTACGTCTTCTTCCCGGTCCCCTATTTCCGGCAATTTTCCCTTCCATAATCAGCTGTAGTAGTTGATATTTTGAGTTGCGCATGATGTGTCCTAGATAAGAAAGTTTTTTTTTCTTGATGTTTAACATTACTTCTTTATCTTTGTGTATTCTTATCAGGACTTCCTCGTTAGTTACTCGATCTACCCAGCTGATCTGTAATATTCTACGGTAAACCCACATCTCAAACGCCTCTATTTTTTTCGATGATGCTTCTGTAAGAGTCCACGCCTCCATTCCGTAAAGTAACACCGAAAAAACGTAACATCTAACCATGCGTATTCTGAGCTTTAAGCTGAGACAGTGACTACATAGCAAGGATCTCATCTTCCGGAAGGCTTTCCGAGCAAGTGCAATTCTGATTTTAATTTCGGCCAAGTGATCCCAGTTCTCATTCATATTGCAGCCCAGATAAGTAATGCGTTGCACTCTTTTAATAGCCGTGTTGTTTGCGTGGAGACCAGTATCAATTGGATTTGTGTCTTTGCTTACGATCATGTATTTTGTTTTGGCTGCATTTAGTTTAAGTCCGTAGTCCTCTCCAGCATCAGCTACTCTGCTTAGTAGTCTTTGAAGTCCATCAGGCGTATCAGCGATTAACAAAGTGTCGTCCGCGTACCGTATGTTATTAATTGCTACGCCGTTCACTTGAATGCCCTCATCCACATCTTGTAGAGTCTCTTTAAAAAATTCTTCGGAGTAAACATTAAAGAGAAGTGGTGATAGGATGCAACCTTGTCGTACTCCCCTTCGTATTTCTATTTCGTCGCTGAGGTTGTCCTCTACTCTCACCGTCGCTTTCTGTTGCCAGTACAGGTTAGCAATTATTCTGACGTCCTGATCATCTAAGCCGGTGCTTTTAAGTATATCAAGCATTTTCTGATGTTTTACTTTGTCAAAGGCTTTTTCAAAATCGATGAAGCATGCGTATACAATTTTATTGACATCTCTGCAACGCTGAATAAGAACCTGTACTGAAAACAAAGCTTCTCTGGTTCCAAGGCCGCTTGTAAATCCAAACTGTGTGTGTCCTATTCGTTCTTCCAACTTGCGGTATATTCTCTCATGGATGACTTTGAGAAAAAGTTTAAGAGCATGACTCATTAAACTAATGGTACGATAGTCACCGCATCTTCTTGCGTTTGGTTTTTTGGGAAGGGCTATGAAAGTGGACTTAAGCCAGT
The DNA here is from genome assembly GCA_963932245.1 of Tachinus rufipes. NCBI lineage: Eukaryota > Metazoa > Arthropoda > Insecta > Coleoptera > Staphylinidae > Tachinus > Tachinus rufipes. The sequence continues at coordinate 10,884,630 of OZ010741.1, forward strand.
CACGTGGAATATTTCCTGACTCGTAGATTTTGTTAAATAGTCGGGCAAGTATGTCAAGACCATTGTCCTCTAATAATTTTAAAACTTCCACCTGAACTTCATCTGGCCCTACTGCCTTGCCATCTTTCATTCTAGAGAGTGCCTTCTGCACCTCTGATTCTGTTATTGGGGGCCCTGTTGTAGCATTGCCTGCATCATGTTCACTAGGTCTTAAATCGTGAAATAGTTCCTCGATGTATTCCTTCCACGTATCTCGCTTTTCTTCTAGGCTAGTAATTATTTGCCCATGCTTATTTATTAATGTGCTCGCGTCGAGTCTTTTTCGTGTCCCAGTTATCTTATTGATCCTTTTATGAACACCGTAAATATCATGCCTTGCTTGTAGTTCTTCTATTTCTTTGCAGTCATCTGCAAACTTAGTTTCTTTTGCTGTTCTTATCTCACGCCGAATTTCTCTTTGCAGTTGTTTGTATTTAACCTTGTCATTATTTTTGTATTGTCTGCGTTCGTCCATTTTTTTAAGAATTTCTTCGGTCATCCATTGTTGTTTTGCCCCTTGTCTGTCTTTCCTCAGTTTTTCATATGCCACCTCATTCGTCGCCTGTCTGATATTATTCCACAGTTCTTCTACATCTCCCTCGGGGTTATCGTCTGCTTTCAGTTTCGATATTAAGAGATGGGTGGCTTCAGTTTTCACATTCAAATTCTTGAGTTTTCGGATATCTATCCGGATAGTTTTTGTTCGTTTTATAATTTTCTTTGGACGAAACCTTACTTCTGCCAATAGTAGGTTGTGGTCTGAAGGTACGTCAGCTCCAGGGTATGTTTTACAGCACTTTACGGCGTTACGAAATCGTTGGTTGATCCCGAAAAAATCTATCTGATTACGAACAATATGATTTTCATTATTTGCAGGAGAGGTCCAAGTGTAAAGTCTTCTGGCAGGTAGTTGAAAAAACGTATTCATTAATGCCACTCCTTCTTCTTGGCAGAACTCTACTAGCCGATCACCTCGTTCATTTCTAACTCCCAGACCGTAATTTCCCACAGTCTTTCCTTCTATCCCTCTACCAACCTTAGCGTTAAAATCTCCCATGACAATATTGATTTCATGGTTTTTAGGTGTGGTCATTGCTCAATAATGAATATAGATAAAATTGACGGTTGATTTTTTTGCAATTTTTTGGTAAAGAAAATTTTGCCGCATTCATACGGGCAGCCGGAATAATGTCATTTGTTGGGTTAGGTTAGGTTAGGTTAGGTTAGGTTAGTTCTATGTGATTTGTCGCGTTAGGTGTGGTCGTAGCTCAACAATGCATATAGATAAAATTGACGGTTGATTTTTTTGCGATTTTTTGGTAAAGAAAATTTTGCCGCAGGCTTTCAGGCGGCCGCGATAATGTGATTTGTTAGGTTAGGTTAAGTTAGGTTATGTTAGGTTAGTTTTTGTGCTTTGTCGCGTTAGGTGTGGCCGTAGCTCAACAATGCATATAGATGAAATTGACGGTTAATTTTTTTGCAATTTTTTGGTAAAGAAAATTTTGCCGCAGGCTTATGGACGGCCGGGATAATGTCATTTGTTGGGTTAGGTTAGGTTAGTTCTTTGTGATTTGTCGCGTTAGGTGTGGTCGTAGCTCAACAATGCATATAGATGAAATTGACGGTTGTTTTTTTTGCAAATTTTTGGTGAAGAAAATTTTGCCGCAGGCTTACGGGCGGCCGGGATAATGTCATTTGTTGGGTTAGGTTAGGTTAGGTTAAGTTAGTTCTTTGTGATTTGACGCGTTAGGTGTGGTCGTTGCTCAACAATGCATATAGATGAAATTGACGGTTAATTTTTTTGCAATTTTTTGGTAAAGAAAATTTTGCCGCAGGCTTTCAGGCGGCCGCGATAATGTGATTTGTTAGGTTAGGTTAAGTTAGGTTATGTTAGGTTAGTTTTTGTGCTTTGTCGCGTTAGGTGTGGTCGTAGCTCAACAATGCATATAGATGAAATTGACGGTTGATTTTTTTGCGATTTTTTGGTAAAGAAAATTTTGCCGCAGGCTCACGGGCGGCAGGGAAAATGTAATTTGTTGGGTTAGGTTAGGTTAGGTTAGTTCTTTGTGATTTGACGCGTTAGGTGTGGTCGTTGCTCAACAATGCATATAGATGAAATTGACGGTTGATTTTTTTGCAATTTTTTGGTAAAGAAAATTTTGCCGCAGGCTTATGGGCGGCCGGGATAATGTCATTTGTTGGGTTAGGTTAGGTTAGGTTAGTTCTTTGTGATTTGTCGCGTTAGGTGTGGTCGTAGCTCAACAATGCATATAGATGAAATTGACGGTTGTTTTTTTTGCAATTTTTTGGTGAAGAAAATTTTGCCGCAGGCTCACGGGCGGCTGGGATAATGTCATTTGTTGGGTTAGGTTAGGTTAGGTTAGGTTAGTTCTTTGTGATTTGACGCGTTAGGTGTGGTCGTTGCTCAACAATGAATATAGATGAAATTGACGGTTGATTTTTTTGCGATTTTTTGGTAGAGAAAATTTTGCCGCAAGCTCACGAACGGCCGGGATAATGTAATTTGTTGGGTTAGGTTAGGTTAGGTTAGTTCTTTGTGATTTGACGCGTTAGGTGTGGTCGTAGCTCAACAATGCATATAGATGAAATTGACGGTTGATTTTTTTGCAATTTTTTGTTAAATAAAAATTTGCCGCAGGCTTATGGGCGGCCGGGATAATGTCATTTGTTGGGTTAGGTTAGGTTAGGTTAGTTCTTTGTGATTTGTCGCGTTAGGTGTGGTTGTAGCTCAACAATGCATATAGATGAAATTGACGGTTGTTTTTTTTGCAATTTTTTGGTGAAGAAAATTTTGCCGCAGGCTCACGGGCAGCCGGGATAATGTCATTTGTTGTGTTAGGTTAGGTTAGGTTAGGTTAGTTCTTTGTGATTTGACGCGTAAGGTGTGGTCGTTGCTCAACAATGAATATAGATGAAATTGACGGTTGATTTTTTTGCGATTTTTTGGTAAAGAAAATTTTGCCGCATTTATACGGGCGGCCGGAATAATGTCATTTGTTGGGTTAGGTTAGGTTAGGTTAGGTTAGTTCTATGTGATTTGTCGCGTTAGGTGTGGTCGTTGCTCAACAATGAATATAGATGAAATTGACGGTTGATTTTTTTGTAATTTTTTGGTAAAGAAAATTTTGCCGCAGGCTTATGGGCGGCCGGGATAATGTCATTTGTTGGGTTAGGTTAGGTTAGGTTAGTTCTTTGTGATTTGTCGCGTTAGGTGTGGTCATAGCTCAACAATGCATATAGATGAAATTGACGGTTGATTTTTTTGCAATTTTTTGGTGAAGAAAATTTTGCCGCAGGCTCACGGGCAGCCGGGATAATGTCATTTGTTGTGTTAGGTTAGGTTAGGTTAGTTCTTTGTGATTTGACGCGTTAGGTGTGGTCGTTGCTCAACAATAAATATAGATGAAATTGACGGTTGATTTTTTTGCGATTTTTTGGTAAAGAAAATTTTGCCGCATTCATACGGGCGGCCGGAATAATGTCATTTGTTGGGTTAGGTTAGGTTAGGTTAGGTTAGTTCTATGTGATTTGTCGCGTTAGGTGTGGTCGTTGCTCAACAATGAATATAGATGAAATTGACGGTTGATTTTTTTGCGATTTTTTGGTAAAGAAAATTTTGCCGCAGGCTCACGGGCGGCCGGGATAATGTAATTTGTTGGGTTAGGTTAGGTTAGGTTAGTTCTTTGTGATTTGACGCGTTAGGTGTGGTCGTAGCTCAACAATGAATAAAGATGAAATTGACGGTTGATTTTTTTGCGATTTTTTGGTAAAGAAAATTTTGCCGAAAGCTCCCGGGCGGCCGGGATAATGTTATTTGTTGGGTTAGGTTAGGTTAGGTTTGGTTAATTCTTTGTGATTTGACGCGTTAGGTGTAGTCGTAGCTCAACAATGCAAAATTGCTGGAAGAAAGCAAGGCAGCCAAAGGCAGTTACAAAGAAGCCATTAAGAGGAGCAAAAAGGAGAGGTGGCAGCTTATGTTAAGTGACCTGGAGCGAGACCCTTTTGGCCAGGGCTACCAAATAATGGTAAAAAGATTGGGTATAAAACCTAAACAGGTGGTTTTGGACGAGGTGAACAGGAAAAAGATTATTTTGGAGCTTTTCCCAGACATCCTGGATTTAGATAAACCTGTAGTAAGCTCAAAAACGAGCGATAGCTCAGATGTACCCCCTCCATTCACAGGAGAGGAGATGATTTCTGCTATCACCAAGCTGGCACCAAATAAAGCTGCGGGTCCGGACGGAATAAAGGGTCAGATAGTTAAACTGGCTCAGCAGGAAATCCCCGAGGAATTGCGAGGAGCCTTTAATAAGATCTTGGCAGGGGAAACCTTTCCCAAGGAGTGGAAGATAGCTAAGGTGGTCCTAATACCAAAAAAGGAGGATAAATACCGGGCAATCAGTCTATTAAGTGTAATTGGGAAAACCTATGAGCACTTGATAAAGAGGAGACTGGAGGTAGTATTGGAGGAAAAGGGAGCCATTTCCGACGCCCAATACGGCTTCAGGAAGGGGAGATCGACGGTGGATGCTATCATAAAAGCTAAGGAGCTGTGTGAAGATAGAAGCAGCGCATGGACGGCGATCATTCTTCTCGATGTAAAGAATGCTTTTAACACTGCCAGGTGGAGTAAAATCATTGGGCGGCTTCAGGATATCGGGGTGCCCAGATACCTTCTGGCAATCTTAGACAGTTATTTAAGCGAAAGATCGCTCCGCATAGCTAAAAGAGAAAAATTAGAGCTGACGCAGGCCGTTCCGCAGGGCTCGGTTCTTGGGCCAACCCTGTGGAATGTGCTGTATGACCCCGTTTTAAAGCTGGACATCCCGAAGGAGTGCGAGATGGTCGCATACGCCGATGACCTGGCGGTAGTGGTTAGAGCAAACGGGGAAGAAAGGCTCCAGAAAGCAGGAAACGCGGCTTTGGCGGCCGTAGACCGTTGGATGGGAAATAACGGGCTGGAAGTTGCCCCTGAAAAAACCGAAGCCCTAGTGGTTAAAGGGTCGAGGAGGAAAAATGAGGTAATCTTCACTATTAGAGGGAACAAGGTAAGACCCAAAAAGTCTGTAAAATACCTGGGTGTATGGCTGGATGCAAATTGGACATTCGGACAGCACGTGGTGAACGCAATCAAAAAGACCGACAGAACGATCACGGCATTAACAAAGATCGTGCCGAACGTTAGTGGCCAAAGGTCCAGAAAGAGGACGGTTTACCACTCGGTAGTCCAGTCCATTATGACGTACGCTGCACCGGTGTGGATAAGGGCACTCGGAGTCAAGCGGCACAAAAATGCACTATAGCTACTCAGAGAAGAGTCCTACTGAGAGTCATCAGTGGGTATAGAACAGTCAGCGCAAATGCAGCGTGCGTCATAGCAGGAATCCCCCCAATCGAGCTGAAGGTACAGGAGCTAGAGGACAGGTATAAAGCCAGGAAAGCAGGGAAAGAGACAACCTTTAATGTAGTAAAGACGTGGCAGCAAGGGTGGGAAAACATGCACGATACAGCCCAATGGACGAAGAAACTGATACCGAATATTGAAAGCTGGTGCAGATGCACGCATAGATCGACGGATTATTACCTTACCCAATTCTTGTCAGGCCATGGTAGTTTTGGCAGCTACACCAAAAGAATTGGGAAGACTCCAACTGATGCCTGCTACTACTGCGCGCAAAGCGACTCTCCCGAGCACACTATTTTTTTTTGTGAACGGTGGCAAGCTGGAAGACGTGAAGCGGAGGCGGAAACCGGTGAAAGTCTAATGGTGGTTAGCCTGATGGACCAAATGACGAGATCTAGGAAGAACTGGAACAGTATTAGCAGCTTTATTAGGGAGACCATGAAGTGTAAGGAAAGTGAAGAAAGGTCACGGCAGAAAGCCAACAAACAAAATAAGTGACAAAATTAAGATCCAGCCGGCTGGGCGATAAAGAATTCTATAAGGGTATGCCGTCTAGTCGGTGAGAAGAGAGAGGTTTTTAGTGGGTGCAAGTCCCACACTCCCGGATCTATTAGACCCAATGATCCGGGGAGCATTAGCGTTTGCTTCACCAAAAAAAAAAAAAAAAAAAAAAAAGGTTAGTTTTTTGTAATTTGTCGCGTTAGGTGTGGTCGTAGCTCAACAATGCATATAGATAAAATTGACGGTTGATTTTTTTTCGATTTTTTGGTAAAAAAATTTTGCCGCAGGCTTTCAGGCGGCCGCGATAATGTGATTTGTTAGGTTAGGTTAAGTTAGGTTATGTTAGGTTTGTTTTTGTGTTTAGTCGCGTTAGGTGTGGCCGTAGCTCAACAATGCATATAGATGAAATTGACGGTTGATTTTTTTGCAATTTTTTGGTAAAGAAAATTTTGCCGCAGGCTTATGGACGGCCGGGATAATGTCATTTGTTGGGTTAGGTTAGGTTAGGTTAGTTCTTTGTGATTTGTCGCGTTAGGTGTGGTCGTAGCTCAACAATGCATATAGATGAAATTGACGGTTGTTTTTTTTGCAATTTTTTGGTGAAGAAAATTTTGCCGCAGGCTCACGGGCGGCCGGGATAATGTCATTTGTTGGGTTAGGTTAGGTTAGGTTGGTTCTTTGTGATTTGACGCGTTAGGTGTGGTCGTTGCTCAACAATGAATTTAGATGAAATTGACGGTTGATTTTTTTGCGATTTTTTGGTAAAGAAAATTTTGCCGCAGGCTCACGGGCGGCCGGGATAATGTAATTTGTTGGGTTAGGTTAGGTTAGGTTAGTTCTTTGTGATTTGACGCGTTAGGTGTGGTCGTAGCTCAACAATGAATATAGATGAAATTGACGGTTGATTTTTTTGCGATTTTTTCGTAAAGAAAATTTTGCCGAAAGCTCACGGGCGGCCGGGATAATGTTATTTGTTGGGTTAGGTTAGGTTAGGTTCGGTTAGTTCTTTGTGATTTGACGTGTTAGGTGTAGTCGTAGCTCAACAATGCATATAGATGAAATTGACGGTTGATTTTTTTGCAATTTTTTGGTAAAGAAAATTTTGCCGCAGGCTTATGGGCGGCCGGGATAATGTCATTTGTTGGATTAGGTTAGGTTAGGTTAGGTTAGTTCATTATGATTTATTGCGTTAGGTGTGGCCGTAGCTCAACAATGCATATAGATGAAATTGACGGTTGATTTTTTTGCAATTTTTTGGTAAAGAAAACTTTGCCGCAGGCTTACGGGCGGCCGGTATATTGTCAATTGTTGGGTTAGGTTAGGTTAGGATAGTTTTTGGTAATTTGTCGCGTTAGGTGTAGTCGTAGCTCAACAATGCATATAGATGAAATTGACGGTTAATTTTTTTGCAAATTTTTAATTAAAAAAATTTTGCCGCAGGCTTACGGGCGGCCGGGATAATGTCATTTGTTAGGTTAGGTTAGGTTAGGTTAGGTTAGGTTAGTTCTTTGTGATTTGTCGCGTTAGGTGTGGCCGTAGCTCAACAATGCATATAGATGAAATTGACGGTTGATTTTTTTGCAATTTTTTGGTAAAGAAAATTTTGCCGTAAGCTTACGGGCGGCCGGGATTTTGTCATTTGTTGGGTTAGGTTAGGTTAGGTTAGGTTAGGTTAGGTTAAGTTAGTTTTATGTAATTTGTCGCGTTAGGTGTGGCCGTAGCTCAACAATGCATATAGATGAAATTGACGGTTGATTTTTTTGCAAATTTTTAATAAAGAAAATTTTGCCGCAGGCTTACGGGCGGCCGGGATAATGTTATTTGTTGAGTTACGTTAGGTTAGGTTAGGTTAGTTCTTTGTGATTTGTCGCGTTAGGTGTGGCCGTAGCTTGACACTGCATATAGATGAAACTGACGGTTGATTTTTTTGCAATTTTTTGGTAAAGAAAATTTTGAAGTAAGCTTACGGGCGGCCGGAATATTGTTATTTGTTGGGTTAGGTTAGGTTAGGTTAGGTTAGGTTATTTTAGTTTTTTGTGATTTGTCGCGTTAGGTGTGACCGTAGCTCAACAATGCATATAGATGAAATTGACGGTTGATTTTTTTGCAAATTTTTAGTAAAGAAAATTTTGCCGCAGGCTTAGGGGCGGCCGGGATAATGTGATTTGTTGGGTTAGGTTAGGTTAGGTTAGGTTAGTTTTTTGTGATTTGTCGCGTAAGATGTGACCGTAGCTCAACAATGCATATAAATGAAATTGACGGTTGATTTTTTTTGCATTTTTTTGGTAAAGAAAATTTTGCCGCAGGCTCACGAGCGGCCGGGATATTGTCATTTGTTGGGTTAGGTTAGGTTAGGTTAGTTTTTTGTAATTTGTCGCGTTAGGTGTGGTCGTAGCTCAACAATGCATATAGATGAAATTGACGGTTGATTTTTTTTCGATTTTTTGGTAAAAAAATTTTGCCGCAGGCTTACAGGCGGCCGCGATAATGTGATTTGTTGGGTTAGGTTAGGTTAGGTTAGGTTAGTTTTTGTGATTTGTCGTGTTAGGTGTGGCCGTAGCTCAATAATGCATATAGATGAAATTGACGGTTAATTTTTTTGCAATTTTTTGGTAAAGAAATATTTGCCGCAGGCTCACGGGCCGCCGGGATATTGTCATTTGTTGAGTTAGGTTAGGTTAGGTTAGGTTAGGTTAGTTTTTTGTGATTTGTCGCGTAAGTTGTGACCGTAGCTCAACAATGCATATAAATGAAATTGACGGTTGATTTTTTTGCATTATTTTGGTAAAGAAAATTTTGCCGCAGGCTCACGGGCGGCCGGAATATTGTCATTTGTTAGGTTAGGTTAGGTTAGGTTAGGTTAAGTTAGGTTAGGTTAGGTTAGGTTAGGTTAGTTTTTTGTAATTTGTCGCGTTAGATGTGGTCGTAGCTCAACAATGCATATAGATGAAATTGACGGTTGATTTTTTTCGATTTTTTGGTAAAAAAAATTTGCCGCAAGCTTACAGGCGGCCGCGATAATGTGATTTGTTAGGTTAGGTTAGGTTAGGTTATGTTATGTCGCGTTAGGTGTGGCCGTAGCTCAACAATGCATATAGATGAAATTGACGGTTGATTTTTTTTCGATTTTTTAGTAAAAAATTTTTGCCGCAGGCTTACAGGCGGCCGCAATAATGTGATTTGTTAGGTTAGGTTAGGTTAGGTTAGGTTAGGTTAGGTTAGTTTTTGTGTTTTGTCGCGTTAGGTGTGGCCGTAGCTCAACAATGCATAAAGATGAAATTGACGGTTAATTTTTTTGCAATTTTTTGGTAAAGAAAAATTTGCCGCAGGCTCACGGGCGGCCGGGATATTGCCATTTGTTGAGTTAGGTTAGGTTAGGTTAGGTTAGGTTAGTTTTTTGTAATTTGTCGCGTTAGGTGTGGCCGTAGCTCAACAATGCATATAGATGAAATTGACGGTTGATTTTTTTGCAAATTTTTGGTAAAGAAAATTTTGCCGCAGGCTTACGGGCGGCCGCAAAATTGTCATTTGTTGGGTTAGGTTAGGTTAGGTTAGTTTTTTGTAATTTGTCGCGTTAGGTGTGGCCGTAGCTCAACAATGCATATAGATGAAATTGACGGTTGATTTTTTTTCGATTTTTTAGTAAAAAAATTTTGCCGCAGGCTTACAGGCGGCCGCGATAATGTGATTTGTTGGGTTAGGTTAGGTTAGGTTAGGTTAGTTTTTGTGTTTTGTCGCGTTAGGTGTGGCCGTAGCTCAACAATGCATAAAGATGAAATTGACGGTTAATTTTTTTGCAATTTTTTGGTAAAGAAATATTTGCCGCAGGCTCACGGGCGGCCGGGATATTGTCATTTGTTGGGTTAGGTTAGGTTAGGTTAGGTTAGGTTAGATCTTTGTGATTTGTTGCGTTAGGTGTGGCCGTAGCCCAACAATGAATATAGATGAAATTGACGGTTGATTTTTCTGCGATGTTTTGGTTAAAAAGATTTTGCCGCCGGTTTTCGGGCGGCCGAGATAATGTGATTTGTTGGGTTAGATTAGGTTAGGTTAGTGCTTTGTGATTTGTCGCGTTAGGTGTGGCCGTAGCTCAACAATGCATATAGATGAAATTGACGGTTGCTTTTTTTGTGGTAGTAGCCGTAGCTCATTAATGCATATAGATGAAATTGACGGTTGATTTTTTTGCGATTTTTTGGTATTAAAGATTTTGCCGCAGGTTTTTGGGCGGCCGAGATAATGTGATTTGTTGGGTTTGGTTAGGTTAGGTTATTTTCTAAATAATGTGTATTTTTCAATTATATTGAAAACAAAGCAAGATAGACAAAAAAAAATATTTACATTTTTTATTTAAATTTAAAAATGTATCTTAAGTTTCATTTTTTGCCTCCAGTTAGGAAAAACCTTGTAAAAAAGATACAATATAAATATTAGTGTAGTTGAAGTCTAAAATGAATTTACATATATAACTAAGCAATATAATTATTTAATTTATTTTAACTTGATTTAAAAATTAATTAAACTAACATTTATAAACAATTGTCAAATAAGTAATTAATTATAATTTTTAATTACATTTTTTGTGGGTAATTAGAAATCTATTACGTTCCCAGACATAAAAACACCAGAAGAAATAATCCAATTACAATCAATTAAGGAAGCAATGCGTCTAAGATTTTTTTGATTTTCTTGTAAATTTTGCTCCAGTTTCCAACAAACTTTTATATACCTACACAGCGGAGATCGAAAGTTTCCAGCATAAAAGTGGTTTGATCAGTTTTTATATAATTATGTAATCGATAAATTGTGCTAGTGGGATTCATAAATAATAAAATCATTTTGATTACATTTTATTTAAGAACATAGTTATAAATATTAAAATGAAATGTTATTAGAATATGTATAACTTTAAATAAATAGGGTATTTAAGCGAGGTAAATTGCTGTATTTACAAATTTCTCAATATGAGATGATTTAGTGGTGGTATACTGGGGCAGCATGGCTGTAGACTGGAGCGGCTACTACGGCTTTTTGTACGAGTTGTTGGGGATGGGCAGCATGTCCGGAGTATGATACTTCGGCGTTGAATCCGTTGTGGTCATCAGCGGAGTAGTGGACAGTACGAGTGATACCATCGGGTTGTACGATGGAGTATTCTCCTTTTACTACATCACCGTCGCGGGATTCGTGTTGGTTCTTGGCGTCACCGGTGTGGGCGTCTTGAACTCCGTAGTTGAAAGAGTATTGTGGATGGGCCTGAAAGTAAATTATTTATGTAATTTTTACAGTATGTTTAAGATTAAATAAATTGGTAATTAATTGAATAATTTTTAAATATTTTTTTTTATAGTTCGTATATTTAAATTGCTGTGTTTAGTATAGAAGTTGTGAGTAAATGTTTTAATAAAAAAAAAATTATTATTTTAAATTATGTTGGCTGAAGTTAAGTGAAGAAATAATCAACAATAAAAAACTAACAAATTAAATAAAATATAGTGTTAATTTCAATAGAAATTTAAATAAAATATGCATTTATCTGTAATGTGTCAATTATGTAGCTATTTATAGTAAAGATACATTGTTTAAAATAAATAAAATTGGACCGTATTACTACAAAATTTAGTAAAAAAAAATAACAGACAACCTAGGCATTTTTTTTGCACAAAAACTAATTTACTTGCATTTGCCAAGGCTTATGCACAATGTTCATGTTGAAAAGAACACATTTCGTGGTTTTTGTACAAATATTACGTATTTTCCAAGTACATATCAACTTAAAAAAATATTAAAAGTTTATTTTAGTGTAACATAGTAACACAGTAAATACGCGACCTAGGTAAAAGCGTTGCCAGTTTTTGTTTAACAATTAACAAAAGTTTAACTTTTGCAATTGCGCTTCTCACAGTTGATGAGGAGTTAAAAATTTAGAAGTGACTATTTTCTAATTAATTTATGTCTGGAAAACGTCAAAATATTTATTATTGCAAGCCAATTTTTGTTTGGTGACTTTTGCACTTTCTTTCTGTTATAATTTTTTTTTTTTAATTTCAATTATTTATTTTTTGTACTAATAAGTTTGACATTTTTTTTTATATAATTGCATCCATAATAGTTTATTTATTTAGTTTTTAATTTTTTTTTGTTTTTATTTGTCTTAATATATATAGAGGACAGTAAAAACGCGGCTGGTTTTATAACATGATCCTAGTTAGTCAATGAAATTATTTTTTAGTTTTTATCAATTAAAAAAATTTCAATGTTTAATTTTAATTTTGTTAATTTATTATTATTTTTAACATATTTTTTACAATTTATAACAAAATTAAAGAAAAAATTTGTTTTAAACAACACATTTTTTTTCTGGTTAGCCATAGACTCCAGTCATTGCTTTGCTAAAATAAAAATTAAAAAAAATAAATTGTATCTGTAAAATAACAATACATGGCACGTATTGGCTTAATAAATGCTATTTTGAAAAAAAAAATAACTAAAACTTATTTTATTTTAAAGTAATGTAAATTTTAGACTAGATTTAAAGTATCAAAATATCTAATTACTTCATTTTTTTATGTTTTATTATTGAACAATCATATCGGTTTTACAGTTGTGTGTTAACTGAAGAGATTAGTGCAAATACTTTTTTTCTTAGAGGAAATAATATTTCCTAATTTTTCAAAATAAGTATAGAAATATAAGTGCATTTAGCAACTACTATACTAGCGCTATCTTTGATAGTAGATATAACTATTCAGCAATTTACAAAAAACTTGTTAGTGCAAAAAAAGCATGAAATCACTTGCACCGGTTTTGCACTCAACGTACTTATACTCTCTTTGCTCTTTTTCTATTGTGGTTTTAAGTGCTAAAAGTGTAGCTGTTATAAAGTATCTAAGTTATGTGTGCAAATCTTTTAATATAAATTATTCTATTTTTCAAAATACTTTAACAAGTTATAGAAATGGTAAAAATACTCGTAAGCCAGAATGTGACAAAACAAAAAACCACAAAGTAACCGTTTTATTGTACTAAAGATTTTACAAAATATCATTTAGCTGCAGTTTAAACAAACAAATATCTTTGTGTAGTTTGAGTTACTGATATTAATTAGCATATGGATATTTTGTTAACAATAGTAGAAACTAATATAAAAGTTTTATACACAAAAAACTACGGTTTTTAAACAAAAAAATTACAATTACATCAACAGTGAATTGAAATCTAGAAATAAAAGTAATTTTAACTATTGAATAAGGTATCATAAGACGTTAGTCTGTAACTTTATGTACTATGTAACTAAATATACTCTAAGTTAGTTCAGTATCTAATGTTTTTAAGTTTCAATTACTTTTTTGTTATTCTTTTTATTTTTTTTTTAATTAATAAAACCTAGTAATGTTGTTATTTACAAAATACTTTATTTAAAACATTTATTAAACGTCTCAATCAAAAACATTTTATTGTTTTTGATAATAATTAATGTAAATCAATAAATCAAAATGACGGGTTTAATATTTCTTTTCATTAAAAAGTATGTTCACAGCCACAACTTGAGTTTGGCCGCCACTCAAACTGTACTAATGTTTATAGACTTTTATTAAACCAAGTTTTGCTTTCAATTACAACATCGGTCAAACACTATAATAAGTACTGACTACATAGATCAACAAAATAGCACAATAAATTAAATTAAAAAAATATATACAATTAGCAGCTATTTTACGTGTTTTAAACAATTTTGAATTGTATCTATAAAATAAACTAATAACTTATACATACCTTTGACCGCTGAGGTTATTAATTGAATTTGAATAAATTATTAATTCATTTTATGACTACATAAATAGGAGATAAGGTTTTTCAGTATTGCAAAACTTTTTGCAAAGCATATAATTTTACAATGTTACACACAAAGACCTCTAAAAAAAAACTGTGTTCTACTAAAAACTACAAAAGCATTCTAAGATTTAATTTAAATTTTTAAATTATTTTTGTACAATCTAGAAAAATCAGCAGTAATGACAAAAAACTTTCTTTTAAAACGTAAAAACTAGTTACCTTATTTACTAGAAAGTTGGAGTAAGAAAAAAATTTGCAAAAAATAACATCCAGTATTCTCCGACAGACAAAGTTAAAATTCTGTTTCTGCGTTTGGATGCACATTGGCTTAGTAACGGTACAATTTGAATGCCTTTATGTATATTAAAAAGACAATACTATTTTCAAATTTATTGCAAAGGCAATAAAAAATAAAAAAAATATCGGGTGCCCACAGGGAAAAGTACTTACGATAATGTCTTGTCGTAGGTCTAGTACAGATACTCAACAACATGAGCGTCTTTGCCTTAATCTTGTTGTTATTGTACACAAGAAAAATTGTATCAAACATGATCAAAAGTGCACTAAACACTGTAAAAAAGTTGGGCAAAAAAGGAAAGGTTATCAGTAAACCAAAATACTACACACCTAAAAAACCTGAAAATATTTTCACTACATCTATTTTGATTTAAATGTTCCTTAGTCAGCAAGGACTGCCCCCAACGGCGTTAACGCTGCAACGTGGGCAGGGATCGGCAGCAAATAACCTCACCCACTACTTAAGGGTAAAAGAATTTGCTACCACCACGAGTTCACAGTGGGGCTCCATCTCTCCTGTTGTACTCTTATCGACAAAAGTCATTCCGTCACGGTTGAAGAGTAACCGTCCAGGGGATTTTTGACGTGCCTGTACTCTATCTGTATTTCTGATCAGTTTATCTATTACCCACTCAGTGGGACAGGGCAGAGGTCTAACAAGTTTTAGGAGACACAGCGATGGAGTCTAGTTGTGTCCCGACAAAAACATTCTGAGAAATGTTCTCTGCGCCCTAGTACTTAAGTTTACATGTTTCCCCAACTATTGTTGGGTTGGTTAAGTAACCGTCGTGAGCCCTTTCAAGCATCATTACTTCACATCAGTTCAGAAACCAGTATCCATTACTTCCAGATAGCTTCCAGCTTATTTGCTCGCTTTCCGCCATAAGTAGAGGGTATTGCAGCTCCAAGAACTGTTCTATGTGTGAGTTGCCGTGAAGTACAACAATAAAATAAATCACGTTCCTAATGACAAAAGAAATACAATATTTGAAGTTCTAATTTCTACACTCATCTGGATACTGCAATTACAAAAACTATTTGGATGCTCTTTGCAACCAAAGTGATAGTTCGGCATGCATGGGGACTACTTACACTTAACATGGTTACTACCGTTAAAAGTAAAGCCAACAAACTAAATAAATTTTAAAGACTAGCATGTCTGCTGATAACAAAAGCATTGAGAAAGTTGTCCATAGTAGCTATAAAAATACTACTATAGTTACTGCCACTTTTCTAAACTCTTGTATTGAAGGCAAACCAAGCAGCATACCGACTACAGTTAAATAAACACATTGTAAACCTCAGGACCCACATACTTAATATTAAAAATTAATGTATTGCATAAAGAAAAAAAAATTTAATAATAAGGTCGGACTTTATAAAAAGTTATTGCATTAAAAAACATTTATTGCAATAATACTACAGCAAAACAAATAGACAAACAAAAGATATCTAAACACAATCAAAAAAACTATTTGGTACATAAATGAGGGCAAAAAGTAGAATAGCACCAAATCAAGAACCTAAGGCAAATAAACTTTGTTATTCCTGGGTGTTTGGTATAGATTTCCAGGCGGATGAGGTTGTTATTGAGTGGTGCGTTAAGAATATAATCAGAACAAAACTATATTTTAACAGACCAATAACTATAATGACAGATAGTCAAGCGGCATTCAAGGAATTGCAATTGCCAATAATAGAACCCAAACTAATTATAACTTACATGAACAGCCTAGAAGCATTAGATACAAACTACAAAATTTACTTGGCCCGGATACCAAAAGACCAGAAAATAAAATAAAACCTCATGGCAATACAACTTGCAAAAAAATCAAAATAGACATGTACTGGACCCAAACCTGCTCTTATTGTTCCATATAAAACCGGAAAAATAGCAAACTTAATGCAAAACACAGCAATTTGTAGAAAAAACTGTAAGGAAATGACACACTCAAGGCTATTCTAACAGAACTATTACATAATACCAAAACTTTGGTAACACAAATTAAGCTGCAAAGGTTTACAAAACACACTGTGGTATTAGAAAACACATGTTTAGAATAAAAATAAATTTACCCAGTCAATGCAAAGCTAGTAATACAGCTGTTTTTGGCAAACATCTAAAATAATTGAAGAAACAAAGCAGCTAAAGGATTAAAATGTTAGAGGTGCACAAATATTAGTGCAAAAAACAGTACAAGTTTTTTAGTGTTTTTTAAATGATTTTTTATTTCTTAAATTAAAAAAAAAAAGGTAAAAATTACTGTGACTATTTAAGAGATGTACGCAAACAAACAATTAAAAAAGCAAGCACAACTTGTTTTGTAGTATTGAGTTAAGTCTGAAATTTCAAAACAGACTAATAAAATGCTAACAAAGGTTACATCCAAAAAAATAAAATCATTTAAAGTGTGGATATATTGCCGTATTTTAAAGATAATCTGAGTAGCTCATGTCACCAATATAAAAGTTCTAAAAAGAATATAGGTTGAAACGCCCAAACTACTTAAAGACATCAAAATACGCAAGTTCTATTATTTTGGTCGTATAATGCGGAATAAATAATATTTTCTGTTACAATTAATAATGCAAGATATAGTAGAAGACAAAAGAAGTCCAGATAAAAGACAAATATCTAACAGTGAAACAGAAAATAATTTGTCATACTTTTTTGAACTGCCATTAGCAAGGTTTCAATAGCAACAATGATGAGAAAAAAACCAATTACAAACTTTGAACAAATGTTGCTTTATTTTTTTTTTGTATTTATGTTTTTACCAGCATTTGTTGTGGGTTGCTGTTATTTGCTGATTACAAACACATTAAGTGATGCATATTTATTACACGTGGTGCCAAGAACAAACAAACTAAACTTTATAAACAAAATTTGGTTTAAACCTTATTTGTTTATACAGGTTACATGCATTAACGGCAACACTTTAATTCGTTTTAGTCTACAAACGTCGGCAGAAATATAAATTACTAACAAAAAGAACTAACAACAATTTTTTTATTATTTAATTAAACTTTGTTATTTTTTTACAGTAGAACAACGTTATAGTCAAATACACGTTAAATAGTTCAAGTAAACTTTATTCTATAACTAATGCAAATAATAAACTATCAAACTTTGTAAACTAGTAAAGTAGAACGTTGCCTAATATTATACGTTGATTTTTGATATATTTTGCTGCTGTCAACTGCAATATGCAGCTAACGGGATTACAACTTACAAAGAAGTTTATGTTCTCATGTTTAAAAATAGTGGGTTGCATGTAGGTAATGAAAATGTTAGGTTTGAGTGTGTTTTCTACAGTTGCAAAACATTATTATTCAAAAATTAAAAGATATAAACTATAAGAGCGTAGAAAAAGAAAGATTAAACAAATGTTAAGAAGAATTAGGAAAAATTATAACTAAGAGTTTTTCAATAAGAAGTTTTATTTTGATTAGCAGGTTATTTAAACAGCTGTCAATTTTTAAGCTATTATCTTTTGACATTTGACAAGTAAAAACTAAGCCATTATTAAAAATGAAACGGTACACGCTTTAACAACGCATTGAAATTATTAAAATTTACTACAAAAATGGTGAAAATGTTTCATTCACAGTTTGCAAAACTAAAGCATTTTTTGGTCGTCGTAAAGCACCTTCTTGGCCGGCAATAGTAAACCTGATAGAAAAATTTGAGCTGTTGCAACAAGTTTGTGATGTAAAAAATTAAAACAAAGTGCATTGCTTAAGAACACATGAGAATATTGCTGATGTAGCCCGTAGTGTTAAAGAAAACCTAGGTTTGTTGATTCTTTGTTGATCTTTGGAATTAGACATTCCACAAACGACATTACACCGTATTTTGCATAAAGACTTAAGTTTTAAGTTTTTTAAAGTTCAGTTAACACAAGAACTTAAGCCGATTGATTACCATAAACGTTGTATCTTTGCTGATCGGTCCTTCAAATGCATCAAAATAATCCGGAATTTTATCGAGAAATCATATTCAGTAATGAGGCCTATTTTTACCTCGGAGGCTACGTTATTATGCAAAATTGTTGCATTTGGAACTCAGAAAATCTAAGAATGATTGTTAAAAAGTTTTTGCATCCTCAACGTGTCACTGTTTGGTGCGGTTTTTGGGCTGGTGGAGTGATTGACAATATTAATGATTTTTTATGGCCGGAATTGGAAGATATTGATGTAAACAACTTTTATTTTTAATAAGACGGCGCTACGTGTCACACAAGCAACAAAACCATTGCAATTTTGATAGAAAAGTTTCTTGAATGTGTTACTCGAAGAAGTGATCAAAATTGGCCACTAAAATCTTGTGATTTAACACCTTTAGACTTTTTTCTTTAGAGCCACGTAAAAAATAAGGTCTACGCCAAAGTGCATAATTCTGCTCCTAAAATATCAAAAACAACAAAATCTGTTAAGAAATGTTTATTTTTTTTGTAAAAACTACTAAAACCAAGCCAAAAACTTTTAAAAAAGTTAAGAAATTTTTATAAAATTTCAAAAATAGCAAAATTTAGCAATAAAATATTAAAAATTTTGTTAAAAAACGAAGAACAAGCATAAATTAGTAAAATGTGCAAAACTCTTGTAATAAAATATCAAAAATATTAAAATCCGGCCATAAAATATCAACAAATTGTTAAAAAGAACCAAAATCCGGTCTTAAAACATCAAAATATAGTTAGAAAGCACCAAAACTAAGCTATATACTATAAAAAAGTGCAAAAATGTTTTTATAAAATGTCAAAAAGAGCAAAATCCGGCTATAAAATATTAAATCATTGTCAGAATGATTATAAGTTTGGTTAAATGTATAAAATTTTATTTGTAAAATGTCAAAAATTGTAAATTCCAGCTTTAAAACATCAAAATATTGTTAAAATGCACTAAAATTTGCCATAAACTAATTAAAAATGTAACAAAATTGATAAAACTCCAAAAATAGCAAAATTCAGTTATTAACTGTCAAAATATTTTTTAAAAATTTAAAATCCGGTACAAAATTAGCAAATACCGGTCTTAAATTATAAAAATATTGTAAACAAGTACTAAAATTGACCATAAACTGTTAAAAAATACAACATTCTATTTGGAAATAGTCAAAAATAGTAAAATTTTATAAGAAAATATTATACATTTTTAAAATGCAGCCAAAACAATTAAATAATGCATAAATTGTTCATAAAATAACAAAACCAACAAATTCTCTTAAAAAATGTTTATGTTTTTTGTTAAAAGTCTACAAATTTTATTGAAATAAAAGCAATGAAATATTAAAAAAGTGTAAAATTTTACTTATAAAATATCAATAATTGTGAATTTCAGTCTTAAAACATCAAAATATTTTTGAAATGCAACAAAATTTTCTTTAAACTGTTAAAAAATGTAACACATTCTATGAAAACCAGCAAAATTTGGACATTAAATGTCAAAATATTGTCAGAAAGATTCAAAATTTGAACAAAAACTGTCAAAAAAAGTAAAATTTTATTCATAAAATAACAAAATTAGCAAGATCCGGCAAAAAATGATAAAAAAATTGTCAACAAGTAGACCATAAACTGTAAAAATAACAACATTCTATGCTCCACAATCGATTCAAGACCTTAAAGATGAAATTCGTAAAGTTATCGAGGACATACAGCCGCAAATGTGCAAATTGGTCATTAAAAATTTCATGGAAAGAATGTGGTACTGCAACCGTAACCGAGACGGCCATTTGACTGACTTGACTCTTTACAATGAAATAAACATTTATTGATTTTTTTTTTAAATACACGTTTTTTTTTTAAATAAAACCTCTTATTGGAAAACCTTATTTACAATAATTTTAGGACCGCTTACAGGAAACCTTATTATTAAGATTAAGATTATTTTATGCTATTCATAATTAGTTTAAGCAAGTATGGCATTCTATTACAGGATAATGATAGAGCTTATCTGGATGAAGTGAGATTTATGCGGTTTTATTGACCAGCACTTTAAAGTCCAAACATTAATCTTACCAAACATATCAGAGATGATTTGGAACTACGGATTCAAATCCATATACTTGTTCCAAAAATTGATTAGAAGCTACAAAAGTTGTTATTGCAGAAGTGGAGTGGCATCAATAAAAATTTGATTTGATAAAAAGTATGTTTTGTTGACTTCAAAAATTTATTATTGCAATAGATGATATTATACGTTAAATAGTTTTTTTAGTTTTTACTAACAATAAGTTACTTCGTTTTAATGTAAAAGCTAAAAAATATGCTTTATGATTTAATATCTAGTATTTTTTTTTTTACTGTTTACTGTAATACGTTTATTGTGCAATTTTTATTGCTACAAAAGAATATTTTATACGGTTTATTACGCCAGCATTTTGTGTGCAAAAAGTGAACGTTACGCACGGACCTATTAATTTAATATTTATTGAATAATTTAATTTTTTGATTATACATTATAAGTTTTTAAATTATAAAATGTACAACTTGCACAAACTTAAAGCATTTGCCAAAAGCTTCAGCAATAACGTTTATACTCGTGCTAGTTGTACAATACTTATAGAGGTATATGCAATATGCACCCAGTCAGCTATTTCTAAGTTATTTGATCAAATTGTAAAATGGATGTGCAACAGCATTTTAGTAGAACAATAAAATGAGCTTTGTGGGGATTGTTTTACTCTTACAAATTTTTTTTGTTACAAAAATGGTCTTTTAAATGCCTTTCAATCAAGAATTCAAGTTGATTCTTTTTACACAGATTTTTCAAAGACTTTTGATTGTGTTAATTATAGAATTTTGATTGTTAAGCTCCGGACTTTGAGTTTTTATGAATCTGTTGTTGCGTGGTTGTCAAGTTTTTTGGAAAATCGTACTCAGTGTGTGAAAATCAATAACTTTTTATCAAAACCAATCTGGGGCTCCTCAAATATTTCATTGTGGACCAATTCTGTTTTTTCTCTTTATTAATGATCTTGTTTATTCTATAAATTCTTTGTCTTATCTTTTATTTGCTGAAGAATATCTTCTACCAATAATTGCATTAGTTTGCAAAATAATTTAGATTTTGTTTATAGTGTCTTATTAATAACTTGTTGTTTAACGTAAATAAATGTTTTTTGATAAGCTTCAACAAAACTTTAAGTAAAGTATTGTATGATTATACTATCTATAATAATATTTTGAAACATGTTGCACAAGTAAACGATTTGGGCGTAATTTTTGATTCAAAACTAACTTTTGCTGAGCATATAAACTATATATGCAACCGTGCTATGAAAATGTTAGGATTTGTTTACAGAATGTCTACTGACCTATCTCCTAGCACACTCAAACTACATTATTGCACGGAGCGTATTCTAAATGAGAGTCAGTTTGGTGCCCATTCTACAGCATTCATATATATGCAATATAGAACGCATTCAAAACAATTTTGTTTGTTTATAATCGTACAAACTAGGTATTTTATCCAAAAAATACCTCATTGCATTGCAATATAATCTTCCGTCGCTGAAAATTTTGTGCAATAGAGCCGGTTTTGTTATTTTTGTTGACTAATGGTATCTGAGATTGATTGCCAAGAACTATACTAGTAACTTTTTCATTTCAAGAAGCCTACAATAATCGCCGAACTAGACAGTCTCCATTATTTAGAGAATTTATACATTCTATCAATTATGGATTTAATAATCCAATTGGTAGAATGTGAAAATTGCGGATAGTTTTTCTAATAATATTGATTTATTTTGTGTTTCAAAATGTAGTTGTAAGAGTTTTTTGATTTTATATATGATTTTTTCATGTTTTTTTTATTCAATATTTGTTAGTATATTTTTGTGTAATTGTTATATTATTATATAAAATCACATTATAATTTCAATGTGACCTAATTTTTTTGCTTGCCAATGTATAATAAAACAGAAAAACTTATTTAATAAAATTCCCATGCACCATACACAATCAATAAACATTATTTTAATTTTATTAAATTATTCCGCATAAAATACCCATTCGTAATTCTCTCTTTGACACTTCTAACATTTCCTACTAAACTAAACCATTCCTATTTGCATGGTGTTAAGGTGCATTAAAAAGACTATAAATTCTATGTGTGAAATATGTAAATACATGAACTGGTTATCTCTAAGAGAATTATAGATGCATGAAGAAAGCAAGTGCCTTGTAAATGCACCCAGATGATCAATTAAACTATTGATGTAATGTAATGAAAATAAATTCTAACTGGATGATGTAGACTGTTGAAATGTGATTTATTTTATTAATTTGAATTCAATTTCAATTAGCAAGTGCGAGGATTAATGTTAAATGCAAATTAACTGGATGTTATGTTTAGATTTATAGTTAGTGATTGGTTTTATTTATTATTAGAACATTTAAGTAAGTAGTTTTTTTAATGTTATTAATATTACTATTATTTTAATGGTGTGCTTCTTCTGTCTATTTGATCCAAATAAAAAATAAATGTTTATTTCTCAACTGTAAATAAATTTTAAAATTTTTCATTATTAAACAATATCTCAAAATATGATCGGAATAGTGTTTTAACTTTGTCAAATGTGAAGACTGGATCAGTTAGAGACGCTAAACACACTGATTGTCTAAAAACAAAATGTTCAATATTGAAGCAATTTGTGAGTGTTAGTAAAAATCTTAGAATATCAATTTGGCGTTGTGAACAAAAATTGGAAATTTCAAGATCTTGCTACATTGTATACTTACAAAAGATCTGTGTATCTATGCATACAAAATTCAATTAACACAACAACTGAAGCTTAATGACCATGTATAGCAAAAAGAGTTTATTGAATGGATTATTAAACATCAACAAGTGAATGCTGATTTTTTAGCAAAATCATCCCAAGCAACAAAGCGCATTTTTATTTTGATTGCTTGGTTAATCGCTAAAATTGCCGTGTTTGGAGTTTGGAGAACCAACATGTGATTGTCGAAAAGCAAATGCATCCACAACGTGTTGCTGTTCATTATTGGACAATATTTTTTTGAAAATGAGGCTGGAAATTGAATGATATTGATGTGGGCAATACGTGGTTTTAACAAGACGGTGTCACAAGCTATACAGCTCGTAAAACAATTCAATTACTGCATAAGACATTTTTTGGATGTGTACTCTTTCGTTTTGGTGTTTAGAATTGGTTCCTTAGATTGTGTAATTTAACACCATTTCTTTTTATGAGGTTATTTAAAGTCAAAGGTCTATGTCAACAAGCTTACATCCATCCGTGCATTACAGGAGGATATTAAACGCTGCATCAACAAAATTTAGCCACATTTACGCAGAATGGATATAAGAAAGTTTGACAAAAGAATTTTCCCGAGGTGTTATTTTATTACCTTATCTTATGTACTTTATGATTCAATAAAAAAATAACAATCTAAAGACAAAAAACTGTGTTTTATATTTAATTTACATCTAGCGTTTATTTTGGGACACTTTTCATAACTAATCTTAAATTTAATTAAGAAAACAAAATTGTTAGAGAAAAATCAACCACAATTGAACTAATAGCGTGCAGTGCAGAAACACTAATTAATAGTTTAGTATTTTTGTGTGCTTAAATTAAATATATCCTAAACTTTGCACACATCAACACATTTGACAACTTTTCAGTAAACTAGAAAAACATTTAAATAGGACTTGTTGTCAAGAACACACTTTTAAAGCCAAAATTGACAATCAATTCTCTATATCGTATTTACTGTTTAAGAATTTTTTTTTTTTAATTTTTTAATGTGCTCTAGGTATTAGCTTGTCTAGGAGGCTATATTAACTAAAACTATAGCTGTACTAGTAAACAACAACATGTCAGCAACGTCAAGTTTTTTATTAGAAACAACACTTCTAGTAAAAGTTTACTTAAATAACCTACAACTGACTTTAAACCAAAAAAATTGTCAAAATAAAAACTAATTATTTGTAACATTCTGACAGTCTAAAAAAAGTTACTCACAATATAGTAGTTTAAATCATTTTATAATAACTAAGAGCAGAGAAAGGTAGGAAAAGCATATGCATTATTTTTGGACCTAAAAGCGGCATTTGATAGTGTGGATAAAAAAAAAACTGTGGAAATGTATAAAAGAGAAAAAAATGTATAAAAAAATTAGCAAGCAACTGGTAAGTCAAATGGAAAAAGTGTATAAGAGACAGCAAGCAGGATATAGGTTAACGAAAAAATGAATAAAAGATTTTAGACGATAAAAGGAGTAAGACAGAGCTGTCCACTGATTCCTACTTTGTTGGCAACTTACATACTAGATGTAAAAGAAAAAAAACTGAAAAAAGTGTGGTTGTTAGCATATGCAGACGACATAGTAATACTGGCAAAAGAAGCAAAAAAAAAAATAATAGTAATAATAAAAAGCTTAGAAAAATATTTTTTAGTTAGACAAATTTAGAAAAAGAAGTGGAAAAAAACCGAAAGACTAAAAATGGAATGAGCAAGGTATAACAGAAGTAAAATTTTTAAAATATTTGGGATATCTTTTTTGCACAAATAACAGCAAAAATGAGCACATTAAAGAGATGGCTCAAAAAACAAATAAAGTAGTGGGACAAGTTTGGAGAATAACTAAAAGAAAATTTAAGTGTATGAAAACAAAAGGTCTAATGTTTGATAATTTAGTTAGAAGTATGATATTGTATAGATCAGAAATATGAAGATGGAAAGAACAAAAAAAACTAGAAGCAATACATGTAAGCTAATAGAGATAGGTACTAGGTTTATATAAAAAATCTTCAGCATATATTGTGCAGAAAAAAATAAAATAAAGATAAGTTAAAAGTAGAAGCATGAAACAGTGCAATAAAGTATAAAAAAAATAAGACAAAAACACGAATGTAAAATCTTACAAGAATGCATAAAAAAAATTGAGAAATAAAAATAGATAGCTAGAGGAGATCAGAAAAAATTATTACATTAAAAATGGTTATGTTAGCCTTGAAAGAATATGAGAATCTGGGAGAGACATGGCATAAAATTATGGAAAAAGATAGACAAATACAAAAGCAAGAAAGGAAAATACGAGTGAAAAAGTCTAGGTACAACGCAAATTATGAACATATTATAGAAAGTGAACTACCAATGTACCTAGAGAGCAATAGATATAGTAAAGATAATAAAAAAATGATTGCAAAATTTAGATGTGGTAATGAAACGCAAGTGACAAGATTTTGGATGGAAGAGAATTTGAAAATGAGCAGAATGTGCAGAGAGACTAAGAAAACTATAGAACATATGTTAAAAGAGTGACCAAATGAAAAAAGAACAGATGAAAAAAATAAGATATTAAAAAGAGACTGAAGAGGGATAGAATAAGCAAGGGCAGTTAAAAACAATGAAAAGAAGTAGACAAACAAGAAAAAAATTTGTGTTAATTTATAAAGATTATGATTTATTATTTTAAAAAATTATAAATATATTTGTAAATATAATTTTCAATGCCAAAAGGCAAGAAATAAACGTATTAATAATAATATTAATAATAACACTTAATAATTTTTACTTTTTAACGTTTATCTTAGACCAATAACATTTTATGCAAATTTAATATAATACAAAGCAATAGAATTTATAAACAGCAGAAGAAGTGATAATTTTCAGTTAATTGCAATAAAAGAAAAAAAATTAATAATATGTAGAATGGTTTAAGGTAGAAAAACATTTGTTGTTGTTTATCATTTACGTAGTTCTATATAAATGCCAAAAAAATGGTAGCGGAATGGTAGAAAAAATAAAAGAGAATACATAAAAAGTGTAGATGCTAGGAACTTGAAGAAACAAAACTAATGTTTAGACTGAGTATAAACAAAAACAAGACAAATGTTATGAGAATTAGAAAAGCATAAGAAATGGACGTGTACATAAACAAAAATAAATTGGTGCAAGTAGAAAGGTATAAGTACCTAAGTACTTAATTTATAACAAAATGAAGAAGCAATAAAAATATATAGGAAAGCATAGGAAAAAATAAAAAAAATTAAAATGTGGTTCTGGATAAGATTTATTGGCATTAAGTGTTGAGAAAAGCTTACAACTTTTTACACATCTATTGAAAACTCAAAGATAGTTTTTAAAAATATTTCTTAGATCTAAAAAAACTATTGAAGGCTTTGAGAAGTTGTAGCTTTTGAGCTATTGAAAAATAACATTGTAGAGATTCTTACAAATTTCAACGATAATCTAAAATTTAAAGTTTTTTTGAAATTTTTGTACACTTCTTTAAAAAGTTTGAGATATTTTAAAAAATTTATAAAAGACTTTGAGCGGTTTTAAAAAAAATGGGCATATTTAAGAAGAGCCTGAAAAGTCTCAAAGGATTCTTTAAGCAAATAAAGAAACGTAGCTGGTACAATAAAACAATAAATGGTTTTAAAAAAATTGTAAGAGCTTGTTAAGACGACTTTAAGAGAACTAATAAAACTTTAAGAAATTTTTTGGAACATAAAAAATTTTGGGTTAATTTTAAAAGGTCTTTTATTATCATAGTTTTGCACTAACAGACTTTGTCATTGGAAAATAGAGATATTGAGACTTTTTCAAACATTTTGAAAATTTTTAGATAATTTTAAAAGATTGTTAAAGTTTTTTGTTTTAATGATTCAAACTTTTAAATAGTTTTTTGTAAATATTTTCAACATTCTTAGATGATTTTATAATTTTTAAAGTTTTTTATTATTATAATTTTGCACTAAAATAATGTCATTGATAAAAGAGATATGAAAACTCTAAACAGTCCTTCAAAAGTTTTAAGAGTATTTAGATGATTAAATCCCACATTTAAAACCAAAATTTTCTACCTATGCTCTAAATCATATTTACTGGGCAAGAAAAAATTATAAGAAAATATTCAAGAAATGGATCGGTTAGCATTTTTTAATGTGTTCTATTTATTAGCTTATCTACGAGGTTATTTCAACTGAAACCATAACTGTAACAGTAAAACAACGTTAAGTCAGCAACGTCAAGTTTTTTTTATTAGAAACAACACTTCTAGTAAAAGTTTACTTAAATAACTTACGACTGACTTTAAATCAAAAAAATTGTCAGAATAAAAATTAATTATTTGTAATATTCTGACAGTCTTAAAACAGTTACTTACAATACACAACAAATTATAGTAGTTTAAATCATTTTATGATAACTAAGAGCAGAGAAAGGTAGGAAAAGCATATGCATTATTTCTGGACTAGTGTGGATAAAAAAAAAACTGTGGAAGTATATAAATTAGCAAGCAACTGGTAAGTCGAATAGAAAAAGTGTATAATAAGACAGCAACAGGATGTAGGTTAATAAAAAAAAATGAATAAAAGATTTTGGACAATAAAAGGAGTAAGACAGAGCTATCCACTGAGTCCTACTTTGTTGGCAACTTACATACTAGATGTAAAAAAAAAACTAAAAAAAGTGTGGTCGTTAGCATATGCAGACGACATAGTAATACTGGCAAAAGAAGCAAAAAAAAAATAAAAGAAATAATAAAAAGCTTAAAAAAATATTTTTTAGTTAAAGTAAAAAAGACAAATTTAGAAAAAAAACTGGAAAAAAAAAACCGGAAGACTGGAAAAGAAATGAGCAAGGTATAACAAAAGTAAAATTTTAAAAATATTTGGGAGATGTTTTTTGCACAAATAACAGCAAGAGTGAGCACATTAAAGAGATGGCTCAAAAGGCAAATAAAGTAATGGGACAAGTTTGGAGAATAAGTAAAAGAAAATTTGAGTGTATGAAAACAAAAGGTTTAATGTTTGATAGTTTAGTTAGAAGTATAATATTGTATAGATCAGAAATAAGGAAATAGAAAGAACAAAAAAAATTGGAAGCAATACATGTAAGCTAATGGAGATAGGTGCTAGGTTTAAACAGAGAAACTTTAGCATATATTGTGCAGGAGAAAGTGAAAACAAATGTTAAGAGTAGAAGCAAAAAAAAAAGCAATAAAATATAAAAAAAAATGAGACACAGACACAAATGTAAAATTTTACAAAAATGCATGAAAGAGAAAACAAAAGCAAAAAATGAAAAGCTAGGAGAAATCAAAGAAATTTATTACAATAAAAATGAGTGAATTGAATTGAAAGAATAAGAGAATCTAAGAGAGAAACATGACACAAAATTATGAAAAAAGTTAGAGATATACAAAAGCAAGAAAGAAATACAAGTGAAAGAGTGTAGGTACAACGCAAATTATAAACATATTATAGAAAGTGAACTGCCTTAAAAGCAATAGATATAGTAAAGATGATAAAAAAATGATTGCAAGATTCAGAAGTGGTAATGAAGAGCAAGTGACAAGATTTTGGATGAAAGAAGATTAAAAGTTTGCAGAATGTGCAAAGAAATTAAGGAAACTATGGTAAAAGAGTGTGACAAAATGACAAAAAACAGATGGGAACAAAATAAGATATTAAAAAAAAACAAAGAAAAAAAAAGTTTTTTTGGTTAGTTAGTTTTGAGAGTTAGTGACATAAAATAACCATTCAATTTGACTTTTGATATTGTTTTGTGGAAATATCTTAAGCAAAATGTTTATACAAGACCTTAAAGTTTAAAAAAAAATAGAGAGAATTTTTTTTACAAAACTTGCATTGTGGTTTAGAAACACCATTTAAATAAAGTGATTCTTAAAATCTAAAACTGCACATGAATTAAATAAAGCAATTAGTTGGTTGGTTAAAGACTAAATGTTATACATATGATAAAGAGGGTCTGGCAGAGATGTTTAAAACACAAAAATTGTCGGTGTAGTCAAAAAATTAGCTTTGTTTTAAAATTTATAAATAATTTTGGAAAATTATCTCAAAAAAATTCAAACAAATTATTATAGAAGATTTCAAGATTCAAGAGGTCTACAAAGCATTGAAATAATACTATTTCTTTTAAAAAGTCAAATTTTACAATACAAAAGTTATACATTAATATACATCATTCTGAAAAGTCTTGAAAGGTTTTTCAAAAAGGTATATAGAAGACTTAGGTTAGGTTTGTAAGCATTGAACACAACATTTTAGAGCTCAAAGATATTAAACTATTAAAGGCTTTGAGAAGTTTTAGCTTTTAAATCATTAGAGAATAACATTGTACAAGTTTCAACGATTATTATCTATAATTTTAAGCTTTTTTGCAAGCTTTTACAATACTTTATAATAAAGGTTTAAGATATTTTATATAATTTATAGACTTTAAAAGGTGTTAGAGAATTTGGGCATATTTAAGAAAAGCCTGAAAAGTTTTTAAGGATTCTTTAACAAATAAAAATGTAACTAGTACAATAAGACGTTGAGTGGTTTAAAAGGATTTTCTGAGGGTATTTGAAAAATTCTTAAGAACATTTTTGGAACATAAACGGTGGTCCATCTAGTTGTATCTTTTTAATCATTTGTTATTTTGACAGTGACAGGTCTTTTCCGTAGGAAATATTGACAGAAAGTCAGTATCATAACTCCGCAAAATAAAATAAATTACTTTACGCTTAAACAACGTTGGAAAATATTGCAAACTTCTTTCCAAAGTCAATGTTGTGTAGCCCAAACAATGCGTTTATTGAAAAGAAGTTTTGGCCAAAATGAGGCCCCCACCACGCGTGCTCTACGCAAGCTTGTGCAAAATGTTTTTGAGATTTTCATGCTATTGGCTAACACACACGGTCTCCGCCATCGTATGGTGCGCCTTGACGAGAATGTGGCTGACTCAACAATTAAAGGCACACAACCATCCGGTTCGTTATCACTTTTCAGTTTGGGCCTTAAAGCAGCTCAAAATAGACAACAATTTTGCTTAAAAAATTATCTTTTTTAACGAAGCGCATTTTTCTTTTAACGGCAAAGCTGTTGTATCTGGAGATCAAAAAACCTGCACGTGGTTGTCGAGATGCCAAGGCATTTTTATAGTAACTGTTTGGTGCGGATTTTGGAGCGATGACATTGTTGGCCTATTTTTCTTTAAAAATACTGCTAAAAACGCTATTTTGGTCAACGGTAAGCGCTACAAAAGTATGATAAACGATTTTTTGTGGCCGGAAATTGAAGACATAAACTTAAACAATTTTTGGTTTTAGCAGAATGGCGCGCCATGCAACACAGCTCATGCCACAATCGATCTTTTGCTCGTCAAGTTTGGCATGTTATCAGCCGTCTCGGCGATATCAATTGGCCACCTCGGAGCTGCAATTTGACGCCGTTAGACCTTTTTTGTGGGGTGCCGTGAAGAACCAAAATTATGCAAAGAATCCAATAACGATTCAAACTCTTAAGGCAAACATCGAGCAAGTTATTTGTAAGATTGAGCCAGAAACAGTCACCAACATTTTGGAAAACTTAGTTAACAGAATGCGCTACTGCAAAGCTAGCAGAGGTAGTCACATGAATGAAGTCGTGTATAATGGGAATGTTTGCTTTTTCAAATAAACCAATAATATACAAAAAAAAAATAGTTTTTTGAATTAAAAAAAAAGACTACAAAGTGGACCACCAGAAGATTTTGAATTGATTTTAAGAGATATTTTATTATTATGGTTTTGCACTAACAAACTTGCCATTGAAAATTAGAGATATTTAAACTCTAAACAGTTTTTCAAACGTTTTGAGAATTTGTAGATTATATTAAATTTTTTGCTTTAATAATTTTGCAATAAAAGATTTTGTCATTAGAATATGTTACTATTGAGACTTTTAAATAGTTTCTTGTAAATGTTTAGATCTTTTTAAGAAAGTTTTTTATTGTTATAATTTTGCACTAAAATAGTGTTATTGGAAAATAAAAATATCGAGACTCTTAGCAGTTTTTCAAAAGTTTTGAAAAATGATTTTGAAAGATCTCTAAAGTCTTTTATTATTTTGCAGTAAAAAGCTTTGCTATTAAAAAACTAAACAGTTTTTGGACAATTTTGAGAATTTTAAGATGATTTTAAGAGATCTCTATTATTTTGACAAAAAAAATTGGCATTGGAAAATAGAAACTCTAAATATTTTTTTTAAATGTTTGAGAGTTCTTTAATAATTTTAAGAAATTTCTAATTAAAAAATCAAGATTTAAACATCCATTTAAAGATTTTTTTAGTAAATTTTGCTATCTTTATAGGTAACTTTTGAGAGTTTTGAAATTTATGAAGCAACTTATAAAAAACTTACAAAGCTTTTAGAGAAAGAAAATTTTGGAAAGTTTGAAAAAAACTCAAATTTTTCAAGTGTTATTGATGGTTTTGGGAGCTACTTCAAGCAAGAATTTTTTTTAGAATCTTACAAAATGTTTCTTGGTTTTAAAAATACTTTCTGATTTTTTTATACAATTTTGAAAATGTTTTGTTAATTTATTTTCTTTGTTTCTTATGAAACATTTTGAAGTTTATAGACAATTTTTGACAGAACTGAAGTATTTTAAACAATTCATTAAGATAAAAAGTTTGGAAATAAGTCAAAAACTAAAAGGCTTTAGAAGATTTTAATAATTTTTTATAAAATTGAGACTTAAAGTTTTTTTAAATCTTACAGACTACTTCTTGGTTTGTAGAATAGTTTTAAGACGTTTTACAAGAGGTTTGAGATAAATTTAAGCACTTTGAAAGGCCCTAAAACATTTTTGAAAATTTTGACAAATCACAAATAATTGCAGATTGCAGAAGATTTTGCGAGACATTAAAGTTGATTTGAGAAGAATGTACAGGCAATTTTTAAACTGTAAAAGGTCTGCAATTAATTTAAAAAGTTTTAAGCACTTGCAATAATTTTAGAAAAATTTTGGAGCCATTAGAGCTCTAACAAGTTTTAATTAACCAAGTTTAATTTGTAGGCAAATAGCTTCTTATACTGTGACTCTCCTCCAGACAATGTTAGTCATCAAAGTTTCCTCTACTTTTTGTGCTTTTGTAGATATTATAAATAAGAAAATGAATGTTAAATGACATTTAAATATCAGAGAACTGTTTAGCAATAAATCCTTTAATAGCTAACACTTGGTAAGCAAGCATTAAGTTTAAATTAGGGGCGGATAGCTTCTTTTACTGTGACTTGCTCACCCACCCAACTGTTAGTCATCAAATAATTCTATTTTTTCCCACCTTTTGTGTTCTTGTAGCTATTATATGCAAAAGAATGAATGTCAGATGTCACTTAGACATCAAAAAATTGTTTAACAATAAATTTTTTAATAAGTAACGTTTAAGTGGGTGGGTGGCTTCTTTTACTGTAACCCACCTACCCACCCAATTGTTTGTCATTAAAGAATTTAATGTTTTTTTAACTTTTTGTGTTTTTGTTGATATTATATACCAAAGTTAGAAAAGCCAGTTTGTTAAGGATCTGCAGGGCTTACAGAACGGTGTCACAAGAGGCAGTAGAGGTAATTGCGTCTACATCTCCCGCGGATATGATGGTGGAAAAAAAGAATAGAAATAAAGAAACTAATAAAAAAGGAAGCAATAAAAAGGATGCTAAGTTAAGAGAGAAGACAATGGAAAGATAGCAGAGACAGTGGAATAGAGGAGAAAAGGGAGAATAGACAAGAGAACTAACCTCGGAGATAAAAGAGTGGGTAGAGAACAAACCCGAGTAGTGCTATTATACAACATGGAAAGTTCTTGCAAAAAATTAATAAAATCAAGGAAGAAAAAAGATGTATATTCGGTCAAGAAGAAACACACAATAATGCAGAATACACTCTAGTAGAATGCGAAGCGTGAGAGGAAGATAAAAAAAACTACAAAAAATACTGTATAGCAAAGTGGATAAAACAACAATCATAAAGAAATGCCTAAGAGATGAGGGCGCTAAGAAACTTTGCAACAACTGTACTAAGAAAAAAAAATGAGGAATTTGACAATAGAAGAATATAGAAAGAAAACAAACAAACAAACAATGGAAACAAACACACAAAATAAAAGTTATAGAAGAGAAAGGAGAGTAACGAGAGAAGCAAAATGGAAACAACAAAACAGAAAAAAAAATCAAACAGAAAGAAATAAGGAAGGTCGGGACACTTATGCATATCAAGAAATAGAAGAAAATAGAAGAACATTTACAGAAACTACGATACAAACAAAATTGCAGAGATAAGGAGAAGGAAAAAAAAAATGCTGACAGAATGCAGAATAACAGAAATAACGATGCAAATACCAAATGGTAGGTACGCTATCTTGAGGTTGACGGATAACGCAACTTTTGAAATGATCAGAATATACCTAGCAACGAGAGGACACGAAGAAGTAATTTCAGATGGAGATACAAGGATATCACTTGAAGTAAAACTAACAAGTTTAGGACTGCCAAAAGGAATACAGCTAATAAAACTTCATAAACTATTTATGAAGGAAAGAGGATACACTGAAGAAGAAGTGAACAAAAACCTAAGAAAACTAAGAACGCATCTGAGGACAAACCAAATACTTAAAATAAATAACACACGGATTGGAGAAAGTGTCAGTGCAGATAAAAAAGATAAAAAAAAAATAAATTAGACAGAAAAAATAAAGGAGCTATAGGGAGAAAGAAGAACCGGGGACAGCATGCGCGCTACAGATTTTGTGTAAAAATCCGCAAGACAATAACCAGCCTACTTCAAATTACTGCCAAATCTAGACTAGTTTGACAAAGACATATAATAACAGGATTTACGCAGAGAAGAAATCCGGAAGGTATTGCCATGCGTAAGTCATTCTTAAGGGCCTGTTGTTGAAGCCAACACCTCACTACGTCCAAAAAAAAATATCAAAGATTAAATGTTAAATGTTACTTAGACATAAAACAAAAAATGTTTGATAATGAATTCCTTAACAACTAACGCTTGGGTGGGTGGATGGGTATTAAGTTTAAATTATAGGCGGATAGCTTTTTTTACAGTGACCTACCCACTCACCCAATTGTTGGATATCAAAGGATTATATGTTTCTTCCACCTTTTGTGTTTTTGTAGCTTTTATATGCAAAAAAATTAACGTTAGATGTCACTTAGACATCAGAAAATTGTTAACAATGAATTCTTTAATAAGTAACGCTTGAGTGGGTGAGCAGGCATTAAGTTTAAATTATGGGCGGATAGCTTTTTTTACTTTGGTACACTAAATTATAAACATGGAAAAGGCGCAAAAAAAATTAGAGCAAATTAATACAAGTTTTTAAGTTTACTTGCTTGTCAGAATAGGTTCAATAATGCAATTCACAATGCTACAGGTGCTAAAATTTTGACGCAAATAGTTTTTAAAATTAACAATTCTGCAAAAAATGGTATTAGATAAGTTCAAACACAAATTGAAATGATAGTATTTTACAAATGAATTTAAATTTACAGTATTTTTTACGATTTTTACAGTTGCCTTTAAAATAGGTTTGATAAGAAAGATTAAGTTTGAAAAGAAAAACAAACTTAGTAACATTTAGAAATAATTTTGTGAGTTCTGAACAGTACTTAAATAGTGTTTAGAGCTTATGGTTGTACCTTATGCGCAAGTATTTGGAAATAAATTCATTTTTCTATACAATAATTTACGACCGCACAAGGCTAGAGTTGTAAGTAGTTTCTTAGAAAAACAAGCAATTACGCAAATTGACTAGTTAGGTTAGGTTAGGTTAGGTTAGGTTAGGTTAGGTTGCCACATATGATCTCTATAGAGCTTATGTAATATTATCTAGAAAAACAACTTAATCATTGCCAAAACTTACTACACATTTTAGACATGTTTGAAAAAGCGTTGCAAGAAGAGTGGTATAATATTTCTGAAATATTAATAGCAAAGTGCTTGCCAAATTATAGCCAGAAGTTTTTAACGCTTAAAGAGACTCAAAATTGCTATTAATTTATTTGTTTTTTGTTTTTGTTAAATACATTTTATTATAATTTTTTAAATTTTTTAAATTTCATAAGTAAGAAGGTTTTATTGAGATTTAAGTTAATATTTGAGCATAGTGCAATTAAATATATTTAAAATAAGCACTATAACAAAGCCTAAGTTATGTTTTCTTAAAAAAAAAAAATATTTTTTTTTTTTTTTTTTTTTAACCAAGATATTCAACTGGTCTACTTTATTTGTTAAGAAGAAAATTTTAAAAGTTTTTAACATTTTTTTGTACACAATAACCGAAGTTTAATAAGAAATAATTAGTTTAAATTGGGCAAAAAATACATAATAGAAGTAAACTTAGGTTAGGTTAAAAATAAAAGTTTTAGAAAAGTTTAGTTTACAAAAAATATTATCATGAATGCATGCATAAAGAGAAATAAAGTAATTAAAAGACAAAAAAGGTTAAGTTAAAAGTAGAGAAAAAGATTTGGTTTACAGAAAACGTTATTATAAAACATGCACATAGAAAAAAAAGTAAGAAAAAAAAAAATAAGAAAAAAACCTACAATACAAAAATAACAAAATAAAAAAAAAAAAATAGTAAACAGTAAATTAATATAATGTAAGAGTAGAAAAAATTACATTATTACATAAAGTTAGAACAGATTAAAATGAAATTGAATTAGAAAAGAATTATGTATCTTCTACAAAGAAAGTTAAGATAAAAGATGTAGGTATAGAAAACGTGAGTAAAAAAGATAATAGTAAAACAGTAGTTTTAATTAAAAAAACAAGCAATTTAAGTTAAGATTATATATGAATACTTACACCACAAAAATGTCAATAATAACAAAAAAAATTAATGAGGAAACAAACAAAAAATGAAACAATCAACCAATTAGTTTAGGTTAGGATAGATTAAGTTAAAATAGAACCTCAATTTAGTTTAACAGTTTAGTTTAAAAGGAACATGCTAGATACAGGGAGTTTATACATGAATGGGATTATGTAATCACTTTAAATGTGCCGCTTTTGTTAAATTGTTCACTAAACTATTTGTTTTGACAGATCAACTTTGACAGCTGTCAAGCAAACATATGAAAACATATGTAGTATAGTGGAGGATTTTAAAAAGGCGGCATATTTAAAGTGATTACATAATCTCATTCATTTATAAACTCCCTGTACGTAAAAAAACTAGTAACGATAATAAAAATACAATAAAGATATTGCAGATAATTTGGTATGAATGGGTAAATGTGATTTATAAAAAGATATAGTTTAATTTATAATAATTTTTAATTTTAAAAATTAATTCTGTTTTTTTAACTTTTACGCGTTTCAATGACGTTTTAACTTTATTGTTACTAAATATTAAATTAATAAAGTTTTTTTAGTTTGCAATTTTTAAGGTTTTTGTAGTATAAAAATAAATATTTGTTCACTTACATCTGGGTATACTTCTTGATGGATGGCTTTGACTACTGGGGCATGAGCATAATGAGCTACTGGAGCATGTGCGTAGTGAGCTACTGGAGCAATATGAGCGGTCTTAACAATAGCTGGGGCACTATGATAAGCAGCTACTGGAGCAGCATAAGCCAATGGAGCTTGATGTTGACTTACAGAGGAGTAAGATTGGGCATGTCCATGTCCAAGTTCAAATACTCCAGCTTGGGCGTAAGCCACAAAAGCAGTAAAGGCTAAGATCTAAAAAAAACAAATTAATTAGTTACAATATTTTAATAAAAAAATTTGCAAAAAAAATTAAGCTAGTTTAAACAATTTAAAGTTAATAAATAAATTGTTGATTTCAAAATGTTTAATATGAGGAATAAAGATGTAAGATATAAATTAAATTTTATAAATTTTTTCAACATTATAAGTTTCTACACAATGCTTAACCAATATGTATTTTAGCTTAATATAAATAATACATTTTTTTGTAAAATATAAAATAGTGTATGCATCACGTGCGTTATTAGATAATAGTGTTCAATCTTTTGAGTTCTCTTAGGATTTTAGGGTAAAACATGTTGCGCTCCGGACATTATAATCATTACAATGCACTTAGTGGATACATAATTAATATATAAATATAAAAAAAAAATTGTTTCATCAAAAAGCTAGTTTAACACTTAGCTGCACTTGTGGGGTCGTCTACAACCCCAACCTTTGAAAAAACAATATTTTTTATTAAAAATCATAGGCTATTATTACGTCATACAAAATTCGGCTAGTCTACTATTGTGAACTTGCAACTAATTTAAATATTGCGCGCGCTATAATACGCTGACAGCAGACGATGAAAAACGGTTAGTGCCGTCAAAGACCCCATCGGTTGTATCATTGTATCTCTAGTTTTTAATCAAAATAAATATAGTTTTTGAGAGTAATCTTTATACTTATATTATTTTCTCAAAATATAGTATATAATTGGATAAATTCTGAATTTTGAAGTCTTAATATTGAAAATTTAAAAAAATATGAAATTTTTACTAAAATAAGCATTTGTCTGCGTTTCTGTAACTTCATGGCATAATATTAAATTTATATTCTAAATATTGAATTGAATAGTCGTATCAAGTGTTGAGATAAACTTTATTAATCACCATTGTACAGTTAAAATAATAATAATTCATAAATTAATAATTTGTAACTATATTTTTGATATGGGGTCGTCAACGACCCCACAGGTGTGTCAATGTTATAAAATAGAGGTGGTGTAGCTAAGGATTAATTAGTATTTACGACTATACTTAAATTGATATTTGTGTTAATCATTATATCACTCGTTTTGTGTTCAAAATTTGAACAAATAATTTTTTTTTTAAATAATCAATTTTAGAAGGAAAAATGCTTTACAATACACAATTTATATTTTTAAAATATTAATTCCAATAAAAAAACTTAGCTATTTTTTAATTTATTGAATTAGAGTGAATAATTAACACTCAACATTTTTTTGTTTTGTTGAATCATATTATATAAAAAAAATTAAATAATTTTGTTGAGTGTTATATTGTAATACTACTATTATTATTGTAACTTGTTACTTACTTTGCTGAACATTTTGTTGTAATTGTCGAGTTGATACTGATCCTTTGATATCAGCCACCAAGTATTTATAGTAAAATAAACGTTAAGGGGCCAGTGAATGGCTGTATGCTATTTAATTTGTATTGAACAATGTGAGACCCACCCAACATCATTTGAAAGTATGCGTATTAATAAAATTGGTGAAATATGCGTTTGGTAATATCGGTCTCAAGTTCATGTCAATTGAAAGAATTGTGTCTGTAATTTGAATGACCATATACTATTCCCGATTAGGAATTGCTTATAAGAAATCATTGGCTAATAAGGTGTTATATGATTTATACTAATTTATATTTAATAAATAGCATAAAAGGGAAATATTAACAAGAGGTTTATATTTTTAATGTAAAAAAATGTTTGATATAATTAGTACAAATAATCTGTTTTTTTGTTGTTTAAAAACGTTTTAAGTAGTTATTATTTTGTAACAATACTGACATAACATTGTTTCGTTGCGGAAATTGCTAAATATTGTCGGTAAATGTTTGCCGGTTGAAATGAGAGATGAACCAAAATGTGGATCAGTTTTAAAAGTTGATTTATTAAGGGCCGGTATTATAAAACAAATTAATCTATGATTAAAATTTACTTGACAACTAAACTAATTTAACTGAAGATTTCGGTACTATAAAAGCTTATTAAATTAAATCATGCATTAAATCTGCCATTAAACTAACTGGCGAAAATCGTGCTCTTAAATTTTAACTGACGTTTCTAAACTAGTATTTTAGGTTAAGTACGTGTGTTTACACATTAAACCTGAATTAAATTTAAATATTGCACTATGTCGTCCGTTTCAA
Source organism: Tachinus rufipes (assembly GCA_963932245.1). NCBI lineage: Eukaryota > Metazoa > Arthropoda > Insecta > Coleoptera > Staphylinidae > Tachinus > Tachinus rufipes. Next base: position 10,923,442 of record OZ010741.1, read on the forward strand.
GTGTTTCAAGTGTTTCAATTTCATCAATTGATGATGTTTTAAGTGATTCTACGGATGATCAATTAGAAAATCATCAGACAAGGTTACCAAGAGTATTCCGTGATAGAACTCATCCCTTTGAAATATATGATGAAATCAGTTTTCAAATTCGATTTCGGTTGACAAAACAATGTGCCCTAAATGTATTAGAACAAATCGAAGGTAACATTGCACCACAAACTCAGCGCAATCAATCAATATCTGCAATGAATCAGTTGCTAATTACACTGCGATTTTATGCCACAGGATCATTTCAAATTGTAATTGGTGATCATTTTAACATTACAAAAAACACAGTGTGTAGAATAATTCACCGTGTTACCCACTACATTGCATTATTAAAAGATGCGTATATAAAAATGCCAGAGACGCTTCCACAACGGAATAAAGTCTGTGATGAATTTTTTAACATATGTGGATTTCCAAATGTATGCGGTGCCATTGATGGTACGCATGTTAAAATTCAATCACCAGGAAGGGACAACGCCGAAATTTTTAGGAACAGAAAAGGATATTTTTCAATCAATGTACAGGCAGTTTGCGATGCAAAACTGCATATTAACGATATTGTAGCTCGTTGGCCAGGAAGCACACACGATTCCAGAATATTTGATAATTCAGTACTGCGAGCAAAATTTGAAAACAACGAATTTGGTAACGCATATCTACTAGGAGACAGTGGCTATCCTTGTAGACGGTATTTGTTAACGCCGCTGTTACATCCAGCAACTCCTGCGGAACATAGATATAATAGTTCGCACATAAGGACAAGAAATACTATTGAAAGGACGTTTGGTGTACTAAAGCGACGATTTCCATGTTTGTCTACTGGACTAAGAATTTCTAAGGATAAATCGGTTGCGGTTATTGTTGCAGTCTGCGTCTTACATAACATTTGCATTGATATGAATGCAGATTTAAATAATCTTGACTTACCTGCCGAAGAAATACCTGAAGAACAATTGTTTCATAATTTGCAGGAAAATAATGCAGTAAGAACTGCAATAATAAATGAAATATTTGGGTAAATTTTTTTATTATTTTATTTATCATATAAACCAAAATCAGCTATTTTAATATTTTAATTTTTCTCAACAATCATCAATTCCAATTTTTGTTTTTTAATTTTAATTTGTTTTTCTTCCTTTTTTAGTATTAATAAATCTCTTTCTAATATTTCTTTTTCCAGTCTTACTTTTAAAATTTCCAATTTTATTTCTTCTTTTTCACTCCTATCATTTTTATTTACTATTTTTTTATTATATCTTTTTTTAGATAGATGCGGTTGGATCGGTTGCATCACTTCCACTGACGGTATCTCTTCAACATCAACAATTGTTATGGCTGGCAGTGAATTTATTGCATCATTTTCATCTTGTATTTCTTCCTGAAAATTTAAAATTATAATTAAGTTCATAATTAAAAATAAATTAAAAAAAAATATTTTCCAAATCACCGATACTATTTACTTACATCTATATTATTTACAACTATTGGGTAATCTGAAATGGAATATAAAAAATTAACAACAATTACAAATTGCAAAAAGTAATAGTTTATACTTAGCAGTGCTGAAGAATCATATTGGTTGGTAATTTCAGTTAACACTGTTTGATTTAACTGCAAATATCGTTCGCTAACACCACCCATTTTTATAATTGAAATACCGCCACCAGTTTTGTACATTTCGACCTAAAGATTATTCATGCGTTTGTAAATACTGTTTTATTATAAAAGAAACATGCATTATTTACTTAAAACTAATATATAACTTACCTTTTCATCTGCTTTATCTTTCTTCGCCTTTTGTTTAATATTTTTATATAATAATTTTAGGTGTGCACTACTTCTTATGCCAGTTTGCTGAATAGCATTATATTTATTAGCAATTGTTTGCCAGGTATCTTTTTTTATTTTTGAATTGCCATCATCTGTTTTTTTATTTTCTAAAATGTGTATATATGGCTCTACTATATCAAGTAAATTATACTTCTCAATTTCAATGTAATTGCGACCTCTTTCTCTTTTTTTGTTTTCCATTTTTAACAAAATTCTAATTCATTAATTGAATGCCAACTGTTAACATCAATAATCCTGAAGCTAGGTGCAAAAGAAAAGCCCCATATACACAACTAAATTTAAAATCGCGCTAAATAAATCTCTAGTTAGTTAATTAACATACGATTTGGTTTTATAATACTGAAAATAATTTAACTGATGATTAAATTTATTCGTCAGTTAGTTAATTGAAGATTATATTTTTGTTTATAATACCGGGCCTAAGTCAATATAAACCACAAATTCTATGAGAATGCAAAAACATTGACACAATTTTTCTATACTTAATAGATTTAGATCTAGAAGCATTTAAAGTAAATAGTGTGTAGTAATATTACATAATATTTTGACTTGCCAAACATAATAAATACCGTTTTAATATTTTATGTATTTGTCTAAACATTAGTTAAATAAAACATATTATTAGATCTGTTTCAACCCGCGACCGTTTACTGCAAACCTGTGCTAACTGTGCACAAATATAATTATTTAAAATAATAAAACTTTTTAATTATTAAAATTTAATCTTAAGTGGAGTGTCAGTTTTAAACTTTTTAAACTACTTGACAAAATGTTAATATAAAGGCAATTCCATTTCAAACAAATCAAAACAGAGGGAGGGGGAGTGGTGCATTAAGGATTTTTTTCTGTTTCTATAACTTATTAGTAGACTTTTAATTGCTTCATGAAGGGATACAATCTTTTAAACAAATCAACTATTTTTTTAGTTTTTTTGTTGTTTTTTAACTTTGACTTTGAAAAATTTATTTTAACTCTTTACTCTGCTTATAAGCCGCAAACGCCATAAAACCAATTTTTTGTTTTTAGTGTTTTGTGCAAAAACTAGCATTTTTTAGATTTTTTTGAACCACTAAAGTTGACATATTTTGATGAAAATTAGTTGGAAAATATAAAGTTTTGTGTATTTAAGTTTTAAGCGTCTAAAACTTAAAGAAACTGCAAAAATTGGTCTATTTTTGACATAATCTTTTTCAAACACATTTACTGGCGTTCAGAGAAACTATGCACCAAATATTATTAAAAATTTTAGTTTTGCAAACTATTTTACAGTTATTGTCGTGCTTATTGAAGGTAGAAAAATCTATCTAGAAAATAAAAAAAAAAAAATTTCAACTTATTTAAAAAATAATAATTTTATAAGATTATTTAGCTTATATTTTTTTTAAGCTTGTTTCAGAAGTTTATCAAAGACATCTTTTGTTGCTTAAACCAATTTTACTCTTTGTTTGATAGTTTTTGAGCTTGCGGCACAAATTTAAACTCAATCTTTTAGCGCCAAAATTTGAGAATATTATTATTTTTGGCATTCAAACACAAGTCCGCTTGTCGCTCATCAAAACTTAAAAAAAAAATAACCCCAGTGTGTTTATAATATTTTTTGTAAATATGAAAAAATAATTAAGTTTTAACTCATTTTTTTTAAGAAATTTGTAAACTTTTTTTTATAAAAGATAAACAATATCGTTTTAGACACAATTTTAGATCAATTTTGTTTTATAAATAAGTTTTTTGCAGAATTTTAGATAAATTTTATAAGAAACTGAGCAAATTTCATGCATTTAATAAGTTTTTTGTATAATTTAAAAAAAAATGTATTAATTTTTGAGTTTTATGTGCAATTTCTTAACCAATTATGTGTTTTTTCTGCCATTTTTGACAAACAATTATGTTTTAAACGCAATTTTAGATCAAGTTTGATCTATAAGTCAATTTCGTGCACAATTTTATTTAAGTTAAAAAAAACTTCATGCAATAGATGAGTTTTTTGTACAATTTTTGATACATTTTTGAGCAATTTTGTAATCAATTTTGTATTTTTTTCAATTTACGTTTTATACGCAATTTTATAATTTATTTTCAATTTTACATAAAAAATAAACAATTTTTGATAGATTTTCGGCAATTTTGAAAATAATTCACTGATTTCTGTGCAATTTTTCTTCATTTTTGTGCAGCAATAAAATTTTATATTCAATTTTAATATCAATTTTGTTTTATAAATCAGTTTTTTGCACAATTTCATATCAAATTCATGCCATAGATGAGTTAGCAATTTTTGTAGTAAACTTAAGTTTTACAAGCAACTTCATGTTTTCTGTGCAGTTTTGTACAAATTTTAAACTACGATTGAGCTTTATATGCTATTTTTGAATCAATTTTGTCTTATAAATTAGGCGTTAGTAGTTATAAATCAGTTTTTTGCACCATTTTAGATAAACTTTATATAATAGAAGAGTAAATTTTTGATACATTTTGTGAGAAAATTAAATTTGATGAGTTTCTGAGCAATTTCGTGCAAAACTTGAAACTACAATTTGGTTTAAATTGCAATTTTTGAACTAATTTTGTTTTATAAATCAATTTTACACACAATTTTAGATACATTTTATGCAATAGATAAGTTTTCTGCACAACTTTAGATAATTTTCAAGCAATAGATGAGTTTTCTGTGCAATTTCTAAGGGTGCGTTTATGCTGCACATCGCCGGCGCTGCTCGCCAAGATTGGCGCTGCCCGCTGCTCGCACATCGCCATTCAGCAGCATACATGCACATCGCCGCGCTGCTTGCACCACGCCGTTATTTAATTACTGTCGACTTTTGTTTCACTAATCAAATATAACTGTAATAAAATTATTAATATAAGTCATATTATTGAGTTAAAATTATTTATTAAATTAAGCAGTATAAAAAAATAACTTAATTAACAAAAAAAATTGTAAATTTCTGGCGCCTTTGGACCTTCCGTCGACGAAAAACAAACCAAATAATTAATAGAACACGCTTGTTAATGCTCCAGTTGCACCATCATGTAGTACATTTGTGCATAGAACAGTTTAAAAAAAAATTATCTCTACCAAACGAATCGTAATAGTTTGTAAACTTCTAGCTTTTGCGACGGTATGATCTCAAAACAAACAAACAGAATTATTACACAATAGTTCGCAAGAAAACATGTCTTTAAATAAATTGAATAGAAGAACAACATAATTTAAAGTGACTAGTAATTTTATATAAAGTAATTAATTTAAATTGCAAGTCAAAGTTTTATTTAATTTAAAATTGTGATAATCGATCGGTATTTGTTTTAATAAAATAATACTATAATGAAATTATTAATATAAATCAAAATATTAATTTAAAATAATTAATTACTATGCCACTTCAGTAAAAATACAAACATTTCTTTAACAATTTCCTGCTTAATGCGGATTTATTTTAATTAAATTCTTCATAAAATTATTGTAAACGCAACAAAGTTTTGATAAATTAACACAATACATGCAAATAAAACTTTATTCTTTTAAATTGCATATAACCGCAACACGGTTTTAAGTAACATACTAATTAATTAAACTAATTAAATAAGTTTGATAACATAAATTACATTATGTTAACGTCTCACAAAAGTGGCACTAAACGGACCAATCAGAGCGCTAGTTTGAAGATGTACGGCGATGGTCCGATTATAAAAAACAAACTATTTTGTTCACATCGCAGTGGCGAGGAATGTGGCGAGCAGCGCGGCGATGTGCAAGGTGCAGCATAAATGCTCCCATAAGATTATATAGGTTTGTTTCATCATCGCCACAACATCCCAGCGCCAATCTTGGCGAGCAGCGCCGGCGATGTGCAGCATAAACGCACCCTAATACATTTTGTGATAAAATTAAGTTTTATAAGCAATTTTGTACAAGAATTAAACTGCAACTGAGTTTTATATGCAATTTTTAAATCATTATAGTTTTAAAAATCAGTTTTTTGCTTAACAGCTGTATTTTGTATGAAATTTTTTATACATTTTGAAATGACATTAATCATACAGCAATTTTGTAACAATTTTGTATTTTCTCTGAAATGTTTTGATACATTTTATGCTACAATTGAGTTTTTAAAGCAATTTTTAGATTAATTTTGTTTTATAAATCAGTCTTTTGTTTAATAGATAAGTTTTCTGTGTAGTTTTTGATCTAATTTGTAATAAAATTAAGTTTTTGTGAGCAATTTTGTAACCAATTTTGTGTTTTTTCTTAAATTTTGAGCAAAAATTGAGTTGCACAAATTTTGGATCAGTTTTGTTAATTTTGTAAATCAATTTTCTGCACAATTAAACAAAAAAATATGAACATTACATGCAATTAAATCAGTTTTTTGTGCAATTTTTTATCAATTTTGTGCAACAATTGAGCTTTATACGCAATTTTTATATTAATTTTATTTATAAATCATTTTTCTGCACAATTTCATATCAAATTCATGAGAAAACTGCAAATTTTATGCAATTTTAAACATTTTATAGCAAAACTGAGTTTTATATGCAATTTTGTGATAAATTTTATGTTATTTGTTTAATTTTTGATTTATTTAATGCAATAATAAGGCAAATTTCCTGCAATAAATTATTATTAATCTCTACTTTTCTACGGTCTATGAGCACGACACTGATTATTTTCTATGTAGAATTGTCTGCAGAAATCAAGTTTTTAATAATATTTGATGTATTGTTTTTCTGAGCGTTGCTAAACGTGTATTTCTTAACTTCAGCGATTAAAAAAAATGCTTTTTTTGCTCAAACCACTAGAACTAAAATATTGGTTTTTGGAGTTTTGCGGTGTATAAAAATAGCGTGGACTCAAAATTTTAATTTGCAATAAAACAGCAATTTAAAAATGTGGTTTTTTAAAGTCAAAGTTAAAGAACGACATAAAAACTTGTGGAATTTTTGTTTGAGAGTTTTATATTTTTATGTTCTCATAAACTAATAAATACTACTAACACTAAAAAAAAAAAACTACTAAAACCTGCTCTGGTCCGTTTGAAATAGAATTATTCATAATAATAATAATAATAATAATAATATATATTTATTTCCACAGAAGCAACTTCCAATTACAGAAATATACAATTCGACATCAAAAATATAAAATATAAAATAAAATTAATAATAAAGTAACATAAATGTAAATGTTGTTTTTTACAAATTTAACAAAAGTTAACAATTAAGAAGAAAAAAAATAATAATAGAGATAACTAATTAAATCAATAATAATTAATTAAGTAGATGTAATTACTAATATATAACAAAGATATAACAAAACGCATAAAACATTACTACATATGTGGGTCAAAGGTGCTTTATAGTAAATATTTGTTCTTGCGGTTTTATTTATAATTGTATAAGAATATCTTGACGATGGACGTGGGACATAAAAATTTACTTTTGCAAGTAAATGTGGACAATCGTAATTTAATAATTTATGCATAAATTGTGCACTGCAAGCTTCCCATCTTGTAGAAAGCGATAAGATATTGTGACGCTGTAATCCGCATTCCGCTCTGGATATACGTTATCTATTTTAAACGTCAAATATTTTAAAAAACATCTTTGTTCACGCTCAATAGTCAAGGATTGATTCATATATGTTGGGTACCATATTAAGGAGGCACATTCTCATTTAGTTTGTACCAGGGAGTAATATAACAATTTCACTAGAGAAACATCAGTAAAAAATTTAGAAGTACGCATGATAAAATCAAGCATCTTTATAGCAGATGTGGCAGTGCGACTAACATGAACATCAAAGCAAAGATTAGTATCAAACCAAACACCAAGATCTTGAACTTCGGTTTTACGTTCCAATGCGATACCATTAATAAGGTATTCCGAGTTTAATGGATAACGCCGGCAACAGAATGAGACTGTAATGACATTTGTTTACATTTAAATGAAGTTTTTCAAGATTTTGATTAAGGACAGCTACATCATCATAGTTTTTAATATTCAGAAACAGTTTTATATCATCCGCATAAGCAAGTACAGGACAAATAAAAGAAGATATTAAATCATTAATATATATCACAAAGAGTAAGGGACTTAGATTAGTACCTTGTGGTACACCAGAAGTAGACAAATACTTGCATGATTTAAAACCATTATAATAAACATAGTTGAACCTATTATCTAAGTATATAAAAATAAGTTTTATAAGGTTATCTGTAAGTCCGTAAAATTCAAGTTTATTGAGTAAAACACAATGATTAATGGTGTCAAACGCACTACTAAAATCTGTATAGATTATATCGTAACGTAAATCTAGTGACTCGGACAGATGTTGCGTTATGACAGCCAAGTTAGTGACTGTAGAACGACCCGACAGAAAACCGTGTTAATGAGAAGAAACATATTTACTGACATGGTTGTAAATTTTACTATGCAATATATGCTCAAATACTTTACTGAAATTAGGTAATGAAGCAATCGGCCTGTAGTTGTTTATTATTGTAGCATCACTTTTTTATGTACTGGGCTGATAACAGCTGTCTTTCAAGCATCTGGAAATGTACTGGTTTGAATAGATAAGTTAATTATGCATAGAAGTGGATGAACAAAAGTTTGTTTACAGTCACGTACTAAAAAAGATGGGATACAATCATTCTCTGCCGAGTGAGAGTTTTTAAGTTTATTTATGCTTGTACTTGCCATCTGACTCAGTAATAGATTGCACGTGCAGCAATTCGCAATTTGAAATTAATTTTGAATAAGTAGTACTAGGATGAGTTGTGTCATATGTTTTTGAAAACAAAGTTGCAAAAGCGTTAACTTGTCTTGTGTTGATAAACATTTTTTTTTGCATGAATTTTATTAATAAAACTATTTATTACCTAAAAAAACTATTTATTGCACTGAAAACCTATTTTGTACAAAAAAGTCATCAATTTTTTGATGAAAACTTTTTTGTTACATAAAAATTGCACCATTTTTTTACTTTCTGTATCAATTTAATAGATTTTTTGCAAAAAAACATTTTGTTATATAAAGCTTTCATGCATTCATCATATTTTCTTGTTAAATGCTTATTTTCCGCATAAGTTAATAATAACGTTTTTGCAAAACAATTGATTATTTTTTTGCTATTTATTTATTACATAAATTTGTTTTAAAACCTAATTTTTTTACAAAATTTATCATCATCATCATTTAATGTAAAAAAACTTACTTGTTGCATAAATATTACATTTATTTATTACATTTTTTAGTAAAAATTTTATTTTCTGCATAAAATTTATAATTATTTTGCAAAAAATTTACTTATTGCATAAAATTTGCTGCTAAAGCTTATTTCGTATAAAATTTAATAAGTTTTTTGCAAAAAACAACTAATGTTCTGCATAAAATTCACTAAATTTTGTACTAAAAAACTAAGTTATTACATAAAATTTGCATTTATTTATAACCTTTTTTTACTAAAAACGTATTTTCAGCATAAAATGTATTAAATTTTTGTACAAAACCTATTTATTGCAAGCATAAAACTCATTAACTTAAAAAAACTACTTATTGCATAAAATTTGCATTAAAAACCTATGTTATACAAAAAAAAAATTATTTACTGCATATTCTTGTTGCTTAAAGATTTTATAATTTTTTTACTTTCTGTATAAATTTCATAATTTTTTTTGCAAAAAAACATTTTGTTGCATAAAGCTTGCATTCATTCATAGTATTTTCTTGTTAAATACTTATTTTCTGCACAAAATTATCACATTTTTGCAAAAAATATATTATTTTTTTGCCAAAAACTTTTTATTACATAAATTTGCGTTTAAATCCAATTTTATTTATAAAATTTATACATTTTTATTGTAAAAACTTTATTTATTGCATAAAGTTTACATTTTTTGCTGAAAACTTATTTTCTGTAAACAATTTATTAAGTTTTTTGCAGAAAATTTATTTTTGTGCTAAACAACTTATTTATGACATGAAATGTGCATTTATTTATAACATTTCTTTACTAAAAACGTATTTTTTGCATAAAATTTATTGATTTATTTATTTATGTTTTTTCAAAAAACTTTTTTTTTACTTAAAACTTGCATTTAATCATATATTTTTTGCAAATTTTTTTATTAAATTTGCACTAAACACCTCTTTTTGCATAAAATTTGTCAAATGTTGTGCAAATCTTATTTTCTGTAAGAAATTTATCACAATTTGTAAAAACTACTTAATGCATAAAATCTTTATTAAAATTTTATTTTCTGCATGAATCTCATTTTTTTTTTAAAGTTAATTATTGCATATAAACTTATTTTGTACAAAAGATTCATCATTTTTTTTGCTGAAAACTTTTTTATTATAAAATTATTTGCACAAAAATTTTATATTCAGCATAAAATTGTACTAAAAACAAATGTTTTGCTTCAAATTTATTAATTTTTGTGCTAAAAAACTTATTAATACATAAAATTTATTAAACTATTGTAGGAAACCTATTTATAGCATGCATTATTTGCTTATTCTCTGCATATAATTTAAACATGTTTTTGCAGAAAACACAAAATTTGCAATTAATCATTATATTTTTTGCAATAGTTTTATTTATTGTATTAAATTTGTTATCATTATTTTTTTCATAAAATTTTTTGTGCAGAAAACATTTATATTGCGTTAAATTTGTACTAAAATCTTGTTTTCTGCAAGAAATTTATAACATTTTGTACAAAAATACTAATTTCCGAATTAAATTAATCAATTTTTTGCAGAAAACCTAAATAAATTTTGCACTTAAAACATTTTTTTTGCATAAAACTTATCAATCTTATTTTACACACATTAAGCAGTATGGGCATAACAACTGATATGCAAGCTCATATAGCTTAAAAACGCTTTCTTTACAAACTATTGTTCTTATGGGTTGCATTAACTTAGTTCAAGCAAGCAAAGTGTACAGAAAATTGCGTCAATTTTGTTTGTTGAAGTTTTAGACAGAAAAGCGTCATATCCTTATCTGAAATTTAGAAAACTGTATTTTGGTCCACGTTTAAGCAACCGTTACCGCAACAATTTCTTTCACTTCTGCAGATGGAAGAAGATTTTTTTATATGATTATGTAAAATCTGATTTTATGCATAAAACTTATTATTTTTTTTAAACTATTTATTGCATAAAATTTGCTGAAACCTTTTTATTGAATAAAGTTTGCACAAAAATTTTATTTTTTGCATAAAATTTATTATTTTTTTGCCAAAAATTTCTTTAATTTATAAGTTTGCTGTAAAACTCAACTTTCTGCATGAAATTCTTTATTTTTTTTGTAAAAAAACATAATTATTGCATAAAATTTACATTTATTTATTAAATTTTTTGGTGAAAACATATTTTTAGGATCAAATTTTTATTATTTTTTTGCAAAAAAACTGTTTATTGCATAACATTTGCAGTAAAAACCAATTTACTGCATAAAATTTATCATTTTTTTTGCAAAAAAATACTAAATGCATAAAGTTTACGTTTACTTATCACATTTTTTGCTAAAAACTTATTTTTTGTATTAGGTTTTTTGCTAAGAAACTTATATATGACATGAAATTTGCATTTATTTATAATATTTTTATACTAAAAACCTATTTTCTGTTTAAATTTTTTCAAATTTTTGTTAGATACCTAATTATTGCATGCATTATTTGCACTAAAAACAATTTTTCGGATATTTTTTTTTTAATTTATGTTTTTGCAGAAAACTTATTTTTACATAAAATTTGCATTTAGTCATTATAATTTATGTAAACAAATTTGAAATATTTGCATTTAACACTATTTTCTGCATAAAATTTATCAAATGTTGTGCAAAACATTTTTATTGCGTTAAATTTGCACTAAAATCTGATTTTCTGCAAGAAATTCATCACATTTTGTAAAAAAAAACTATTTATTGCATAAAATCTTTACTAAAAACTTATTTTTTGCATAAAACGTATACATTTAAAAAAAATAATTTATCATATGTTTCATGAAGTTTGCATCTGTTTGTTTATTATATTTTCTTGTTAAATACTTATTTTCTGCATAAATTTATCACATTTTTGCAGACAAAATTATTAATTGTTTGTTAAACACTTATTTACTAAATTTTTGCAATAAAGTTTATCAATTTTATTGCAAAAAAGTCTACTTGTTGCATAAAGCTTACATTTATATATTTTTTTGTAAAAACTTTTTTTTTATTACATTAAATTTGCACTAAAAACTTATTTAATAAGTAAATTTTGCATTTATTTATAACATTTCTTTGTATTTTTTGGAACAAAATTTAAAAAATGTGTAAAACTTATTTATTGCTTGCATTATTAGCACAAAAAACTTATTTTCTGCATAAAATTCATTAATGTTTTTGCAGAAAACATATTTTTGCATAAAATTTGCATTTGTTTATTATATTTTTTGCATTTTTTTAAATTCTTTGTTTTAAATTTGCACTAAACACCATTTTTTGCAAAAATTGAAACCATAAAAATATTTTTATTGCGTAGAATTTGCACTAAAATCTAATTTTCTGCAACAGAAAATTGGGTAAGCCGCAACAATTTCTTTCACTTTTGCGGATTTGCAAAAAATCCGTTGTATGTGATTACGTATATTTTCTAAATTTCCTGTAATGTATTGTTTGTTGGTTCATGCTTTTTTTTGGAATTTTTTGGATTGAGATAAGATACAGCACGCTTTGTCGTCCATTTTACACTTAAAAGATTTGAAAATGATGTTTTCAACTTTTTAGACTTTCTCAAATAGCTTTAAAGTGTTTACAATTTTTTGTACTTGATAAGCTTATTATTTTTTTTTGTATTTGATATACTCATTGGCGTACGCCATACTTTTATTTACATTATTAATTTCAACAAATATCGAATATGGTTTTCGCAAATTTTGTTCAAAACAAGAGGTTTTCAGAAATCATCTGTCCTATGATGATGATGATATTCTTAGAAAAGCCTAAGGAATAACTGCTTAAAAATTTGCCGCATGTTTACCTTACACCCTGTATAATTATTAATTAATATTTTATAGCTAATCTGTTACAGATTAATTATCCGAGTGAACTTTTCAATTTTTAGCTTTGTTTATTTTAAGTATTATTATTATGCCTCACCTTAATTTATTATAATACTCACCTAAAGCATTATTTTATTTCAGTACTTAATACAAAAAAAATTAATTGTTAAAGTGTGCGTCCTTGTACTGTCATCTAATCTATCTACACTCCACTTTTGAATGTAAGCGAAAAGTGAAATGGTAGGACAAGGTCGTTAAATGTAAGTACAATAAAAAATATCCCTCCCAATGCAGCAAACATAATAAATATAAAATGAAATGTGAAAGAGTGACATAATATAATACGATAAAGGTGCAACACGTGAACCCATTCATGCTGTGCGTAGTCTGTTGTAGGCAGTTGTAGGCCGGACACAATTGGTTTATTGTACGCCGTTTATAATAAATGTTTAGTGTTAATTCGTGATTGTTTTTTTTTATAATTGCTTGAAATTATTATTATGTGTTAATTAATTTATTTTCTTGAGTATATAAAATATTAACTTAACAATTTAAATTACGTACTTTCTTCCACTTAAATATTGTTATAAAATTAAAAAAATGATTAAAATGAGGTACAATTGCATGGTAATAAACTAAGTATGATAGACAACATCTTCTTAACTTATGTGAATCATAAAAATAAAACATAATGTAAATATCCATTTATATTTATTTAACAATTAACAAACTATATAATGAGATGCAAAAATGAAATCGATTAAAATAAGGCCCAAATTAATGATGATAAGCTGAGTATGCTGGAGCGGCAACAACAACTTTCTTAACTTCCTGTGGATGGGCAGCGTGTCCAGAATATGATACTTCAGCATTAAATCCGTTATGATGATCAGCGGAATAAGCTACTTTACGTACGGTGCCATCAGGTTGTACAAGAGAATATTCACCCTTTACAACATCCCCATCGCGAGATTCAGATTGTGATTTTTGGTCACCAGTATGATGATCTTCAACTCCATATTTAAATTCGTATTTGGGATGAGCATCAGGGTAAACTTCTTCATGATGAGCACTATGTACAGCAATTGGAGCTGCATGTACAGCAATTGGAGCATGGTGGTATGCTACTGGAGCTTCGTGGTGTTGTACGCTAGAGTATGAAGATGCATGTTCGACTGGAATAGCAGCAGCACAAGCCAGAACGGCGGCGATGGCAACAAACTAAAAAAAATTATATTTTGGTTAATAAATTTATAATAAATTTCATTATTTAATGCGTATTGTAACGAAGAAATGCAAAATAAAAAATGGCTTAAATAACTCATTTCAAATTCTTTAAAAAACTTGATTTTGGCTATATCATCTTAAAAAATTTGTTATTTAATATACTATTTAGTTAAATCTAGTATAATAATAATAATAAAACATATTGCTTGTTACCACTATTTTTAAACAACATTAAATTATTTATTTAAGAATACATTACATGTAATTAGTTCAACAATTAATTTGATTACTAATTAAATTATCAATCACTTTTAACTAATTGAAATTGTTACTTTATGTCATAAGTATTTTTAAATGCATTAATGTTATTTTCATTAATCAAATGTTGTGTAAAAATTGTTGCGTGTGTGTATGGTTATATAAAAAGAATGTTTGGTCCTGCAGTAGAACAATTATATAAGTGAATGATTTACCTTGCTGTACATGATTGAGTTATTGAATTCAGTAAACTTAGATTGCACTGACTGTAGGAAGGCCCGCTACGTTTTTATATCCAAATGCGGGCAATGTTGATTTTTGGTAGGAGTTTATTTACTTATATTATGGAAAGGGGCTATTGCTAAACGTGCGTAATATAATTTTTTTATGTATAAAATATTTTTAGATTTAGCAATGATCATTTTCTGAAGAGAGAAATAAATAGTTTATTAAATCTACAGATTATTAAGAGGAACTTATGCAATCTAAGATTAATTAATTTGAAATAAAATAATATTACATTTTTTTAAATTATAATAATTATTTATATTAAACAATTAAAAATAATATTTTATTATTGAGTGGTCATTTTTTTGAAAAGTAAATAATGCAATTATTAACGAAATGACTAGAGCTGATTTCACAGTTCTTGGATGTTTTGAAGTTAGTTTGGTTTGGCAATTTATCATAAATAAACTCAAGTCGGAGCAACGTTTGCGAATTGTACAAATTTATTTTGAAAAACATGGTTTAGTTCGAGAAACTCATCAAGTTTTACGTGCATTGCATGGTGTTCATAATTGTCCATCAGAGCAAATAAACCGAGAAACTGTGCATCGTTTTTGCAATACGTTTAATCTAAACAATAATTAGAATTCCAGTATGACGTTGTACAATGCGCACACAAGAAGCAATTGATAGTGTGCAGCGTGTGTTAATGACGATCCAAATCTGTCAATTTGTCTTTGTGCTCAACAGTTAAACTTGTGTTTATCCACTTTATAGAAAATGTCGCAAAAAATCTTGATTTACGAGCTTACAAAATTCAACTTGTACAGGAATTATAGCCAGACGATTATTGTTTGCGCGGTACGGTTGGTAAATGAGCCAAGGAAAATATTGCTATTGATCTACAATTTTATTTAAAAATTTTGTTCAGTGATGAAGCACACTTTTATGAGCCGGTAGAATCATTAGTTTGTATGCTTCAAAAATAATAATGGTCGGAACGTTACAGTCAACGGTGAGCGGTAAGAAGACATGATTGCTAACTTTTTCGTGCCTCAATTGGACAGCATTAATGTTGCAGACATGTGGTTTCAGTAGAACGGCGTCACATGTCACAAAGCATACAATTTACTGAAAAAAAGCATTTTACAAACAATTAATTTCACAAAATGGATTTGATAACTGGCTACTTCATTACTAAAGATGATTTTTTGATAAAATTCCGGATTATTTTGATGCATTTAAAGAACTCAATCAGCAAAGATACGACGTTTATGGTAATCGACCGGCTTGAGTTCTTGTGTTAACTAAACTTTAAAAACCTTAAGACTTAAGTTTTTATGCAAAATACGGTGTAATGTCGTTTGTGGAATGTCTAATCCTAAAGATCGACGAGAAATCAACAAACCTGGGTTTTCTTCAACACTATGGGCTACATCAGCAATATTCTTATGTGTTCTTGAGCGATACACATGATTCTTCACATCACAAACTTGTTCCAACAGCTCAAATTTTTCCACCAGGTTTATTATTGCCGGCCGAGAAGGTGCTTTACGACGACCAAAAAGTGCTTTAGTTTTGCAAAGTGTAACTGAAAAATTTTCATCATTTATAGTGAATTTTAGTAATTTCAATGCGTTGTTGAAGCGTGTTTGTTTTATTTTTAATAATGGCGTAGTTTTTACTTGTCAAATGTCAAAGGTAATAGTTTCAAAATTGACAGCTGCCCAAATAGCCTGCTATTCAAAATGAAACTTCTTATTGTGCTATTTTTTTTTTTTGGATTGTAACAAACTGTTAACGTTACACACTATGAAATAGTTTGTATATAATATTTTAATGTTTATGTTTCACAAAAGTTTTTAGTGTTGCCGGTAGCGTGTAAACTTACAATTAAGTGACGTTTACTAAGTTTCATGATAGATTAGTCGGTTAAATTCAACTTTTGACACGTGAGTGTCTAGTTGCGTGTTGTCAGTTTTTCTGACTTAAGTTAATAAATATTACAATAATATTTAGGGACCTTAACGCAAAGATAGGCAAAGAAAGATGCCACACTTGACATACTATTACAATTTTGCCAATACTAAGAAATACTAATATCAAACATCTTCTACAAGGTTTTAAACCAAAAAAAATATACCTTAAAACCTTCAAAAGACAATGAAAATATAAACAACAAAAAACTAAATAGACTAATAATTGGTTTTATTAGCATGATTTGAAACCTAACTAGATCTTAAGCTGCGTTTTAAGACGCAAGTTCAGCTTATTCCGTTGCACTATAGCAAAATTACATTTTATTTGCAATAAATGATAAAAAAAGTCTAAACAAAAAACAAAAACACTTAATTAAAAACAAGAATGAGTATCAAAACTGCAAAAATAGGCATCAAAGCAGTCTTAATAGAACCAACAACAGATAAACAAACAAAAAACAATAATGGATAGCCAACAAAATTCTCACTCTTATAAATATTAAAAAAAAAATAGAAAAATTTAACAAATACTCCGCATATTGATCAGAAAAGCACAGAATGATTTCTACAAATAATAATAATAATTAGGAAATAGAATAGTTGCAAACAAAACATGATGATTTTATGAAAGTCATAAATTAAAATTTTTAAGAAATGGTTTGGATGTACTAATAACCAAATATTTAAATCTGCAGCCTCAAAAGTAAAAGTCGCTTTAATAATTGTCAACTTTTGGATTGGAAACGCCATTTTAAAAAGAAGTGTAAAGTGAGTTTACTCTTGTACTGTCAACTGTAAATGTATAATTTAATTAAATTAAACAATTTTTTATAGTCCACAAATGCTAAGTGTTGTAAGATATTGTATTTTTTTTTTCTATTAAAGTTTAAATTGTATGCTGTGATCTGCAGTATTTTGAAAGCTTGTTTGTTCAAGGGGTTTGTAACTTATTTGTCAACCTAGATGTTATTATTTTTTTTAAATTGTTTATTAGATCTAAAAGTAGACTAAAAAATTAATAATTTGTTTTGTTAAAAAGGTTTACACGTTTGTAACCTCAACTAGATTGTCCACTATACCTATTTATTTCTTTTATAAAGTTGTCTTACAACATGACTACGCTTGTGCTATTTTTTAGTTAATGTTACGGTTTTTACAATTTTAACTTGTAAAATGTTTAAGAAAACGTCAATTTTTTTTTATGTGGATTTTACCTTTAGAACAACGTTAACAATAAACGCATTTAAATTTTAATTTTAACTCAGTAAATATATTTTTATTTTTCAAGGTTCAACACCAAAATTGTAAAAAATGCATTTTTTTAAATATTTATTTGTGTGCTTATTAGCATTTTAAGCATTAATTAAATAATATTTGAAAACAAAAACTAACAAAATGCTAATTTTACTCAATAAATTAGTTTTCTAATTATATAAAGTATTATAATCGCGTAATATATCATTAAATTGCGTATTTAGATGCATTAATTTTATCTCATAAAAATTAAGTTTTGTCTCTCAAAGAACTTTTAAACATAAAAATTGTAACAAAATGTCAAATTCTGAAAGTTTTTTAAAATTTCATTTGATAATTATTACAATTATGCAACACTATAACGAGTAAATTAAACTTAATAAATGTAAATTGCCTTTCACCTAGTGTGACACATACACTAGTGTTTCAGAGTATGCACCCATCATTAGTGTGCCTAGTTTTTCACAGGTTGGAGAAACAATTTATATAAAATTAAAATAATTATTTAACAGTTTATGTTTAGTAACGTGTCTTAGAAATGCGTTAACTTAATTTCAAAAAAACCTATTTTTTTACAATTATTATTTTATATCAAAAATAATTTTTTGTATTATAAACAAATTTTTATTACTCAAAATACACAAGATTTACAAACAAATATAATTTATGTTTATAAAATAATAAAACAATTTACTATGTTTTTTAACACAACTTTATTCTTACAAATACATTACAAGCTTTGGCTCTAGCCTTCTATAAATGATATAAGTTATGTGAGTTCAAAAAAAAAATCTGTAATCTTGCATTGTGTCTATGTGCATCATTATAATGACGTAAACCTCTGTTAAATTTTGGATTGTGTCTATGTAAACTATTACAATTTATAACAAAAAAACACATTTTTATGCTATAAAAAGTCAATTAAACACATCAATTGTTACAAAAAGTCTACTTTTTGACAGTTTTTGCATTTATCTAAAAAATTAATGTGCTGGGTCTATGTAAGCTATTATATCAAGTAAATATTTAATAAATTATGCATCTATAAGCATCAATTTATTTAAAAAAAATTATTGTTATTAAGAGATATTTAAATCAAAAGTTGCTACACAATAGCTAATTTTAACTTTTTTGCAGTTTTTTGCATTTTAATATAAAATTTTGTACTGTGTCTATAGAAATCATTATAATTTCCATTAAATTTTGTATTTTTTGGCATTTATTTTAGGTATATACTTATTATAAGTTAACAAAAAAGTTTCTCATCATTTTGGAATTAAGATTTTTGTTTTCTTTTGGCACGAAGTTACCTGGCGTTTGTCTGCCAATTAATCTACAGTCTAAGTAAAAAAAAATACTTTTATGTTATAACAAAGTCAAATACAAAATTGCAACAAAATGCTAACGCTCTGACAGTTTTAATCTAAAATTTTGTACTGTGTTAGTGTAAACTATTATAATTACATAATTTTGTACTTTTTTGGCCTCTAATTTATATCAGAGTAACATATTTTTATGTCATAACAATCAAATTAAACATAAAAATCAGTTTCAAAAACTATTTTGTTTTTAATTTTTTTGCATTTTTTCAAAAATTGATTCATTATAATCAGTAAATATAAAGCAAACTACTTACAAACATTGTAATGGATTTTCTCACAGTTTTTGCATTTTTAGATCTGTGCATATGTAAACCCATAAAACCACGCAAGTTTATATTAAAATGTAACTTATTACCCTAAGAAAAATTTAAAAAAAACGTCTACACAATTCATTAATTTTATCTTAGAAAAAATAATTATTATTTCTCAAGAGACAGTCAATAACAATTTTTTTAACAAAATGTCAATTTTCTCACAGCTTTTTTTATATTATTTAATTCAGTGATTATGTAACTTATTATAAACACGCATTTTTTTTTTTTAATTTGTATGTATTTATATGTATTATTTTTGTTTAAAACCGATCTGCCTTCTGAATTCAATGTCGAAGCTATGCGAACAGATAGTTGCGTGCAGAATTACAGACAGCATAAAGCTTACAGAAGATGTTTACGCGGTCCTTGTCACAGGCGTCAAACGTGGAAAACGCCTTTAACACGGCTTCGTGGCAAGGTATAGTGGAAGAACTGAGCTAGCAAAATGTACCAAAACATCTTGTGAACGTCATTCAAAGTTACTTTAACAAAAGATACATTAGCATCGGGGAAGAGAGCATGTAGAAATGACATGCGGGGTCTCACAAGGTTCAGTTGCCGGTCCAGTTTTGTGGAATATCTTCGATGATAGTGTGTTAAAACTGGATGTTGCTGACACGGTTGACCTAATTGGATATGCGAATGACCGGGCTATGGTGGTCCGGGAAAATAATAAAATAGAATTGATTGAAGACATCGAAAAAACCTCTTGCCGAATAAAAAGATGGATGAACGACAAAAAACTAAGAATTGCCCCTCATAAAACAGAGTTGGTCATACTAGAGGGAAAAAGGACTCTCACGGTAATAAGAGCAAACATCAGCGGACAGGAAATTAACAGCAAACATACGGTAAAATATCTTAGAGTACACCTTGACAAAAATAAAAATATGGGACATCACATTACAAAGGCAGCGGAAAAAACCGAGAAATTTGCAACGGCAATAGCCAGAATCTTGCCAAACATCAATGGGTTTAGGTCTAGTAAGAGGCAAATTATAGGATAAATTGTCAACTCAACCTTGCTGTATGCAGCACCAACATGGGCTGAGTGGCTAAACATTTAGAAGTACAACGAGATTCTCAACTAAAGTGCTACAGGTAATTACAGGTTCAATACCTATCTATCTGTTGGCCTGGGAAAAGAAGCAAACGTGGAAATGTACCAACAAGAAAGACAAAAGAACGGAAACTATGAGACTGTGGAAAAGGAAATGAGCAGACAAAACGCAATCCTCTCAGTGGACTAAAAGGCTATTCTCAAACGTAGCAAAATAGACAGAAAGAAAGCACGAGGAGATAGGCTACCACATCACCCAGTTTCTTACTGGGCATGGGTGCTTTGTAGATCTCTATAGGTTTAAAATCTTGAATGACAAAAAGTGCAAGTACTGCGACAAAGAAAATTCTGCTGAACATACTATCTTAAAATGCCAGCACTAGAATAAAAAAAGAGATAAGATAAGACAAGCATTTGGTAGCAACCTAAATAAAAAATGGAACCTGAATGTTGCAACTATACAGGACATAATTGGCGACCGAGTCCCACAGGCCCAGGTAGACTGGGCAGTTCATAAAACATTTTTACTTCTCCAAAAAAAAAGACAACTTTGGAGACTACCCGGGAGCTAAACCCAAACTTGGCTCAAGTCAACCACTATCACTGACAACATAGTTTTTTACGTCTGGACACTGACCTGGTATTCTATAGCTTACCCAAAGATTAAGTTTCCGTCTCTAAAAAAAACCACGTTCTCTGAACCGGCAAGGTCTTAAAGTCTAGTGGCTGTAAACCTAGTGAAAATTATAATGAGTTAAGCTACTACCATCTAATAGTGACAATACCAAAGATGACTCTTGAACATGACATTAATGTAATTAACGGAAACTGAGCGTATTACGCAAAAAAATTTAGTTAACCACAACTAAACCACAACAAACAACATTTTGACTAGACATTTACCGTTGGGGAAAATCCTCTAAGGCGTGCAAACCACCATCTAAAGTTATTGAGTGAATTAATTGTGTACTACTTGGTAAAGGGTTCATTTTATTTTTTTACTTCAAGGACGTTGTCATAACAAACCCTGTTACGTCAACAGCATGCTGGCACCAAGTGTCACTTGGTTCAAAGCCACGCTATAGTCAAGTCGCAACAAGTATCAACCAGTATCAACGTCGACTCACACGTCATCTCACAGGACAGCTAGTGCTCCATGACGTAATATACTTAATGCACACTTCCGATACCACTTCTTGGCAAGTACCGGCTGGAAATAAAATACCATTAACTGCGTAGTAACCCTAATTTTTATTATTAAGATCAAAAACATATTTTTGTTAATATATTCCTTTATATTTCTTTCTTTGTCTTGCAGTCAATCTATTTTTTTCTTACAGTCCACTCTCACTCCACTGCATTGGCTATATATTCGTTCCAAACCGGTTCATTCTTGTTTAAGTTTAATTTATAGAAAAGTACACGGGACTTTTTTTTATAAATTAAATCTGCTTATTATTAATACATGTTGTCTAATTAATAAATATTTATCGCTCAAGCATAGAACCAACTGTCAACAGAATTTTTATAATTATATCTATACAAGTATACTACCAATTACCTAATTAACTAATTTTCAAGGTATACTCTGACATCAGTGTGTTCATAACTGCTTATTACCGCTGTAATGTGCCTTGCATACAACCTCTAGGCCTAGCCAAGCTGTGTAAGCTTGACAATCTTTTACAGTTATTGTGCAAATCCAAAGCTTTCACTGCCAGATACAGTGTTATCACACAACCTCGGAGGCCAAAGTGTGAAATAACATTTCTTTACAGCGTTTTAAGCATGCTATAGTCAGTACCTCGATGACTTTACTGCCAATGTACTTACACACCTCTAAGATCAGTCTCTGTGTGAACCATTGATTGCTATATTACACCACTTAAAGCTTTCCTAGCCATCGCGTAATTGAGTCTTTATTACACCCCTAAAGGCTTCACTAACTATTATGTAATTAAATCTCTTTCTCTGAAAATTTGTAAGGTAAAAATTTACCAAATCTTTCCATCAACAGTTATAAAAATTTAAAACTGGTTCATCACTTATCTACCCTTAACACAACTTTACACGCTCTATCTGTACGCAATTTAACTATTATAATTAATGCTAACAAAAACTACTGTTAACATATGTAACCATTAAATTGTGCAAAATGCATTATTTTGATCTAAAAAAAAATATTTTTTAAAAAAACATTGTATTAAAATGTTGGTTTATTGACAATTTTTATGACATAAATCTTCATTAAATTTTGCATTTTTTTAATCTATTTTATATTAAAAAAACACATTTTTATGTTATAACAAGTCAATAAAACACAAAAATTGATACAAATAGTAAACTTTCTGACAATTTTCTTAAATATTTAAAAAAAAATGTAATGCTATGTTTATATAAGTTATTAAACCAGTAAATATTCAACAAAATACGCATCTTTGTGCATCAATTTTACATTTTTATGTCATATTGAGCTAATCTAACACAAAAATCTTTAAAAAATTTGACTATTTGACAAGTTTTTACATTTTTTTGAAAAATTTTGTTCTGAGTTCATAATAACTAATATTTATTTAACAAGTTACCTATTTCTATATCTTTTACTCTAGAAAAAACATATTTTTGTTACTCAAGAAATATTCAAACACAAATACAAGTCGGCATTAAAGTTTTTTTTATTTTTTAGTCTGAATAACATAACCATAATAATGATATAAATCCGAGTATAAATCTTTATTAAATTTAGCATTTTTTTGCATCTAATACCACAAAAATTGGTTCAGAAAGTCAACTTTTTAACAATTTTTTGTAAAATTGATTGCTTTCAATCATTAAATTTCCAACAAATCACGCATTTTTATGTATTAAGTTATTCTATAGAAACAAATTTTTATCACTCAAGAGACATTTAAACAAAAATTTGCAACAAATTGCCGATTCTGACAGTTTTTTGCTATTTGATCTAAAATAAACACCATTTTATATTGTAATTGTAAATCATTATAATTACATAAGTCTTTATAAAACTTTAAATTTTTATTCACATTTTCATATCATACCAGCTCAAACAAATACAAAAACTGATAAAAATGTTAATTTTTAAAAGTTTTTTTGTATTATTTTTAGGTTTATGCGACTATTTTGTTTGTTGACATAACTATCAAGTTTAAAATGCGTATTTGAAAAAATGGTGAACGTTTAATGCTGCTCATAGTCTGCTGGTTTTAAAAGTTGTGTCAACTGAATATTGTAAACATCCAAATGCAGATCTTTAGTAAAAAATTGCTATAAACTGCTTTGCAAAAGTCTCATTTGTTGCAAACAGCAGCAAATCAAGGTGAAAAATAGCTGGTAAACACTTTTACTATCTTTTCTAAATTTGTACTAACAATATAGTCTCAAATTTCTCAATTAATTAGACAAATGTGCGGCAAAAAGCTGAGTTATAATGACTAAAAAATGTACATCATTTTCAAACCGTCTTCGTAAAAATTTAATTATTTTGTGCGTCTGTATAATTCTTCATAACTAAACCTAAATTATTTTATTAAAAAAAAAACAAGTTTTTATTAGTCAAATTTATTCAACCACAAAAGTAACAACAAAATGCTGACATTTTAAATAAAAATTGACCACAAATTCAAATTTTTAATTTTTTTATGTTTTTAATTTTTTATATTTATTAGCATTAAGTTGCTTAATAGAACTATAAAATTTGTTTTATTTTTCTAAATCTAAACAGTTTTTTTTAGTTTTAGTAGTTTTTTTAAACTTTGAACAAATTATGTTTCACTAAAGTTGACTTTTACACAAATAAAAACAAATCTGTAATTTACAATACAAATAGATTTATTGTCAATTTGTAAATAATAAATTCTACACAACTTTTATAGTTTAACTTATGTTCTAACTTAAAGAACTTTTATGATATTTAAAAAAATTCTCTCAGTTTCTGTATTTTAACAGTTTTATTATCAAAATACTAAAATCTGTTTGCACAATAATTGCTGCTAATTAACCTTTTAAATTATTTTAGTTTCAATGTTAAAATATTTAAAAACTTTATTAAACTTAAATGTTTAATAGTATTTAACTGCTTAAAATTTCTAAAATAGTTAAAGAAAATTATTCTCTAAAGTGTTTTTTTTAATTTTTGACAGCTCATTATAATACTACAAAAATTGTGTAGATTTAAATTATCTTTATAAATATAAAGAACGGTTGAGATCTTTACTATGTGGTAATCCATAATAATAATAAAACAAAACACTTACTAATTTTTTTATTATAAATATATAATCAGAAATTTACAACTTGAGTTTTGACTTTTAAAGGCCATTGTCGAGTGAGAACAAACTAAAAAAAAAAATTTATACCGAAAAGTTAAAAAAGAAATTGAAGTGAGGAAAAAATAAATTGTATTACTGATAGTCTAAATTTTATTAATTTTGGAGAAGATATGATTAGAATTTATAATATGATTTGCAAATGAACTTCTATCTTGACTTAGTCTAAATGCTTTAAAATGTTCTGTATATTCTGTTTCAAAACTTTGTCCAGTCTGCCCAACATATATACTATTGCATTTAAAACATGAAATTTTATAAACACTCAATTTTCTTAAGAGATTAATGTTATCTTTAGTATTAAATAATATATTTGATAATTTTCAATTTGGTCAAAAAGCAATTTGTTGATTTTGTTTTTGAATAATGTTTTCCGTGACGTTACAAGTATGTTTTTAAATATTCCAACAGATAAATGTTTTGACATTATTTAGAATATACACTTGCGTGCATATTAAATTGATTTTCAAGCAGCATTTTTTTTTTTTTGATCTGATGAAGTTTCTAACAAAAAAAGTCAAAAGTTTACTGTGGGCCGATTTTTATGCACGCAAGTGTACTAGATAAATCAGACAAAAAATGTATCATTAAAAAAAAAATCATTAAAAAATTGTGACAACTAGTAGATTTTCTCACCGTTTATTACATTTTTCTCTAATATTTAGTAATACTATTATAACTATGCAAGTTTCCTATAAAATGCGCATTGACAATATCAGAAATTTTACTTTCAAAACTTTTAAACTTAATTTAATGCCAAATTGTAGTGCAAAACAGCAGTAACTTATTAGTGTAATATGAACATAAAGTTTTCTATATAAATATTTCTAAAACTAAAATATAATTAATAAATAACATACAAACCATTTACATATACAACTACTAATTTCTAACACATTAACCCATGATTGATGCTTAAATATATAATCTCTAATCGCACAATTTGAGTTATCTTGTTAATAAAACTTCTTAACATACTTTAATAATTAAATAGATATTCAAAAAATTTAATTAGCAAATTAAAAGCCTATATATTATTTCTTAACGCTCTATTAATTTGCAATTAATAAGAGATTATATAATATTTACACAATTTTATTCGATCATCAATTATATTGATATCCCAACTGGATGCAAGATATATTATTAACTATAATTGAAAGCAGGCGAATAAGTTGTTAATATTTTATTTCATTTATGCAAGCAGTAAGTTGTCTCGTTAATGTGCAATTTCAAGATTGATTGATTGTTATTCTTCTAGAATTGAATTGTTTTATTATTGATTTATATAAATTATAGTAACTAGATAATAAAAATTGTAGTTAATGCAATAAATAAAATTATTACAAAATTGTTATTTAATAAAAACAATACGATTATTAAAAACACAAATTTAAATTTATGAAGCAAATATTTGCATTTGATAAGAAAACAGTTGTTGATGTAGCTGGCTCAATTGTTACCTGCTGTTATTCTAACGTAATATTAAATAAATATTTTCCATGCCAATTCTAATTTTTGCGTAATGTATTAATAATAAAATGGATCATTAATTTTTAATGATTATCTAATCATTCATCAATTAAAATAAAGAAACAAAATAGTCCGGATGTACGTTTTACATAATAATTTTGCTAATTTGGCCGATTTCGTGTATGGGCAACATACTGATTGAGAAACCGAGATGCCTTTATAATCGTAACCAATCTTAAATGTGCATATAATTAATTAGGTTTTTATATATTAGGTCAATGGGATTTTTGAAATTTTTATTATTATTAATGATTATGCAGTAGTAGCAATAATAGTTGATTTATATTTTTTTGTAGTTTTAATTTAATATAATATATGTATAATACAATTTGGTATTTCTGATGTTATAAGAAATAAATAAAAACATGTTAAATGTGAGCGCAATTACAATTTTTTTATTTACATACAGTTTGGCGGGCGAGCGAAGTTGTAGTTTTATAGATTTTTAATGTTTGCTTTTGAGCTTTTTTTTGATTAGCTGGTACTTGTTAAAAGAAGCACTGAGTTTCAAAAATTTGCTGCATAGAAGATACGTCTGAATCTGGATACTAATTTTATGCGTGTGTTTGTTTAGTGTCCAGTTATAAATCCTGCACATTTTTCCAGTTTTGTTCTGTTGATATGTATAATCATGGTTCTTTTTTCTTTATCTTAACGTTCCGTATCTTCAGTGGATGCTTTTTTTTTCAACTGCAGTTTGCTAAATATAAAGTTCAAAATTACACAATCAAAGTTTTAATTTAAATTTTAATAATATATATATTTTAATCTTTATTTTATTATGAAATAAAATCATTTTATAACTGCAATCTATTAAATGACCCCTCCTAAAACAAACACAAAAAGAGATTTGTATAAATAAGCCAAACAATATCATCATGCATCAGTTCACTAGTGGATCCAATACAACACAATCATGTTCAGCAAGGTAGAACAAAACCATTTATATAATATTTAATAATTACATACAATTATTCAATTTTCAGTTCATAGCGTTTACAACAATCGTGGCTTGTGCTTTAGCCGTTCCAGTCGAGCACGCTTCATCTTACGCCAGCATACAACACCATGAAGCGCCAGTAGCTTATCATCATGCACCGATCGCCGTACATGCCGGTCCAGTTGCTCATCATGAAGAAGTATACCCTGATGCTCATCCCAAATACGAATTCAAATATGGTGTTGAGGATCATCATACTGGTGACCAGAAATCACAATCTGAATCTCGCGATGGGGATGTTGTGAAGGGTGAATATTCTCTTGTGCAACCTGATGGTACTGTACGTAAAGTAGCTTATTCTGCTGATCATCATAATGGATTTAATGCTGAGGTATCGTATTCTGGGCATGCTGCTCATCCACAGGAAATTAAAAAAACAGTTGTTGCCGTACCTCAATATTATCATCATTAAATAATTTTTATATTTTATTGACATTTCATTCATTATTGTTCATGTTTAGATTTTATTATATAAATAAATAAATATAGTTAAACAATAATTTTGTTAAAATAAGAATTATTTTTTAATTTAGTATCATGTATGAATCATTTATATATAAAAAACTTGATATAAATTCCGATATCTATAAACTATTGCTTCTCATATTCAAACACAAAACAAAAAGAATCAAATAAGAACTTGACAATCTTGCAATTTTTCTGTATAACAAAAATTTAATAATAACTGTTTTGCTACTTTTTACCTTTCTAAAAAAAGATTTTTTGTCGAATGTTACCATAAAAATTTAGATGTCTAATACAAATTATTTTAAATAAATATAATTAAATTAAATTAAATTCTATCTTATTCTATACCAATTTCTATGTGGTTTGTGTAATACTAAAAAACTTCAAGTATTAGTTAGATTGATATTAATTTTTTGTTTTTAATATAATGTATTATCAAAGACAGAATATTTTTAGTTGACGCAAATCAAGAATAAAAAAAAAATTTAAGCATTTTAAGCCCTTTTTTAAGTTTGGTATTTACTCTTGTTTCACACTACCCAACTTGTAACTTTCAACCAAAATACATAGTAAGTGAGAGTCAACGTTTTTTTGTGCAACAATTTTATATTTTTTTATATTGACATAAAATATTTTATTAAAAAAATATTAGAATTGAATAGTACAGCAAAAACCATGGATATACGCAAAAACTATCATGTAACACAAAATTGATAAAAATATTAAAAACATAAAAAAAACTGTTGTTGCTGTAAAGAGGAATTAGTGTAATACATTTTTTGTAAAATATATAAGTTGAGTAAAAGAGCAGAAAAATATCTAAATTTTGCTCTATTATACATGTATAATGTTAAATAAAAACAATAAATAAATAAATTTAATATTGGTAGAGTATGATTTTATATTTTATTTTGTAAAAGTAATGGCCTGTTCTCACATTTTGATTTTTTGGAATATGCATTTTTAAATTTTTTAAATTTGCACAAATTTGTGTACCAGAACAGTTGAGATACTCTAAACTATACAAACTTTCTGGCAATTTGCATAAAAACCGATCTTAAAATCTGTTTGTCTAAGGTGAGTAAAAAAAAACTGTTTAAATAATATTATAAATATTATTAAAATTAATAATATAAATAACGTAAATTATAACAAAAACCCAAACACATTTATTAATAACACAATTTTTTTTATTTCCTTTTTAGTAATGCTGTTCAATAAAACAAATTTTGGCTTATTTCTAATTTGTTTAGTTCTTTTGGATGTTTAAAATTTTATAACCTTTTTAGTTATATAAGAATGGCGGCCGTTCACTTCTATTGAATGATCGCTCTGTGTGTTTAAATCAAATTATTAGTGATAATTAACTAAAATTAATATATACAGTTTAACCTATATTAATTTTAAGTGTATGTGCATCGTTTTATAAAATATTTGTGGCAATTTATATCTTAAGATTGGAGATTTACTGATTTTATATATTGTGGAATGTGGAAAGTGCAAAAAAGTTGACCTCAACGTATTTGGTTTGTCTTTCCTATATATCTATATCAAATTCATTTTAAATTCATATTTAAATATTCATTATAACACATAATATTCTACTTTTTATTATTATTTGTATTCGTATTTTATACATTTAATTTTAGTTAATATTTATTAATTATCTGTCATATTACATTTTGTGTTATTTTATTTTTTTGTTCTAACAAAATTTCTTCAATTAACTATATCATTCCGTGGTCTTCCTTTGTGTATCGTTCTAATTAGTCACCAATTATTGACCCATTTGGTGTGAAGAGTGTTCCCTGTCTTTTTTACATTGAAATTATTACTTATTTTAATTTTAATATGTCCTGTACTTATTGTAATTGTCGTATTTATCCAAGACAATTTACATCTTGTTTAAAATGTTTTACATGTTCTGGATGGGTTCATACAAATTGTATTGCTTTAGATAACGATCTTTCATTGCATATGTATATTAATAAAACGGAACCATTTCATTGTCGTAACTGCAAGGGCAGTATTGACACTATTTTAAATCAGTCTATGCATAATGCATCGTTAGATGTAGGTGAACAAGTGACAGTCTCTACTATTAAAACTATATTTGAAACTCAATTTAAATTATTCTCCAATACAATAATAACTCGTTTAGATGGAATTTCAACTACTTTAGCTTTGTTTGACGCAAGACTAAAGGATGTTGAATTAGATAATAATGAAATGAAAAAGGAACTTTAATCGCTGAAACTTCTAGTACTGATAATAATGTAATTTCTGAAACAGTTTTTGGAGAAATGGAAGATCGTCGAAAGAGAGCTTTTAACATTATGGCCTTTAATATTGAAGAATCTACTTCTGCATCTATAGATGAACGAATTAAAACTGATAAAGCTATAATTGTAAAATTACTAGAACCGATTGAAAATTTGCCTCAACAAAAAATGGTTATTCGTGTTGGAAGAAAATCCAATAAGCCAAGGCCAATTAAAGTAGTGTATGAAGATTTAGCAATTCCTATAAAAAAATTTAAAAATCTGAATTTTTTAAAAGATTCTACTATAAAAAAAAAGCTGATAAAACAGTAGCTCAACTAAAACACATTAAAAATGTACAAGATAACTTAAATGAGAGAAAATCTAAAGGCGAAACGGATATTTATATAAAATTTATTAACGATACCCACGTAATTGTAAAAAATAAAAAAAACGCAAAAAACTAAATGAACTATCCATTTATTACCAGAATGTAGGAGGTATAAAAACAAAATTGTTTAATTTTAATTTAAATGTTCAATGTAATAACTATGATATTATATTTTTAACAGAAACCTGGCTTTCAGATCATATTGCAAGTTCAGAAGTTATATTACATCATTACACTATTTACAGAACTGATCGTACGTACTTAACAAGTCATAAAAAGGGAGGTGGTGGAGTATTAATAGCAATTAAGAACTGTTACCGTTTGTTGGTTATAAGTAATATTTTATGCAATTCAGTTGAACAAGTGTTTGTAAAACTACAAATTGGGCAAGATACTTATGTTATTGGTTGCGTTTACATTCCACCTTCTTCTGCTATTGACAAATATCTAGACTATTGCCGTTCTGTAGAAGATGTATTACAAAATACTACGTATACCAAAATTATATTATGTGGAGATTACAATCTACCAGATGTCACTTGGTCTAATGATGATATGGGGGTTCAAATGGAATTTTTCAGTAATAGTTCAGCGCAAGCAATTTTAGAGTTATTTGCACTATACAATTTATATCAATGCAATTTTGTATTGAATTCAAAAGAAGTGCTTTTGGATCTTGTATTTTCAACAGAAAAAACTACAACTTTGGCAGCTGACGATTTACTTTACAGTAACAGCATTTACCATACCGCTATCATTTTCAAAACCTTAGCATCTAAAAGCTTT
Organism: Tachinus rufipes; assembly: GCA_963932245.1. Taxonomy (NCBI): domain Eukaryota; kingdom Metazoa; phylum Arthropoda; class Insecta; order Coleoptera; family Staphylinidae; genus Tachinus; species Tachinus rufipes. The sequence continues at coordinate 10,954,880 of OZ010741.1, forward strand.
AAAAATTTAACATATAAAGAATATATTCCAAATTTCAGAAAAGCAAATTACATTGCTATAAATGATTATTTGTCATCTGTGAATTGGAACAATACATTTAATCATTATAATAATAATTGTGATGTTAATGCTATGGTAATACAATTTTATAATGTTATATATGATGTAATCTTTTTGTTTGTTGAAATGTGTTCGTCAAAGTACCTATCCAGTTTGGTTTAACTCAACCCTTATTAACCTAATTAGAGAGAAAAAGATTGCTTATAGCTTATACAAACAATCCGGCTGCATTTAAAACTATCACAAATTTGCTGGATTAAGAGATCAATGTAAAGCACTAGCTAACTCATTGCATTTGTCGTACATATCAAGGATGGATAATAATATTTCAAGCGATCCTAAAACATTATGGCAATACATCAATGAAAAAAGAAACAGCAATGAATTTCCCACGGAAATGACTTACGGTAATACCACGAGCCTCAATAAACAAGAATGCGCTGATTTATTTGCAAATTTCTTTTCTACTGTATACGCTAAATCTAATAATTGCATGGTACCTGATTTAAATTGTTCCAATGTTGTGTCTCCGGATAATTTTAATGTTAATGTTAGCGATGTGTATAATGGAATTTTGGAATTAAATGATTCTTGTAGCTATGGTCCGGATGGTATTCCTAATTTTTTTCTAAAAAACTGTGTGTGCACTTTGTCTATGCCAATACCTATGTTATTTCAAACGTCATTAAATTGTGAGACATTTTCTGATACTTGGAAACATTCGTACATAGTACCCATTTTTAAATCCGGTGCAAGATCCGAAATTAATAATTACAGAGGCATTTGTAAGCAATCGGTAATTCCAAAATTATTGGATATGATTGTTTCTAGACAATTAAAATGGTTGTCATCAAGTATGATAATAAAGGAACAGCATGGATTTTTTGAAGGGCGCTCTACCATAAGTAATCTCTTGTTATATCAAGAGCATATTATAAACGCTATCGAGCATAACCAACAGGTAGACGCTGTTTATACCGATTTTTCTAAAGCATTTGACAGAGTGGACCACACTATTTTAGTTGCTAAACTAAATGCTGTAGGGTTAAGTGATAAAAATGTTAATTGGATAAAAAGTTACCTTCAAAATAGGTCTCAGTGTGTTAAAATAAACAACTGTTTGTCAAAATTCATCCCAGTAACTTCTGGTGTACCACAGGGTTCACACTGTGGGTCATTGTTATTAAACATATTTATTAATGATATAGCGTCAATAACTGTAAACTGCAAATTTTTACTTTTTGCAGATGATTTAAAGTTATTTCTTAATGTAAGTAATTTAAGCGATTGTGTTCTAATTCAAGATGATATAGATCAACTGTCCTTGTGGTGTACAAAAAATGAATTAGATTTAAATGTAAACAAATGTAAATCAATTTCTTTTTGTAGAAATAAAATTGCTATTATTCATACGTACACATTAAACGATAGCGCACTTGAGAAAGTTATAAAAATGCGTGATTTAGGTGTTATATTTGATAACAAAATGACTTTTAATAGTCACATACAAAAAATTTGTAATAAAGCACGCAAAATGTTAGGATTTGTTACTCGATCTTCTGCAGAACTACAAGCATCAACTATTGCAATACTATACAAATCACTAGTAAGATCTACTCTTGAGTATGGATCGGTTATTTGGAGTCCTTATCAAAAAGGACTTATAAATAATATAGAAACCATCCAAACAAAGTTTTTAAAATACTTAAGATATAAAACTAATTATGTTATGTCCTTGGAACAATTATCATCGAAGTTTAATTTAAGTAAATTATTAGATCGTAGAATCATTAGCGATTTATGTTTGGTTAATAAAATTGTTAATGGTATCATAGATTGTCCGGATTTGTTGGCAAAATTTGATTTCAACTTTAACCAAATTAAACTTACCCGTAATACTAACTTGTTTAAAGTTAAGTTACATAGGACAAATTATGGATTTCACAGTACATTGTCAAGATTAATGAGGGAATGTAATGTTTTGAAGGATCACAATCGCTTTGATTTATTTGTTTTATCTACAACTTCTTTTCGATATCATTGTTTGCGTATTAATTTTAACATATATATTGAATCATTTTGATTTAGATTGTTTTACTTCTTTTCTTTATGTGAATCATAAATATTTTATATTTGTTATATGTTTATTTTTTAGTACTAATGTTATTGTTTGTTTTACTTATTTTTGTAATATTGTAACAAAAGGATTTTTCCGTAAATAAACTATTATTATTATTATTATTATAGATTAAAAATTTAATATGAGTAATGCGGTGCATAAAATATTTCTGACTTTTTTGCTTTTTAGGTAGTTAACAGTAAGATTTTGTTGCGGGTTTTTGTGTCTTATGTTAAAAAAAGTAGTATTAGGTGCATTTTTGGGTAAGATAAATTTTAGACAAATGTTTCGGTTAGGTTTAAATTTATATCAATTGTTAATATGACAATAGTTACAATTGCTGATTTGTGCCAAATTATTTTTGCACCTTAATTGAAATTTTAAAGCCGTCAAGCTTTTAAAACATTTCTTGTCTTTTTAATGTGTGTATTTGTAGTTTTGCTTGTTGTTGGTTTAAACTTAAAGACTAGCTAGCTCAAGGTCGTCAAACTTCTGAAATATTTCTTGTCTCTTAGCTGTGTGTATCTTTAAGAGCTAAACTTTGTTGTAACTTTAAGAGCCTTATATCAGTGTTGTAAGCAATTAGTAAGCGCAACTTCTTTTATCAGTTTATTCTTAAGTTTTTGACTGTCAATCTATTTGATTTTTTGCCAACTTAATTTCTGTTGAGTTGTAATTTTATGATGCAAAAAGTTGTCATTTTAGGCTTAAGCACAGTAGTACTACAGTTTGTTGACGTTTTAATTAAAATTGGTTTAGTATGTTTGAGTATAAGTCATTGTATACTTAATAAGCTATAGCACAGATGGTTTAAAAGCAGCACATCGCTTTTGTGTTTTTTTTTATTATACAATACAAACAAAAACAAACAAAAATTACATTGTTAGTCACCAATATCGGCGTAAAGTCTTGCAGGCACCTAAAAACAAGTTTATTTATTTTTTATAAAATTGTATTAACAGAGTTTTAGGAATTTTTTCATAATTGACAAAAAAAACGTGTAGAGATGTGCAACGCTTTGCACTTAAATTTGTATTATTTGACTTATGATACGGTTTTTAATCGTGTTGTACTTGTTATTGTCAAATTTTAGATTTTTTTTTAAATTACTAAAAAATGTTAGCAAAATTTATATAACAATTCTTTATGTTGTGGTGTTTACGTTTTTGATCTAGTTTTTTAGTGTCTTTTTAAGATTTTCAATTTTTATTTTAACAAATTTTTGATAAAACATTTACGAAAGTTTTTGTTGATGAATTATGTTTGTTGAAAAGTTGTTGTTGGATAGTCTTTTTTTTAATAAAAAAGTGAGAACTAAAGTCTAAGATTTAGACAATTTTGCAGTTGCAAATAGTCAAAGATTTTGCGCGGTTAACAGACGCTTGCAACAACTTGCAAAGTTGTTGAACTTTTTTGAATTGCATTGTGTGGTGTGATACTTATAATACTATTAAGTACTGTACAAGGTATTTGTTAATACATTTGTATATGCTGTTTATCGCGTCGTTTAGTTGTTAAAATTTTAATTTGTTGCCATTATTAGACTTAAACAGTTTTATTTAACAAAACGCTGAAAAGTTTAACAATATTTAGTGTTTAAGCTGTAACTACTCTCTACACTATAGCCAAACATTTTATGGTTTTTAAATAAATTTTAAAAACGTACAGTTTTTCTACTTAGAAAATATATAACAATATTTACAATAAAAACTGTAGTTACAGTACTTTTTAAAAATAGATGTTAATTTGCTATTTTAAAAATGTAATTAAAAAAAAAAACGATTTTCATCAAAAGTGGTTTATTATACAATAATTAAGAAGAAGTGAAAAGTTGTCTTACTATAGTTTATGCAAAACCACGCTGGACTCAAAGTAAACAAATACAAGCGTTGTTTACGTGCACAGCTACAGGAACAGGGTTGCAAAGCAATAAACAAAGATTTATTAAATATGGGTATAAGTTTAAGTATATTAATGAATATTAAGAAAGTACAGAGATTACATTCATAATTAGATACCAAGTCCAGATACCTAGAATTATTAATATTTTATTATGTAAAAGGGAGAATGGACAAGAAAACTAATACCAGAAATAAAAAAAAATGGGTAGAAAAAAAAACCGGAGATGTGTTACTATACAACACAACTACTTACCAGACATAGAGCGTTAAAGTACTTACAAAAAATAAATAAGATGGAAAAAAAGGAAAAATGTATATTTTGTCTAGAAGAAACGCATGACGACGCAGAACAGTAGAGTGCAAAGCGTGGAAAGAAGATAGAAAAACGCTAAAAAACATATTAGAAAACATAGTAGACAAATCTACAATTATTAAAATATGCCTGAGTGACAAAAACAAACGGAGAGCACTAAGAAACTATGCAACGACAGTACTTAAAAAAAGATAGAGGAATTTGAAGCTTTGAGATTTAGGTAAACCATGGAAGAAAACACTCAAATTAAAAGCCATAGAAGACAAAGGAAGAAGGAGCGAAAAGCTAAATAGAAGCAAAAGAATATGGAAAAAAGTAATAAAGAGTAAAAAAACAAAGAAGGCCAAAACAACTATGCCTGCCAAGCAATGAAAGATGAACAGAAAGACAAAAGAAAAACATATACTAAAACCCTAGTATTAACAAAAATTGCAGAAATAAGGAGAGAAAGGAGAGAACTGCTCAAGGAAAATAAATTGACGGAATTGACTAAACAATTTTCAAACGGAAGTCTCAAGGTTGACAAAAAATGCAACTTTCAAAATGATCAAAATATATCTGGAAACTAAGGAACACGAAGAACTAATCCCAAATGAAGATTCAAGAATCTCACTAGAAGTTAAACTGGCAAATGTAGGACTACCAAAAAAGATGCATTTAATAGAGCTGCACAAAATATTTATGATAGAAAGAGGATACAACAAGAAAGAAGTTAATAAAGATATAAAAAAACTAAGAAGATACCTAAGAACAATGCAAATATCTCTAGGCTGAATAACACAAGAATGGGAAAAAAGAAAGGAGAATGCCAGTGTAGGAAGTAGGGCAGAAAAATAAGGTATATGGAGAGATGGGCCGGGGATAGCATGTGTTGCCGCAGCAGACTGCGTGAATTCCGCGAGGTCAAAACCAGCCCATCTCAAACTAGTACTACATTAAAGACAATGACTAGGACAAATTAACAGCAAGACTTACGCAGAGAAGAAAACCAAAAAGTATTGCCATGCGTTAGTTATTCTCAAGGATCACTTGTTGAGAAAAACATCTCACTACGTCCTTAAAAAAAAAACTCTGGCTAAGATTGATGTTAACAATCAGTTACTTTAATATTTATTATTTCAAAAAATTTGGCAAAATATTTAAGCTCTCAGACTACAACAAAGCCAATAATTTACTATTATACAAGCTGTTTTCTAACTGAAGGCAAAAAAAAATTTTAAATACATTTCTTAATTTTAAACAAAAAATCGAAATAACTTTTTTAAATACTCGAAAAATACACATTATTTAGAAGAAAATTTGTTATTTATAGGAAACAGATTTGTTTTGTAAAAGAAATGTAATCTTACACAACTAACTACTAAAATATTTAAAGTATTCTACACGTTCAATGAGTATTTTATCAAATGTTCTACGTACAAGTTCACACTTTTAATTTGCAATTTTGTCTAAAACAATTTTATCAAGTTTTTTTAAACAAGGTTATTTTGAATATATTTTTTTAAATAAAGTTGAATAATAATAATATGGTGTCAACTAAAAGTTTGGTGTTTATATAAAAGACCAAAACTCTTTCAACAGTTCTTCATTATTTTTTCTATAACACCAACAGCAATAAAAGTATGATTTTTTGGCACAAAAAAATGTAAATTAAAAAAAAAAAAAATTTAATGACATGTTTAAAGCTTTTCTCACATCTTGTGTAAAAAATTTGTTTGTAATGTGAATAGGAATATTGATCTTAAAAATATTTTAAACAATAAAAGTAATTTGCGTATAATAATTATGTAAAGTTTGTATTTTTATTACTGGTTACGTTTTGTAAGCCAAATCTGCTAAAAAATTTATGGACACAAATCAAAAGTATGCAAAATGTTACTAAATGCTCTACTTGCACTTAAACTGGCAAATTAAATTTTTTTCTAATGCAATAACTTAAGTTTTAAGTCATTATCTACAACGTTTATATTTTTTTAATTACCCGGTTCATGATTTTTGTTTTGCAAAAACATGTTTAAAGACAGTCATAAGCCCTTGAAATAAAACAAAAAAAACAGTCTTTATTGTGTTTATTGTAAAAGTAATTATTACTCTAACTAACTAAAATATATGCTTGCAAATAAAATGTTTCTTACATTGACAACTGTTTAGAAATTTTTATGTTACACTTTTTAAACAAACTTAATTTTAATTTTAAAATTACAAAGATTATTTGTTAGAGATGTTGTATTAGGTTAGTTTGGTCAGTGACAACATTTAAACTGTGCGTAAAGAAAACAAATCACAAAATACAAAAAAAATTAAATTTGCACAAAAAAATTTGTAATTTTTTTAATATTTGTATTAACCGCTTTTTTTTCCTAAAACTTTAACCTATTTTTTTACAGTTTTTCATTCATAATCTTTTGCATACAAATCTACATTTTTTTGTTTTGCAAATTTTATTTCTAATAATAATTTAAAAAGCTTTTCTGATTTGTTAGAATATCTAATCAATGTATAACAAAAAATCTGAACTGATTTACTACCTAAATAATAACGTTGCTCCGGTAAGCAAAAGATAGTTTTGACCAATTTTTTACATTCTACTTACAAATGTAGATATGACGGCTACAAAGACGGTTAATCTTTCTTTAGTTGTAAACTTTATAAAATATTTATACTTTGCTTTAAAATGTTTATTTATTTAGTTCTTTTAATCTTTTATAAGTAGAATACTATTTATGTAACCTTTGAATTAAAACTTTTAACTCATTGCAATTTTTTTCACTAATCTATCTTCTAATTCCAATATTACATTCTTCATGTTCAGTTTTCTAAAATATTTTAAGAGAAAAAAAATTTGAATCACATTTTTAGCTCTTTTTTTTTAATTTATGATCTTTTGCTTTTGCTTAAGTAGCGCGGTGTTTATTAAAGAATAGTTAAGTTGTTATAAACCTTTGCAGTAGTTACTTTTGCGGCGTAACTTATAGATATGACCAACCAGGAAACCAGCTGAATGGTCTTCATAACTTTGCCTTTGCTTAGCATGTTAAAAAAATGCAAAATTGGTTAAAAACTTGTCGTTATTGACCCAATGCTAGCGATTTAACCGACAAATTGAACTAACTGTATACAAATGCAAACTATAAATACAAATCTTTTTTGTTCATATGTTTTGCACAAGAAAGGTAGTCTGGTAGAAGCAAAAAAGACAACAACGCAAACCAAACGTTGTTAATTTTTCTAAAATAAGAAAAAAAAATGATTATAGTAACCCTTCTTTGTCTTCAGTTTAATTGTATTTAAAAATGCATTTATTATTTTTACTTTTTACTTGTTAACAAATGTTTATTTTAACTTGATTTTTGTTAAACGTAGTGACTTTGCTTTGAAAGTTAGTTAGTTTTTCTATTTTATACTAAGAGACGCTTTGTTACACATTAAATAGCTTATATAGGGTTTTCCAATAAAAGGTTTCATTTTGATATAAAAAAAAACGAGTATTTTTTAAGAGAAATCAATAAATGTTTATTTCATTGTAAAGAGGAAAGTATGTTATTGACATTTGAAAACGATATCAGTCAAATAGCCGCTACGTTTACGGTTGCAGTACCACATTCTTCTTATAAAATGTTCCATGACCAATTTGCACATTTGCGGCTGTATGTTCTCGATAACTTCACAAATTCCATCTTTAAGGTTTTGAATCGATTGTGGAGCATTGGCAGAGACCTTATCTTTTACGTGGCCCCAAAGTCTAAAGGTGTTAAAGGTGATCTCGGTGGCCAATTTTGATCACCATTTTGAGAAATAACACGGTCAAGAAACTATTCTTGCAAAATTGCGTTTGTTTTGTTGCTTGTGTGGCACGTAGCGCCGTCTTGCTAAAAATAAACGTTGTCCACATCAATATCATCTAATTCCGGCCATAAAAAATCATTAAGCATAGTTAGGTAGCGCCATCCATTTACTGTAACAGTTGCACCAGCCTTATTTTCAAAAAAGTAGGGTCCAATCACACCGCTAGTCTAAAAACGCACCGAACAATGACACGTTGGGAACGCAAAAACTCATCATTCTTGGGTTTTCTGAGCCCCAAATGCAACAATTCTGCTTATTAACGTAGCTTCCGTGGTGAAAATGGGCCTCATCACTGAAGATAATTTTCCAATAAAATTCCAGATCATTTTGATGCATTTGAAGAACTCAATCAGCAAAGATACGACATTTATGATGATCGACCCGCTTGAGTTTTTGTGTTAATTATTTTAAAGACATAAGTTTTTATGCAAAATATGGTGTAATGTTGCTTGTGAAATGTTTAATTGCAAAGATCGACGAGGAATCGACAAACCTGGGTTTTCTTAAACACTACGGGCTACATCAGCAATATTCTCATGTGTTCTTGAGCGATGCACACAATTTGTTATGATGGATAAAGCTTACATACTTTTTTAATTTCATTAAGACTTATAAGATTAAGAAAGTACGCAAGCTTCTTGCATTATAACAAATTAATAACAAGATTATTCCTAAAACTTCTCGATCCAATTATAGATAAATATTTAAGTTTTCTAAACCCGGTCTTGGACTGTAATTATGTTAACCGATGCATTAGTTATCTTGGCGCTCGTAAACATGTAATTCCCTACACTAGCTAGGGGTATAGAGTTCTCTTAAAAAATGATTAATTTTTTATCAGTTAATTTTTTTTAAGGTTATTTGGATTTTTTTTGTGCACTGTACAACCTTCTAGTTGATAACGTGTATAACAAAAAAAAACTTATTTTAAAAGTTTGACGTCGATTTTGGGCAATTTTACTTCTTTTTTGGTTAGTTTTTGCGCTTGCGGCATCATTTAAACTCAACACCAAAATTTTGTAATTTTGCCCGGAACTTATCAAAATTTGACAAACAAAATTAAGCCTTACTCTAATGACCATAAACTGCATTTTTATTGTTTTAATAAAGTTTTCCAAATCTTGCTCAATAAACAAAAATATTAAACAATAAAAAACTTTGATAACTTTTTTGACTTTATTTATAAAAATAAACAATCTACTTATAAAAACTAATTATAACATAAATTAATGATGATGTTCTGGTGCCTTCTTAACTTCCTGTGGATGAACAGCATGTCCAGAATACGTTACATCAGCATTAAATCCAGTTTTATGATCAGACGAATATTCTACTTTACGTACGGTTCCATCAGGTTGAACAACAGAATATTCACCCTTTACTTTATCCCCATCGCGAGATTCAGATAGAGATTTCTTATCACCGGTATGATGATCCTCAACTCCGTACTTGTAATCGTATTTAGGATTACCTTCTACTTTTATCGGAACAGACTTAGATTCATGGCGTTCGATACTGGAATATGAATGAGCCTGTTCAACAGGGATGGCAGCTACGAAAGCTGTTACAGCAAGGATGGCGACAATCTGAAACAAATATAAATTTAATAATAATAAATAATAGCGTATTTATTTCTTTGTAATTTTTATCAAATTTTTTTTTAATTTGTTTTATAGATTAGTATTAGAAATAATAAAATAACAACTAATATTAAATTTTTTTTTTTTTAATTTTAAATAAATAATTTTAAAAGATTAATTTTTTACTATAATTTATACTATTTATAAATTATATTTAGAACGCTTTAAAAAGAAAATGTTATTGTTACACAAACTTTTTTTTTAAATGTTTTACTAGCATAGCAATATTTTAAAGAAAATATTATAAACAGAATAACGTATTGTATACAAAATTTAATTTTAAAGCATAAATAGAATTTTATAATAAAATTAATGAATTCAATATTTAATTACCTGTTTGAACATGTTGATCGAATAGAGTATGCGATAATATTCTGATTAGATTATTTGATTCCAGTCTTTTTATATGTAATCAAAGAGAAATGGCGGCATATTTTTGAAAGTGGGCAGTTAGTTTTTACACAATTTATATAATTAGTAAATTTAAAATCGTAAAATTTTAAAAATCTGGTTTATTATGGTAATAAAACTTTAAATAAGACTCGGGTGATGATGTTACAATATACAATTATGTTTTAATTTATTTTATATGAGAAACAAATCATGTAATGATTGTGTCATAAAATTAGGTAAATTGACTAATAAGTTATGAAATGTAAGCAAACAAATAATTGTAAATTTAATTATTTTGTTAATAAAATAGTAAAATTATTTTTTGAAAATAGTTATTTTCTGAAATTTATATTGCGAATAATAAAATTATTATAAAGAAATATCATAATTTGTTAATGAATTTTTAGTTTCTTTTTATATATTACTACGAGAAACACTGCCAAAGTTTGCGGAAAATGTAAAGCAAATTACAAATTACGTTATGTAATTTGCTTTATTGCTTCTCAAATATTTTTTTTTTTATTTATACACTTTTGCATCTGATGAAACCAATCTTCAAAACAATTTTGCCACTCTGAGCGAGGTATTTTCAGAACAAGTGATTTGAATGCTTAACACGCATTTTATTTTTGATATGTTGAAATAGGAAAAAGTCAATGGACAATAAATCAGGCGTTAATGAGCAATGAGTCATTAATTAGATGTTGTTACTGGTCAAAAACTCTATAGTTTGTCGTGCTGTGTAAGCGTTTGCATTGTCATGATAAACAATGATTTGCCGGTTTATGTTGTTCTTTCTGTTTTCAGCAAGAACTTTTGGCAAACAAATTGAAGTATACCAGTCAGCATTAACTGTCCTTCAATCCTCTAATGCAACAGTTGCAACATAACCCGTTTTTCTGAAGAAAGAAGCAATTATTTTTTTTGACACGCTTTGTGATCGCATCACTTTTGTTGGTTTAGATTTATTTTGAAACACCCATACAGTCGATTGCTGTTTTGTTTCAGGCTCATATAAATATATCCAAGATTCGTCACCTGTTATGATGTTATATACCAAATTTGAACAACGTCCTTCAAATTTCTTTAGCATTTCCTTGCACCACTTGAGACGTGCCCGTTTTTGTTCTTTTTTTAAATTGTGTAAAATCCAACAACTGCAAAGCTTTCTGGCATGCAAATGATTGTGCAAAATTGTATGTATTTGTTTTACTGCAATGCTTAAAGATGCCTCTATCTTACTATAGGTCTTATGCCAATCTGACAAAATCATTTTACGCACAGCATCAATATTTTTCGCAACAACAGAAGTGTATGGACAACCTTTGCAAAAATCGTCATCACACGTTAGTCTTCTACTCTTGAATTCTGCGAACCATTTGTAAACTATAGTTTTGGATAGTGCTTTATCCCCAAATAACAAACTAAGTTTTTTAAACACGTCAAATTGTACGAGTATGACAACTGCAGAACGCTGGCAATACAGGCAGTACTTGATTCCGTAAACTTTAGCAGTGCACTTTGTAAATCGTTTATTTTTTGCTTTTTGGCTTTGAAAATTACATTTACAAACATAATTATAACTTACCAAAATAATAAATCGTAATCTTTATAAAATTAACACAACAAAATTTTTTTTAAATTATTTTTTTCGTTTCATAGTATTCTTAGTTTCGTACATTCTGCACATTTTCAAATCCTCTATTCAAAATCTTGTTACTTGCTTTTTATAACTACATCTAAATTTTGCAATCATCTTTTTACATTCTTCTTACATTGGCAGTTCACTTTTTGTAATATTATCAGAATTTGTGAAATACTTTGACTGTTTCACTTGTATTCTACATTTTTGCTTTTGTATATCACTATTCTTTTCCATAATTTTGTGCCATGTCTCTTTTCTAGATTCTCTTATACTATTAATTTTTTTTGATCTTGTTTAGTTTTCTATTTTTTGCTCTCATTTTCTCTTTTATGCATTTTTGTAAGATTTTACAAATGTGTATTTCTCTTATTTTTTCTTCATATTTTATTGCTTTTTTTCCTGCTTCTACTTTTAACTTATTTTTTTTTGTTTTTTTTCAGCACAATATATGCTGGAATTTTTCTGATTAAACCTAGCATCCATTTCCAATATTTTACATGTACAATATCACTTTTCTAACTAAACTATCAAACAGAACGCTAGAGAATTGCCGGGTTTAGTCGCCCCGTACTGTTGTGGTGCCACTAGTATTATTGTTATGGAAAAATATTAAATCCTATCACATCTACAAAAATATTGGTAAACCTTTTTCTCTAGAAAAATATTGACAAAACGCCAACCAACTCAATTTCCAAACGATAAGATTTTAGTCATCACTCTTTTTATATGTTGAACTGCATACAATATTCTATGTCTTCATGTTTTTGGTTAAAAATTTAAAGTTACATTTAACAAGTAAAAAATTAATAAAGAACTGATTAAAAACGTCACTTTTTAAAATTTAATTGGGAAGAAACGACTTATTGCATCAAATTTTTACAAGTTTGAGGACACAGATTGGACTTTCTTCTACAATGTGTAAAAATTTTATTCAATTATATTCAGGCGTTTTTTTGCTGAGTTGGATGCTGTAAACCCTTATATTAGCGCAACTATTTTCCGCATACACTCAATTTTTTTTTACTTATTCCCCAAACTTGTCCTACTACTTTATTTGTCTTTTGAACTGACAACATTGGTATTGCCAGGTAAAATCTGACATCGTAAAGTTTGACATGTTTGATATTATACGTACTCAGAACGTTTTGACGTGCCAGCACTATTTGTGTTGTTTACAGTAAATTGAAAATTTTATCTCAACCAAAAGATGGAATTAAATCGCTAAAATGTTTTAGCTATAATTTATTATGACTTTTGACGTGGTTTAACTTAAGAACAGTGCTTTAATCAACTGAATTCAACTTTGGGCAATAAAGCGCCATCCACAGTCACTGAGTATTGCTGGTGCACTGAATTCAAACGTGGCCGTAGTTTGCTCACGGACGAAGTTAAAGAAGGTTGTTCAAAATCGGTTGTAGTGCCGGAAAACATCAATGCTGTGCAAAAATTAATTTAAGAAAATTGTCATGTGACGTATTGCAAAATTGAGACATGTTTAAGCATTAGTATGACCAGCATACATAAGATTTTGCACAATTATTTGGGTGTTCGGAAGCTGTGTGCACGTTGAATTCCATATTTGTTGACAGATGCTCAAAAAAATGCTCGTGTCGATTGGTGCTGTAAAATGATCACAAAATACAACTGAAGAGCATTCAAAGCCGTATACAGCATCGTCACAGGTAACGGGTCGTGGATTTATACGTATGGGCCAGAAAGAAAAGGCTAATTGGCAGTTTGGGTATTTTAATGTAAAAAAAAGCCAACAAAAGGTCTCGAAGCGTAAAGTAAAAAATAGTTTCTTCACAAAAGCTGGACAAGTGGCTCTTGAAAATCAAAAGACGGTTAATTCAGTGTAGTATACGACCTTTTGTTTGCCTAAAATTTTTGGTAAATTGAGAGACAACCCAAAACGACAAATTATTTTGCATCACGACAACGCAAGCTCACACACATCACATGAAACAAACAAGTATTTGGACTCACAAAAAATTGAATTAAAGAGCCTTACAGCCCCTACCTTGCATTTAATGACTTTTTTGTTCTCAGTAATTAAAGATAAACTGCGTTGACAACGATTTTCATCGCCCAAAAAAGCGATTGAGGTTTTCAAACGCATGTTTTAGAGCTACCATCTTCTGACTGGACAAAGTGCTTTGAAGGGTGCTTCAATCGCATGCAAAAGTGTATACATCTTAAAGGCGATGATTTTAATAATTTTTTTTATTTGTTCTTTCTATTCTAAATACATAAATCGCAACCCTTGTGATTGTGCACAAAACATTTACTTCCGTAATACCTTGCTCATTCCGTTTTCAGTTCTTTGCTTTTTTCTTCCACCCCCCTTTCTAAACATTACAATTTTTGTTATTTCTATATTAACTTTTTAATTTATTTTCTAAAATATTTTTATTATTTTTCTCTACCAACTACTACCCTCCTCCCCCTAATTATCATATTGTTGAGGAAAGAAGAGGTAAATTGTAGTTTTTGTATCACTAACACTTAGATCTAGATTGGAGTGACTTATCCACCCGCCTAAATATTAATGATCTAAAAGTTTTTTTTTTGTGAATGTTAATTATTATTTAGTTTGGAGAAGAAGATTTAAATTGTAATTCTTAGATTACTAACACTAAATTATAGGCAAATGACCAAAGTTGAAAGGACCCACCTACTCGCTTAAGTGTTGATGATCCAAAAGTTTTATTTTTGATTTCTCTGTGAATGATAATTATTATTTAGTTGGGGGAGGAAAAGGTTAATTGTAATTTTTGGATTACCAACATTTGGGTGGGTAGGCGGGGAACACAAATTATAAATTATAAGCGGGTAACAAAAGTTAGAGTGACCCACTCACCCACTTAAGTCTTAGTGATACAAAAGTTTTAGTTTCTTTTTTTCTGCAAATATTAATTATCATTTAGTTGGGGAATCAAGAGTTACATTGTAATTTTTAAATTACCAACACATGGGTGAGTGGGCGGAAAACTTAATTTATGAGTTATGGGCGGGTAACCAAAGTTGGAGTAACCCACCCACTCGACCAAGTGTTGGTGATTAAAAAGTTTTCTTTTTTCTTTTCTGAGAATGTCAATCATTATTTAGTTTGGAGAGGAAAAGGTTAATTGTAATTCTTAGATTACCAACACTTGGGTGAGTGTTTGAAGAATTTATTTTATAAATTATAGGCAAATGACCAAGGTTGAAGTGACCCACCTACCCGCTTAAGTGTTGATAATCCAAAAGTTTTATTTTTGTTTTCTCTGTGAAAAATAATTTTTATTTAGTTGGGGGAGCAGGAAGTTAATTGTAATTTTTGAATCACCAACATTTTGGTGGGTACGCGGGGAACACAGTTTATAAATTATAAGCGGGTAACAAAAGTTAGAGTGACCAACTCACCCACTTAAGTCATAGTGATACAAAAGTTTTAGTTTCTTTTTTTCTGCAAATATTAATTATCATTTAGTTGGCATATCAAGAATTACATTGTAATTTTTAAATTACCAACACATGGGTGGGTGAGCGGGGAACATAGTTTATGAGTTATGGGCGGGTGACTAAGGTTAGAGTGACAAACCAACCCGCCCAAAAATTGGTGGTGTTGAAGAATTTAGCTTATAAATTATAGACAAATGATTAAGGTTGGAGTGACCCACCTACCCGCTTAAGTGTTGATAATTCTAAAGTTTTATTTTTGACTTTGCTGTAAATGTTAATTATTATTTAGTTGGGGGAAGAGAAAGTTATTTGTAATTTTTAAATTACCAACATTTGGGTGGGCGGGCGGGGAACACAGTTTATAAATTATAAGCGGGCAACAAAAGTTGTTGGTGATACAAAAGTCTTAGTTTTTCTTCTCTGTGAATGTTAATTATCATTTAGGTGAGAGAGGAAAAAGCAAATTGTAATTTTTAGATTACTAACATTTAAGTGGGTGAGCGGAAAACATACTTTATTAGTTATGGGCGGGTGAGTAAGGTTAAAGTGACAAACCAACCCGCCCAAAATATGGTGATCTAAAAGTTTTATTTTTTTTCTCTGTGAGTGTTAATTATTATTTAATTGAGAGAAAAGATGGTTAATTGTAATTCTTAGATTACCAACACTTTGGTGAGTAGGCGGGAAAAACAATTTATAAACTATAGGCGTGACCCACCCACTCGCTCAAGAGTTTGGTGATCCAAAGTTTTATTATCTTTTTTCTGTAAATGTTAATTATTATTTAAATGAGGGAGAAGTAGGTTAATTGTAATTATTAGATTACCAACACTTTGGTGAATGAGCAGAAAACATAGTTTATAAGTTATGGGCAAGTAACTAAGGTTGGAGAGTTACTCACACCCACCCGCCCAAGTGCTGATAATCCATAATTTGAATTTTTTTTTTTGTAAATGTTAATTAGTTTTTAGTTGAAAAAAGAAGAAAATTATATGTATTTTTTGGATCATAAAAACTTGGGTGGGTAGGCGGGTAACATAGTTTATAAATTATGAGTGGGTGACCAGGGTTGAAATAACTCACCCACCCGCCGATGAGTTAGTGATCAAAATTTTTTCTTTTTTTTTTCTGTGAATGTTAGTTATTATTTAGTTGGGAAAGAAGAGGTAAATCGTATTTTTTAAATCACCAACACTTGGGTGGGAGGACATACGAATAATCGAAAACTTGTACGGAAACCAAACAGCAACGATGAGAGTCGACAATGATTACACAGAAAGCATAATCGAACGGGGAGTGAGGCAAGGCTGTATACTGTCACCAATGTTATTCAATCTATACTCAGAAGCTATATTCAAAGAAGCCTTATCTGAAAAACTATGTAGGCTTGTTGTTAATGGGCAACCAATTAACAACATTAGATACGCTGATGACACGGTGATAGTAGCAGACAATATTGTAGATCTGCAAAGTATGGTGGAACGCACAAAAACTGTCAGTTCAAAATATGAATTAAATATGAACCTCAAGAAAACAAAATACAAGATTATTTCAAAAGCACGTATACTACCTAACGCAAATCTTCTTATTGATAACACCTATCAAAAAGTAACCTAGTACAAATATCTAGGTACGTGGATAACAAATACAAACAAACCTTAATTAGAAATCAAGTCTAGAATAGAGATGGCTAAAACTGCCTTTCTCAAAATGAGAGATTTCTTCTGTGATTGCAATCTAATGCTAGAGCTTTGTGTTAGAATGGTAAAATGCTACATATTTTCAATTATACTGTATGGTATGGAAGCATAGACACTGAACCAACACCTCAGCGACAAACTCCAAGCTTTTGAGATGACAAAACCCCGAATGCCAAGGTCCTCACAAGAATGGAAAAATACCTAGAAATCCTTCACATGATAAAGATCATAAAGCTGAAATATTTGGGGCATACCATGCGAGGGGATAAATATAATGTACTGCAGTTGATTATGCAGGGAAAAATAGCAGACAAGAGAAGTGTGGGAGGACGCAGAATGTTTTGGATGCCAAACCTTAGAGACTGATTTGGCTGCATCTCTAAAGATCTATTCCGAGTTGCTGTTTTAAAGATCAGATTAGCCACAATAATAGCAAACCTCCGAGTAAGAGATGGCACGTGAAGAAAAAGAAGGGTGGGTAGGCGGAAAATATAGTTTATGAATTATGAGCGGGTGACTTAGATTGGAGAGATAACAAAACAATTTTCTAAAATTTATATACACTCAGATGCAAAAAAACTGGGTTATTGTGTAATTTTTTGCAAATAACCCGTGTATTGTTTTTTTTCAAAACATTTAGTACTTTAAAATCAAAGAGATTATCAAGATGTAAAAAAACAACATCTGATAGTTACCAATTTTTTTAATGAACATTAAAAGCAAAAATAAAATTTATAGGTATGCGTTCTTCACTATCTATTGCTCATTAAACATTATGCACAAAAGATTAAGGTTTTTGTTTTTAATTAACTGTTATTTTTAGAGCAGATTAGTGTGTTGCTTATAGTTCTAAGTGCTACAAATTGTGCAAAAGCTGTTGCTCTTGTGGAAAATGAAAGAAACTAGCGGTATGTGTCTAAATTCCTTTATCTCAGTCTTTCTACTGTCTAAAGAGCACTTAAACTGTTAAGAAAAACTGGCAAATATACTTGGAGGCCGAGATCTGGCAGGAATTATTGTACTACTCTACGGAATTGTTATATGACTTCAGTAGAGACTAAAAAACAAACTCCGTAAGATTTGTAGTACAGCTGTAAGTGTGTGGACAGTTTGTTAAAGATTGCAAGAAGCTGGCTTAAAGTTTTGTAGACCAGCAACTAGATCAAAATTATTCCCACTTGTATTTAAAATGTGTATTTACCACTTGTATTTAAAATTGTATGATTTTTCTTGTATAAGGCATAGTCCTGATGAAAATAAAGTCTATTATTATTAAAGTCTATTATTATTCCCACATCACCAAGTAGCCAGATTTCAATTTTCTTGCAAACATTTGACATTGGCACAATGGAAAACTATACTGTTTACTGACAAATCTAGATTTTGCCTACATTTGCTATAAAGACAAACAAAAAAACAGTTTGCGTAGTGCAACTTTAAGCCCCGGCTTAGCTATGGTAGAAGTGATGATATGGACAGGAATATCAATAAATGCCTGCACTGAATTGATTGTCATTGATGGATGATTGCTGACTGCACAGCGGTATATTGAGAAGGTTTTGAAAAATTACGTAGTCTCATTTGCTTTATTTATCGGCGATGGCTTTATTCTGATGCAATATAACGCAAAACTGCTTTTTGCGAGGTGCGTCACAAAATACTTGGTTGCAGTTAGAATAAGAAAATTCAACTAGCCTGCATGTACCCCAGATGGAAAACCTATAGAGCATGTTTGAGACACATGCTGGGCAGGCGTACAGTTGCACCAACCACAATATCAAGCTTTGAGTGGTATTTCAAGAAGAATGGCAAAATATTTTACAAAATAATATTTGTAAGCTCATTAGTGGCATGGGCCGCCGTATGCAGGCAATAGTTAGTGCTTGAGAAGGCAATACAAAGTATTGAAATCTTATTTAACTAAAATTTTTATTATTAATCTCTGTTAAGTTTATTTTGCAAAAATGCATTTTTTTTTGTATAAGTACATTATTGTTTTTGCTTATTAATGTTCATTAAATAAACTGATAAGTAATAAATGTTGTTTTTTTTCTGATAGTCTCTTTGATTGTAAAACAATAAAAGTTTTATAAAAAAAAAAAATAACCTGGGTTTTTTGCAAAAAATTACCCAATAACTTGTTTTTTGCATCTGATATATAATTTGTATTAACGAGTAGGTGTAAAAACTAATTATATTTTGAATGATTTGTTGGTATTACAAAATAAATAATGACTATTTCTTAAAACTTTTATTAGAAAAATCAAATATAACAAAAATAACACTAATGATGATAAGCAGGTACAGCAACAACTTTCTTAACTTCTTGTGGATGAGAAGCATGTCCAGAATAAGACACCTCAGCATTAAAACCATTATGATGATCAGCAGAGTATTCTACTTTACGTACGGTGCCATCAGGTTGAACAAGTGAATATTCACCCTTTACTACATCCCCATCCCGAGATTCAGATTGTGATTTTTGATCACCGGAATGATGATCCTCAACTCCGTATTTGAACTCGTATTTGGGATGAGCATCAGGGTATACTTCTTCATGATGAGCTGGAGCGGCATGAACTGCTACATGAGCTGCATGGATTGCTACTGGAGCGTGATGATAAGCTACAGGGGCGGCATGAGTTTCATGATGTTGTACGCTGGCGTAAGATGAAGCTTGTTCAACTGGTACGGCCAAAGCGCAAGCTACCAAGGTGGTGAAAGTAATAATCTAAAAATAATGTGTAAGATAATGCAAATTATTATAAATACTAATTTACCTTGCTGTACATGTTTATATGTTTAGCTTGAGTACCAAAACGAAACTGATTAGTTCACCAACAGCAATCTATTTTTATACTGCCAATCCTCCCAAAAATAAATCCAATTATGTATCAATTAACATGAAAGTTGCGCATTCAGTTATTCTTCCATTATATAATCCATCAATAAATAAATCATTCTAACATTGATTGATTTATCCATTTTACTAAACACAGTTGTACTTTTATTCTTAAATAAATGAAAGCGAAATTTTTAATTGATTGACAGTTTTCTGCGATTTATCTAAACGTGCATCTAATATTATTTTAGATAAAAAAATTAGAAGAGAAATTAATTAGTGCATTTGGTTTGTGAAATTTTATTCTTATTATAATAGCAATCTATTAATCAAAGTGAATTGCTACTTTATTTTTATGATTAATGCTTAATGTATGCATGATTTAATAAATGGATTTATAATAAGGCGTTTGGTGAATAAAATGCTAATTTATGCAAAAAGAAATTTAATGCAAAATATCAGATTAAAATTGATAGATTTTTTTTTACTTAATTTGTATAACAATAAAAAATTAGAGTTTTATTAATTTTATGTATTGGATACATTTTATATTACATTTGTTTGAATATGTTTTAAATTGATAGTAATATTTTATGTTGTGTGATATTAAATGACTTGTTTTTAAATGTACTTTATTGGATGATATACATAAACTTAAATTATATTTATTAAGTAATAAGTTTGATGATAGTTCTTAGCTAAAACTAGTCAATATTATTCAGGGTATTAGGTAAACATGCGGCAAAAATTTAAGGAGTTATTTATTGGTCTACTCTAAGAATATTTTGCTCTATAATGATTTCTGAAAATATGGCGTACGCTAATCAAGTACAAAATATTAATTAGTTTATCAAGTACAAAAAATTGTTAACGATAACGTGAAACGGCTGATTTATCTACTAATGTTCAAGTGGATTTTAAATAAAAACGTTTCGTCATTGATCACATGTATCAGTTGCAGTTGTTTTGATGAATGACGTTTGGCTGTTTGACGTGTCTTTTATAGTTAGTGAATTTCTTTATTATGAATCACTATACAAACGCCAAGATGACTGACATGCATTTTATGTATGGACTTGCTGATAAAAGTTTATTACAAGGTAGACGATTGTACATTGAACGGTTTTCTGGCCGTAATATCCTCGACTAATAAATTTTCAAAAACATTCTTCGACGTTTTTGTGAAACAGTCACATTAAAAAGAAATGTAGAACCAGGAAAATCAATGACTATAGGAACGGTACAACTAGAACAGAATGTGCTAGACATGATAGAGAAAGATTTAAGTAGTTTTTTAAAAAAATTGGTTGTAATCATTCCGCATTCAGCGTGTTCAGACACTACTACCTGCTGATTTTTCTTTACGTATTGCGTTATGTCAATGGCTTTTGCAAACATTAGTTCTAATTCCTCAATTCCTGACACATATTTTTTTTTACCATTAAAGCCAGTACCTCATGAAATGCATTAAAAAAATTTCATAACAACCATATGTAGGCAGATAAAAATCCGCATCAATTATGTGAAGATTGTTTTCAACATCAGTTCTTCTTGAATGTTTGGGTTGGAATTGTAGGCAACTATCTAACTGGACCAGTATTTTTACCAGAAAACTTTTTGGAACACATGTTACTTCAGTTTCTGGATGATGTACCATAGGCAACAAGAATTGTAAAGTGGTTTAAGCACGATGGTGCACTACCACGTTTCAGTTTGGATGCTTGTGATTATTTAACAGCAACATACAGAGATTGCTGGATTGGTTGAGAATGGCCATACGTTTGGTCTGCTTGATCCCCAGACTTAAACCCTCTGGATTATTTTTTATTGGGCTATCTGAAGTAATTAGTTTACGCTACTTTAGTGAATAATTTGCAAAATTAGATAATTGCTGGGTGTAACTCACTTAGAAACAACCCTGGTGTATTTAAGCTCAAATAAGTCTTCAACATTCAACTTTACATGTACTTTTTGATAAATAAATGTTGTATCTGTTTGGCGGTTTGGTTTAGCTTGTCACGACAGAGTTCCTGATTTTAAAACTATTTAAAAACAGATCAGTAATGTAAGAATGACGGGATGTGTCTTTGTCATAAACCAAAACCTAAAAGTGTAAGAACACCTAAAAACATTGCGGCAGTTAGAGCATTTATGGAACATTTTTGGACACGTTCTGAGCAAAAACATGCTTCTGTTCTTAGATTTTTGCTCAAAACTATATGGAAAACTTTACACACTGACTTTAAATAACATCTCTATAAGATGATGATTGTTTAGGAGATGAGCCCACAAGATTACGTGAAACATACAGATGCTTGCAATGCAATCCTAACAGCTACACCACTTGGTGTTGACTAGCGACAAAGCGCATGTTTTCCTCTCTGGCACAGTAAACAAACAAATTTTTGTTACTGGGTTTGGAAGCTTTAAAAAATGCAATTAAAGACACACTTGCCAGAATCCCTCAAGATATGCTGGCGAGAGTGGCCAAAAACTTTGTGGAACGCCTCAACATGTGTATCGCCCGCCAAGGCCACAACTTAGACGACATATTTAAAAAAAAAAAAAAAATTACTTTTGCACTCGACAAATTAGAGAGGTCATTCTGCCCCACCTTGTCTTTGTCAAAATTTTACAACTCCAAAACTTATATTTAATTAATGTTTTAGTAAAATTGTATTAAAATTGTAAACCAGGCTTTAACACACTTGTGTTACCTCTAAAAATGTGGCAAATCAGATTTTTTTATGTTAGTATTTCTATAAATTTGGTTTTGATTAAAGTTTAAACTGGTAAGTTTTATTTTTATAATTGAATTTATATGAATTTGTAGAACAAACTTTTTAAACTGTTTTTTTAGTTTTTGAGACCTTTATAATTTTCTACAATTTTAAAACTCATTTTAACTTATATGCAAAATTTATTAGGTCTGTTAATTTAACTATTTTTTTAAAAATCTTTTTTAACACTTTAACAATTATATAGTAAAATCTTAAATTGAAGTTAGGGTATTTTAATAAAAAAATTTATACTGTATTGTGCTGATTTTACTTTTTTATATATAAAGACCGGTTTCGGCGGTTAGGCCATCATCAAACTGATGATGGCCTATCATCAAACTGATGATGGCCTAACCGCCGAAACCGGTCTTAATATATAAAAAAGTAAAATCAGCACAATAAAGTATAATTTTTTTTATTAAAATACTCTAACCTCTATTATTTTAAACTATGCAATAATCAGAAACAAATATTATAAAATCTTAAAACATTTTTTGAGTTGATGATAACTTTCTTAAAGTTAAGCTAGTCTAATGTATTCTGCTTTTGTTTGGTTTTAAGCTTTTGTTTGCTGGTTCTAACCAGTTTTTATCTTTTGAGGTTTGCATATTTGATCTTTTTAACTTTATTGTTGCATTTTATAAGTAATAATTAGTAATATTGCTAGAGGTTAGGTTAGGCTAAGTTAACTGTTAAATTTCTTAAGAATGATTTAATAGATTTGTTATTAATTTGATTTTTTTAAATAGTTGCGTATTTTTGTTTAATTTTGTTGTCTTAAGATGCTCTGATTTATTGCTATTTGAGCTAAAATTTTCTATGTTTTATTTATTATTTAATTCTATAATTTTTTTTTTACTAATAATTTTTTTACGTTTTGTAGTTAGAAACTAAAAAAGTATTTACTCAATATTAAAAGTTTTCAATTTCTATTTTCAATTATTTTTAATTTTTTGAGAAATTAGAAAGTTGTTCTTTATTTTAAATATTTAGTTTAAAGATTTTTTAATCTGTTGGTTATCTAGGAATTTGTGTCTTTATTGCCTCCTCTGACATAAAAACTTCCAGCGCTAGCAAAAAAAAAAACTTTTATTTCTGAATTGGCAACACTTGAGCGGGTAAGAGGGCACTCCAAAATTACCGGCTAGTAATCATATTATGGAGTGTCTTCCCTCTGACATAAAGATTTCCAACGCTAGCAGGGAAGAGGAACTGTTGTAGATAACCAACAGTTGGGTGGGTAGGTGGGATACACTACAATAAGAATGCCTGTCGGTAGTTTATGCAGAAGTGCCCACCCACCCGCCCAAGTGTTAGTTATCTAAAAATTTGTATTTCTATTGCCTCTTCTGACATACAGATTTCTAACGTTAGCAGAAAAGAAAAATTTTAATTTCTGACTTGCTAACACTTGGGCGGGTGGGTGGACACTCCAGTTTAAACTACCGGCTAGTAATCATGTTATGAAGTGTTCTTCCTTTGACATAAAGACTTCCAACGGTAGCAGGGAGGAAAAATTTCTAAATCACCAACACTTGGGCGGGTGGGTGGTCATTTCAGTTCAAATTAACGACTGATACTGATACTATGGAGTGTCCGGTGCACCCACTCAACTGTTAGTTATTTAAAAATTTGTATCTCCATTGTCTCCTTTGACAAAGAAACTTTCAACGCTAGCAAAAAAGAGAATCTCCAATTTCTAAATCACCAGGGTGAGTGGACAGTGTATTTCAAACTAGTAATCCTGTTATAAAGTTTATTTTTTAAAACTATATTTACACAAAAATAAAAAAACTACGGAATGTGACAAAAATAATAAGCAAAAACTATTTCGTATTAAATAAAGTATCAACTAAAGACGTTGAAGCTATATAGGTAGACTGAAAAACGACAAAATACCCGGCTCTAACAACATAATAAACGAGCTACTAAAATATGGAGCACAGCCTACTAGCAAAGAAATTAGTGAAGCAATACAACATAGTTCTGTCAACAAATCAAACTCTACAAGACTTAAAAGAAAACGTAAGCATTGCACAATCCAAAAAATATCTAACTAACATCATATCTAAGAAGACAACCTTGCAAAATAAATAACAACATTTTTGAAAAATATTGATAACCACTCTTTCTACGCGGTACAACTACAAGTCTCAGATAAATTGCTAAAATTTAATAAACTTCTACCTATTCTTAATTATGTATAGCTAATTTTAGTAATTTTTAGTCATAGTTGTGTAAGTTTTATTTTCAAATTTTAATAATTTTGCTGTTTTATGGCCAGATATTGATCGTTTACTTCCAAATTCTGATTTTGTGTAGATTGTATAGCATTTTTTACTACTTTTTGTCATAATTTCTTTGATTTTGTAACCAGATGTTATTAATTTTGATGTTTTATAGTAGGATTTTGATATTTTTGATGTATTATGGCTGGATTTTAGTATATTTGATGATTTATAGCCAGATTTATGTATTTTATGTCTAAATTCTAATATTCTTGACATTGTATAGCTAATTTTAGTAATTTTTAGTCATAATTTTGTTAGTTTTATGCCCAAATTTTAATAGTTTTGCTGTTCTATGCTCGAAATTTAATAGTTTTTTTTCAAATTCTGATTTTGTGTAAATTTTTTAGCATTTTTGTCATCCTTTTATTGGTTTTGTAGCCAGATGTTATTAATTCTAACGTTTTATGGCTGGATTTTGATATTTTTAATGTTTTATTGCCGGATTTTACTATTTTTGATGATTTTTAAGCTGGATTTTTGTTTTTATGTCCAAATTCTAATATTGTTGACATTGTATAACCAATTTTAGTATTTTTAAGTCATAATTTTGTTAGTTTTGTGCCCAAATTTTAATAATTTTGTTAATTGATGCTCGAATTTTGAAAGTTTACTTTGAAAATTTGTTTTTGTGTAAATTGTATAGCATTTTTTGTCATATGTTCTTTGGTTTTGTGGCCAAATGTTATTAATTTTAATGTTTTATTGCTGGATTTTAATATTTTTGATGTTTTATTTCCGGATTTTAGTATTTTTGATGATTTATAGCCAAATTTAAGTTTTTTATGTTTAAACTCTAATATTATTGATTGTGTATAGCCAATTTTAGTATTTTTTAGTAATAAGTTTGTTAGTTTTTGCCCAAATTTTAATAATTTTGTTGTTTTATGCCTGAATTTTGTTAGATTATTTCTAAATTCTGATATTGTAAAATTTGTATAACATTTTTTATTACTTTTTGTTATAATTTTTTTATTTTTATAGCTAGATGTTATTAATTTTGATGTTTCATGGTTAGGTTTAAATATTTTTGATAGTTCATAGCCGGATTTTAGTACTTTTGATAATTTATAAGCCGTATTTATGTATAATATGTTCAAATTTTAATATTATTGACATTGTCAAGCCAATTTTAGTATTTTTTAGTCATAATTTTGTTAGTTTTATGCCCAAATTTTAATAGCTTATTTCCAAATTTTTGTCATAATTTTTTTGGTTTTGTAGCCAGATGTTATTAATTTTCATGTTTCATGGCTATATTTTAGCAATTTTGATGTTTTGTTGATGTATTTAATTTGTAAAAATATTATTAACTAAATCAAAACTGGGTACTGCATAAAATTAAGCCCGCTACTATTTAACCTCTTTATAGATTAGCTAATAGAAGCTTTCAACCCAATACAGCATGGTCACAGACAAGGCACATACTAGTTAAATTAACAATTCCGGTTTAGAAAAACCTATAAAGAGTTGCAAAAATTGTTGTTTTTAGATTATATAAGTTTTCTTTTTATTAGAATTTAAGCAGAGACTTAATTTCAAAATCTGTAATTAAAAAAAAAGTGCATTTCTTATAAAATTTCATACAATGAACTAGTGTACTGATACATTTTGTAACAGATATGTTTTAAAATTACATTTTACATTCAGAAAAACCTCAAAAATATATTTAAAATTTTTTTTTTTAAATGTTATGTTTTCTAAGCAATTTTTGTAGGATTTTAAACAAAAACTAGTTTTTCTTATAATTTTATATTAAAAATGTTTCAAAGTTACATTTTAAGTTCAGAAAAACCTATAAAAGATTTAAAAAAACGTTTTTGTGCAATAATAAAACTGTAGATACGTTTTTGAGCAGATAATGAGTTGTTTTTTACATTTTAATTAACTCAGATGCATTTTCCCAAGACAAATTTCTGCGCGGTTGTTATGAAGACTGCATTTTACAAACAAAAATTTTAACAATTTTATTTATTTATTGTTGAATTACATTAACATTGATTTTTTTAAATGTTTTTGCGTTTTTTCAAGCATTTTCTAAATTTTTTATTAAACTTTATTTTTTAAGTCTTAATTTGCAAAATTTTGAGCAAATACACATCTTTTGGAGCAATTTTTTTTACATTTCTAATTGATTTCAACACAAACATTTTTTTCTAGATTTTGCATGCTATAAATGCATTGTGCGAGCAACTTTTTGGAGATTTTACGCTATTTGTCAGCAAAATCATAAATAAAATATGTAGTTTTGTGTTGATTTCATTTTAATTAAATAATCATTTTGTGTGCAATACATGCGTTTAATAAGAGATTACGGAGATTTTTAGCAAATTATCAGCAAAATTGTAAATAAAATATAATTTATGTTTAATTTTGTCAATTTTGATTTCAGCAATAAACATTTTTGACAAAATAATAAATAATTATTCTGTCAAAAAACAAATTTATTGCATTAAAATTACCATTTGATCAACATTGCTCTTTAAACCAATTTATTGCATAAAATCAATACAAAATTTATCATAAATTGCATTTTGTGCACAATTTACTAAAAAATTGCATGAAATCTTTGAAAAGTGACTACAAAATGCATTTATTGAACAAAAATTGATCAAAAAACTTTTTGCAAAACAAATTTTTAATTCAAATTTAAATATCATTTTGCTAAAAAATTAGTTGGAATATTCAAAAAGTATAAACCTCATTTATTGCAAAAAAATTAACAAATTAATTAAAAAAAAAATTTAAAACTAATTTATTGCATAAAACCAGCACTGAGATACGTATTTTATCTAAAATTTTGCAGACAATTTGCTTGAAATGTCTGAAAAGTTGATTCAAAACGCACTTACTGCACAAAAATTGAAAATTTGGTCAAACAATTTTCTTAAAAGTAATTTACTGCATAAAACTAGCACTAATTTTTTTCAAAAATTGCCAAAAAATGATTATTTAGTCTAAAAACTTTCTTAAAACTAATTTATTTTATAAAACCAGTACCAAGTTACGTGTTTTAGCAATAACTTTGCTAAGAAAAGTTTAAAATTTTTGAAAAGTTGCATTTATTGCACAAAAATTGATATTTTGGTGAAAAAGTTTTTTTTTTTTAATTAATGTTTTGCATGAAACCTGCACTCAATTACGTGTTATCTACCAAATGTTGCTAAAAAATAGCTTAAACCTTCCAAAAGTTGCTACAAAACGTATTTATTGCCCAAAAATTGATTAGATGCTTAAAATTAATTTATTGAATATTTATTTTTATTTTTCTTTAAAATTGCTTAAAATCTTTGAAAAGTTTATTGCATCAAACCACCTACTGACGCATTTTATAAATAACTTTGCTAAAAACTGTTTTAAATCTCTAAAAAGTTTATTGCACAAAAATTGATTATTTATTTGGTCAAAAAAGTTTTTTAAAACTAACTTATTGCTAAAAACCAGCACTGAATTACGTGTTTTGTTTAAAATTTTGCTAAAAAAACTGCCTAAAATATTCAAAAAGTTTATTTAAAAACGGATTTATTGCACAAACATTGATAATTAAGTCTAAAAACTTTTTTAAAACTAATTTATTGCATAAAATAAGTTTGAACTACGAGTTTTGTCCAACATTTTGCTAAAAAAATGCTTGAAATCTATAAAAAGTTGCTACAAAACACATTTATTGCATAAAAATTGACAATTTGTTTCAAAAACTTTCTTTAAACTAATTTATTGCATAAAAAATCTTTTGAATTACGTGTTTTGTCCAAAATTTTGCTAAAAAATTGCCTAAAATATTCAAAAAGTTGATTTAAAAACGGATTTTTTGCACAAAAATTGATAATTTAGACTAAAAACTTTCTTAAAACTAATTTATTGCATAAAATAAGTTTTGAACTACGTGTTTTGTCCAACATTTTGCTTAAAAAATGCATGAAATCTGTAAAAAGTTGCTACAAAACACACTCATTGCACAAAAACTGATAATTTAGTTCAAAAACTTTTTTAAAACTAATTTATGCATAAATTAAGTTTTAAATTACGTGTTTTGTTTATCATTTTGCTAAAAAATTGCATGAAACCTGTAAAATGTTGCTACAAAACACATTTATTGCATAAAAATTGACAATTTGGTTCAAAAACTTTCTTAAAACTAATTTATTGCATAAAATAAGCTTTGAATGACGTGTTTTGTCCAACATTTTGCTAAAAAATTGCTTAAAATATGTAAAAAGTTGCTGCAAAACACATTTATTGCACAAAAATTGACAATTTAGTTCAACAACTTGCTTTAAACGAATTTATTGCTAAAATCAGCTCTAAATTACGTGTTTTGTCCAACATTTAACTAAAAAAGTGTTTAAAATTTTTAAAAATTTGCTACAAATCACATTTATTGCACAAAAATTGACAATTTGGTTTTTTTTTTAAACTACTTTATTGCATAAAATAAGCTCTGAATTTCGTGTTTTGTTCAACATTTAGCTAAAAAATTGCTTGAAATTTGTAAAAACTTGCTACAAAACACATTTATTGCACAAAACTTGACATTTTAGTCCAATAATTTTCTTAAAACTAATTTGTTGCATAAACTAAACTCTAAATTACGGTTTGTTCAACATTTTGCTAAAAAAAATGCTAAAAATATTCAAAAAGTTGATTGAAAAACAGATTTATTGCAAAAAATTGATAATTTAGTTCAAACATTTTCTTAAAACTAATATATTGCATAAAATAAGCTCTAAGCGAGTTTTGTCTAACAGTTTGCTAAAAAATTGTTTAAAATAATCAAAAAGTTGTTTTAAAAACGGATTTATTGCACAAAATTTGATAATTTATTCTAAAAACTTTTTCAAACTAATTTATTGCATAAAATTAGCTCTGAATTGCGTGTTTTGTCTAACATTTTGCTAAAAATTTGCTTAAAATCGGTAAGAAGTTGCTACAAAACACATTTATTGCACAAAAATTAACAAGTTTGGTCCAAAAACTTTTTTAAAACTAATTTATTGCATAAAATAAACTGAATTACGTGTTTCATCTAACATTTTGTTAAAAAATGGTTTAAAATATTTAAAAAAATGATTTAAAAACGAATTTATTGCACAAAAATAGATAATTTGTTCCTAAAACATTCTTAAAACTAATTTATTGCGTAAAACTAGCACTGAATTACGTGTTTTGTCCAACATTTTGCTGAAAACTTGCTTGAAATCTGTAAAAAAATGCTACAAAACACATTTATTGCACAAAAATTGACAAATTAGTCTAAAAACTTTCTTAAATCTAATATATTGCATAAAAGAAGTTCTAAATTACGTGTTTTGTCCTTCATTTTGCTAAAAAATGCTTGAAATTTGTATAAAGCTGCTACAAAACACATTTATTGTACAAAAATTACCAATTTGGTCCAAAAACTTTTTTAAAACTAAATTTTTGCATAAAAGATGCTCTAAATTACGTGTTTTGTTCAACAGTTAACTAAAAAATTGTTTAAAATTTGTAAAAAGTTGCTACAAAACACATTTAGTGCACAAAAATTGATATTATGGTCCAAACATTTTCTTAAAACTAATTTGTTGCATAAACTAAACTTTAACTTACGTGTTTCGTTCAACATTTTGCTAAAAAAATTACTAAAAATATTTAAATAGTTAATTGAAAAACGGATTTATTGCAAAAAATTGATAAATTAGTTCAAAAACTTTTTTAAAACTAAGTTATTGCATAAAATAAGCTCTGAATTACGTATTTTGTGTAACATTTTGCTAAAAAAATGCTTGAAGTATGTAAAAAGTTAATACAAAACACATTTATTGCACAAAACTTGACAAATTGGCCCAATTTTTTTTTAAACTAATTTATTGCATAAAATAAGCTCTGAATTACGTGTTTTGTGTAACATTTTGCTAAAAAAAATGTTTGAAATCTGTAAGAAGTTGATACAAAACACATTTATTGCATAAAAATTGACAATTTGGTCTAAAAACTTTCTTAAAACTACTTTATTGCATAAAATAAGCTTTGAATTACGTCCTTTGTCCAACATTTAGCTAAAAAATTGCTTGAAATCTGTGAAAAGTTGCTACAAAACACACTTATTCTACAAAAACTGACAATTTAATTTTTTTTTTTTTTTAAACTAATTTATTGCTTAAAACAGGCTCTGAATTACGTGTTTTGTCTAACATTTTGCTAAAAAATTGTTTAAAATCTGTAAAAACATATAAATTGCAGAAAAATTTACAATTTGGTCTAAAAACTTTCTTAAAACTAACTTATTGCATAAAATAAGTTTTGAATTACGTGTTTTGTCTAATATTTTGCTGAAAAAATGCTTGAAATCTGTAAAATGTTGCTACAAAATACATTTACTGCACAAAAAATAACAATTTGATCCAAAAACTTTCTTAAAACTACTTTATTGCATAAAATAAGCTTTGAATTACAAGTTTTATCCAACATTTAGTTAAAAAATTATATGAAATCTCTAAAAAGTTGCTACAAAACACACTCATTGCACCAAAACTAACAATTTAGTTCAAAAACTTTTTCAAAACTAATTTATTGCATTAATTAAGTTCTGAATTACGTGTTTTGTTTATCATTTTGCTAAAAAATTGCTTAAAATCTGCAAAAAGTTGCTACAAAAAACATTTATAGCACAAAAATTATCAAATTTAGTCCAAAAACTTTCCTAAAACTAATTTATTGCATGAAATAAGCTCTGAATTCTGAGTTATATCTAAGATTTTGCTAAAAAATTGATTGAAATATTCAAAAAGTTGATTTAAAAACGAATTTATTGCACAAAAATTGATAATTTAGTTCAAAAACTTTCTCAAAACAAATTTATTGCAAAGAATAAGCTCTAAATTACGTGTTTTGTCCAACATTTTGCTAAAAAAATGCTTGAAATCTGTAAAAAGTTGCTAAAAAACACATTTATTTCACAAAAATTGACAATTTGGTCCAAAAATGTTCTTAAAACTACTTTATTGCATAAAATAAGCTCTGAATTACGTGTTTTGTCCAACAATTAGCTAAAAAATTGTTGGAAATTTGTAAAAAGTTGCTACAAAACACACTCATTGCACAAAAACTGACTTAGTTCAAAAACTTTTAAAAACTAATTTATTGCATAAATTAAGCTCTGAATTACGTGTCTTTTTATTAGTTTGCTAAAAAATTGCTTGAAATCTGTAAAAAGGTACTACAAACACATTTATTGCACAAAAATTAACAATTTGGTCCAAAAACGTTTTTAAAACTAATTTTTTGCATAAATTAGGCTTTGAATTACGTGTTTTGTCCAACAGTTAACTAAAAATTGTTTAAAATTTGTAAAAAGTTGCTACAAAACACATTTATTGCAGAAAAATTAAAATTTTGGTCCAAAAAATTTCTTAAAACTAATTTGGTGCATAAACTAATAAATTACGTGTTTTGTCTAACATTTTGCTAAAAAAATTACTTAAAATATTTAAAAAAGTTGATTGAAAAACGGATTTATTGCAAAAAATTATTAATTTAGTTCAAAAATTTTCTTAAAACTAATTTTCTGCATAAAATAAGTTCTGAATTATGTGTTTCGTCTAACAGTTTGCTAAAAATTTGTTTAAAATAATCAAAAAGTTGTTTTAAAAACGAATTTATTGCACAAAATTTGATAATTTATTCAAAAAACTTTTTCAAACTAATTTATTGCATAAAATTAGCTCTGAATTAAGTGTTTTGTCCAACATTTTGCTAAAAGTTTGCTTAAAATCGGTAAAAAGTTGGTACAAAACACATTTATTGCACAAAAATTAACAAATTTAGTCCAAAAACTCTCTTAAAATTAATATTTTGCATGAAATAAGCTCTAAATTACGTGTTTGGTCCTTCATTTTGCTAAAAAATGCTTGAAATTTGTATAAAGCTGCTACAAAACACATTTATTGCACAAAAATTACCAATTTGGTCTAAAAAAAAAAAATTAAAACTAATTTTTTGCATAAAATATGCTCTGAATTACGTGATTTGTCCAACAGTTAACTAAAAAATTATTTAAAATTTGTAAAAAGTTGCTACAAAACACATTTAGTGCACAAAAATTGACAATATGGTTCAAATTTTTTTTAAAATTAATTTGTTGCATAAACTAAACTCTAAATTACGTGTTTCGTCCAACATTTTGCTAAAAAAATTGCTAAAAATATTTAAATAGTTGATTGATAAACAAACTTAATGCAAAAAATTGAAAATTTAGTTCAAAAACTTTTAAAAAACTAATTTATTGCAAAAAATAAGCTCTGAGATTCGTGTTTCGTCTAACAGTTTGCTAAAAAAATGTATAAAATAATAAAAAAGTTTTTTTTAAAACGGATTTATTGCACAAAATTTGATAAATTATTCTAAAAACTTTTTCAAACTACTTTATTGCATAAAATTAGCTCTGAATTACGTGTTTTGTCCAACTATTTGCTAAAAATTTGCTTAAAATTGGTAAGAAGTTGCTACAAAACACATTTATTTCACAAAAATTAACAAATTTAATGCAAAAACTTTCTTAAAATTAATTTATTGCATAAAACAAGCACTAAATTACGTGCTTTATGTAACATTTTGCTAAAAAATTGTTTGAAATATTCAAAAAATTGATTTAAAAAGCGGATTTATTGAACAAAAATTGATAATTTGTTTTAAAAACTTTCTTAAAACTAATTTATTGCGTAAAACCAGCAATGAATTACGTGTTTTGTCTAACATTTTGCTGAAAACTTGCTTGAAATCTGTAAAAAAATGCTACAAAACACATTTATTGCACAAAAATTGACAAATTAGTCCAAAAACTTTCTTAAATCTAATATATTGCATAAAAAAAGTTCTAAATTACGTGATTTGTCCTTCATTTTGCTAAAAAATGCTTGAAATTTGTATAAAACTGCTACAAAACACATTTATTGCACAAAAATTACCAATTTGGTCCAAAAACTTTTTTAAAACTAATTTTTTGCATAAATAATGCTCTGAATTACGTGTTTTGTCCAACAGTTAACTAAAAAATTGTTTAAAATTTGTAAAAAGTTGCTACAAAACACATTTAGTGCACAAAAATTGACATTATGGTCCAAACATTTTCTTAAAACTATTTTGTTGCATAAACTAAACTCTAATTTACGTGTTTTGTTCAACATTTTGCTAAAAAAATTGCTAAAAATATTTAAAAAGTTGATTGAAAAACGGATTTATTGCAAAAAATTGATAATTTAGTTCAAAAACTTTCATAAAACTAATTTATTGCATAAAATAAGCTTTGAATTACGTGTATTGTGTAACATTTTGCTAAAAAAACGCTTGAAGTATGTAAAAAGTTAATACAAACCACATTTATTGCACAAAACTTGACAATTTGGCCCAAATTTTTTTTAAAACTAATTTATTGCATAAAATAAGCTCTGAATTACGTGTTTTGTGTAACATTTTGGTAAAAAAATTGTTTTAAATCTGTGAGAAGTTGATACAAAACACATTTAT
Source organism: Tachinus rufipes (assembly GCA_963932245.1). Lineage (NCBI taxonomy): Eukaryota > Metazoa > Arthropoda > Insecta > Coleoptera > Staphylinidae > Tachinus > Tachinus rufipes. The sequence continues at coordinate 10,989,355 of OZ010741.1, forward strand.
TGCAAAAAATTGACAATTTGGTCTAAAAACTTTCTTAAAACTACTTTATTGTATAAAATCAGCTCTGAATTATGCGTTTTGTCCAACATTTAGCTAAAAAATTGCTTAAAATCTGTGAAAAGTTGCTACAAAACACACTCATTCTACAAAAACTGACAATTTAGTTTAAAAACTTTTTTAAAACTAATTCATTGCATAAAATAGGCTCTAAATTACGTGTTTTGTCCAACATTTTGCTAAAAAATTGCTTAAAATCTGTAAAAAGTTGCTACAAAACACACTCATTGCACCAAAACCGACAAATTAATTCAAAAACTTTTTTAAAACTAATTTATTGCATAAATTAAGTTTTGAATTACGTGTTATGTTTATCATTTTGCTAAAAAATTGCTTGAAATCTGCAAAAAGTTGCTACAAAACACATTTATTGCAAAAAAATTGACAATTTAATCCAAAAATTTTCTTAAAATTAATTTATTGCATAAAATAAGCTCAGAATTACGTGCTTGTCTAACTTTTTGCTTAAAATTTTTTTAAAATATTCAAAAAGTTGAATTAAAAACGGATTTATTGCACAAAAATTCATAATTTAGTCTAAAAACTTTTTTATAACTAATTTATTGCATAAAATAAATTCTGAATTACGTGTTTTGTCCAACATTTAGTTAAAAAATTGCTTGAAATCTGTAAAAAGTTGCTACAAAACACATTTATTGCATAAAAATTGACAATTTGATTCAAAAATTTTCTTAAAACTTTTTTATTGCATAAAATAAGCTCTGAATTACGTGTTTTGTCCAACATTTTGCTAAAAATCTGTAAAAATTTGCTACAAAACACATTTACTGCACTACTAAAATTGACAATTTGTTTCAAAAACTTTTTTAAAACTAATTTTTTGCATAAAATTAGCTCTGAATTACGTGTTTTCTTCATTATTTTGTCAAAAAATTGTTTGAAATTTGTAAAAAGTTTTTACAAAACGCCTTTATTGCATAAAAATTGACACATTGGTTCAAAAACTTTCTTAAAACTAATTTATTGCATAAAATAAGCTCTGAATTACGTGTTTCGTCCAACATTATGCTAAAAAATTGCTTGAAATATTTAAAAAGTTGATTTAAAAACAAATTTATTGGACAAAAATTGATAATTTAGTTTAAAAACTTTCTTAAAACTTGTTTATTGCATATAATAAGCTCTGAATAACGTGTTTTTTTCAAAAAAATGCTTGAAGTCTGTAAAAAATTGATACAAAACGCATTTATTGCACAAAAATTGACAAATCGATCCAAAAACTTTTTTAAAAATGATTTATTGCATAAATTAAGCTTTGAATTACGTGTTTTGTCTAACATTTTGCTAAAAAATAACATTTAATATTTAAAAAGTTGATTCAAAAACGGATTTATTGCACAAAAATTGATAATTTGGTCAAACACTTTTTTATAATCAATTTTTTTAAATTTTTTTTTGAATTTCAACGCGTAATTGAACTAAATATGCAATATTTGTGATGTAAATACGGTTTTAAGCATTTTTCTGAGCAACTTGTTACAAATTTCAATCAATTGATGGGCATATTATAACTGTAAATGTGATTCTAATGCATTTTTAAACAATTTTTTTTTTATATTTGTATTTTACGTACTTAAAATTGGTATTTTATTTATGCAACTAATTAAAATTTCATCTAAGTTGCAGTTTTTATTATATAATTATTTAATAATAAAAATACTAAAACTAACCATTACACTGTTAATTGACTACTTTCGTTACTAATTGATACATAATAGAGCCGACTTTTTTATACATATTTTGCGGTATAAAAGAGGAGTGGATTGGATATGCTAATCAGTTTCATTTTGCTACTCAAGCTAAACATACAATCATGTACAGCAAGGTAGAATATTTTAAAATAATTTTATTATTAATTATGCAGCAAATATTAAATAAAATTTAATATAATTTGGTTTATGTTAAAATTATTATTAAGAAATCTATTTACTAATTTAAATAATATCGTTTACAGATTATCGCTTTTACCACCTTGGTAGTATGTGCTTTGGCCGTACCAGTTGAACAAGCTTCATCTTACGCTAGTGTACAACACCATGAAACTCACGCTGTTCCTGTAGCAGTACATGGCCATGCTCCAGCTGCCATTATCAAATCAGCTCATCATGAAGAAGTATACCCTGATGCTCATCCCAAATACGAGTTCAAATATGGAGTTGAGGATCATCATTCCGGTGACCAAAAATCACAATCTGAATCTCGCGATGGGGATGTTGTAAAAGGTGAATATTCTTTAGTCCAACCTGATGGCACCGTACGTAAAGTAGAATACTCTGCTGATCATCACAACGGATTCAATGCCGATGTAACCTATTCAGGACACGCATCTCATCCACAAGAAGTTAAGAAAGTCGTTGCTGTACCTGCTTATCATCATTAAAATATCATCTTATTGTTTAAAAAGAAGTTTTATATTAAAATTTTATTAAAAAATTAATTAAGTTTATTATATTTATATATTCATACATAAAAAGTATCATGGTAATTAATGTGATTTTATGTAAATTCACCAGCGAGATGCATCCCTAAAACACTAAAATACATTTTCGATTACACAATACATACTGTTTAGTACGTTTTAGATTTATATAATATCGGCAATTTAAATCTACAACATTATTAAATTATATGCTAATCAAAAGTTTGCAGCATTAATAAAATCCTGCTTTCGGCGATTAAATCCTTTTGGCTATATGCAAATACGTAACGTTATTATGCTCTTATTTATATTGCTTGTTAGACCCACTTTCTTAAGTTGTCTTACTTGCACTTACATGATTGACATGATAGACGTAAAGATTTATCATCAGGATATACATAATTTATCTATGTAATGGATGATTATAAACGCTAAATAAAGCAAGCACGTAATACTTTTTTTCTTAATTAAAAAATGATGAATGTATCCTGTAAATAATTAATCCAATTAAAACATTAATATTTATTTAATACAAAAATTTAAAATCAATATAATTTATCAGGCACTATATTTTTTTTTAATATTATGAGTTTCTTTTTATTGCTCTAGATGCCCACCAGTCCGTGGTTGGGTGATAATGTTCTATTTGGTCATAATGATCATATGGTTTAACTGGTTCATATGGTTTAACTAGTTCATGATGATCATATGGTTTAACTGGTTCATAATGATCATATGGTTTAACGGATTCATGGTGGCCATATGGGTTAAGGGCTTCATAAGGGTGCGGGTTGTGATGATACCAATCGGGTATCCATGGTATTGGTGCAGCGGTAGTTGTAGCTCCACCTTTAGTTACTTCGGCTTTAAATCCATTTGAATCGGCTGTGTAGTGAACTGTTCTGACACTACCATCAGGTTCAACTAAAGAATAAACTCCTTTAACTACATCACCATAGCGATGTTCATGGTGGGCTTTGATGTCGCCTGTTGCGAGATTATTGACTTCGTATTTGTAATCGTATTTTGGAGGATCCTAAAATATATTTTTTTAAATTTAATTTTGTTTAGTTAACAAAACATTTTAGATACCTCTGGTAGTGGTGTTTCAGTAGTTACATAATCTGCCCAATGAGGATGATGATGATGGTAAATTGGTTCTGTGTAGTCATAATAGCGTTTTATATTAGAATGTGCTGCAGCTTGAGTTATTGGTGTATCTGGAACTACAATAGGGTCCAATGCTTGCACGGTTGAAAGTATGCAAATAATGAATATTAATTGAAACTGAAACATAAAATAAAATTCTACTATACAAATATATTTAAAAAACCGTAACACGTTTCAACCTTTACAAGGCCATCATCGGGCGGTGATACAAACAAATATGAATATAAAAATTACAGGAATTGTAAACAATCTTAAAATTGTGTTTAATTATTTGAAACAATAATGAAAAATACATTTACAGTTAAAAAACTAAATAGTAACTGTTTAAAAGCATAAATTATATTTAATTATTATTAACTGAATAAACAATTAGTTTTATAAAGTAAGTTATTGCCATCAACTTAATTTACATTTATAAATGGCAATGAGAATTGCAATATTAAAAAAAATCAAGTTCAATGATGTTTACTGACCTATGGTAATAAATACTACAAGCATCGATGTGTAAAATATCAATGACCATGAGTAAACTTGAATGAGAATAATAAATAATTTAATTGTAAATAACACAACTACCTTGACAAAATTGATTAAAAATGCTAATTAAATATTTTATAGTATTTCTATGAAAAACCTATTATATTTACCATTGTAATGCACTGCACAAACCCACACGATCTACTGATTTGCATAATCTTTTTTTGTCATATTTATATCATCGACATTTTAATTATTTAATTTTTAATATAAATACAAACAATATCTTTAATTTAATTTGTTTATTTATATTTAATATATTTAAATGAGTGAAAGCATTAAATTATATTGTTTAAAGCCACCAAACGCATCAAATTGTTTAACCACATTGTGTACTTAAATTAGAGAAATTTGTAGTAATCAAAATAATAATAATAATTTAATAGTATAATAAAATGCCTACTTTATAGTTGAAATATTATTAAATTAACAAAATTATATTAAAAAATAATTTTTGTATTCTTTGAAAGTTTTATTTATTTTAAATGATTTTTGGCTAGAACTTAGTTGTAATTAGATCCAACTTATTATTGATAGCATTTTCTTAAAAATTATAATTTTTTTAAATATTTTTGAAATGATGCAGCAGTGTCTAGAATTGACCAAACATTTTGGAAGTTTTAAGAATGTAACCAAATTAAAAAATTAAAATTATTTAAAAAATTCTAGTTTTTAAAATTTGATAAACGGCTTTTAGAGTTTTTCAAAGTTTACTAGAGTTGATCAGAAATGTCTAGACTTTGTTAGAAGTTAATAGATTGTGATTAAAAGCTTTAATGAAACGTCTCAAGAATTTTTAAAGTTTGTTTAACACCTTACAAGTTTCTAGAATGTAATCGAATTTTTTTGACAAATTTAAAAAGTTTTAAAACAAAAAATCACTTTAGAATTGGCCAAAGTTTTTTTGAGTGGTTAAAAAGTTATAAAATTTGGTTAAAAGCTTTTGGAGTATAATCAAATATATTTAAAGTTTTTAAACAGTTTCTAGAGTTTGTTAATAATTTTTAGAACTTTTTAAAAATTTAATGAAAAGCTTTTTGTTTCTAGAATATGATCAAATGTTTCTGAAATTTGTTATAAGTTTTTAAAGGTGATTAAACGTTTCTAAAACTTTTCAGTTTGTTGAAAAGTTTGGCCAAAGGTTTCTTAAACACTAAAAAAAATTCTAAAATTTGATCAATTGTTTCAGCAATTTTAAAGTTATTCAAAAGTATTTAGAACTAGTTTTTAGAACTTTTAAGTTTTTTCTAGAGTTTGATAAAAGGTATGTGGTTTTGGGCAAAGCTTTCTAGATTAATTTAAAGGTTTTGCATTTGGTAAAATGTTTTTAGAGTTGTTTAAAGGTTTTTAGATTGTAATCAAATATTTTTTAAATGTCCCAAAAGTTTTAAGAGTTGCTCAAAAGTTTTTACAACTTTTAGGGAGTTTTTAGAGTTTAGTGAAAGGTTTTTTAAGTTGCCAAAAATATTTATAGAGTTTCTTAAAACTTTTCAAATATTTTTAAAGTTTCTAAAGTTGATCAGACATTTTGAGAATGTAATCAAAAGCTTTTAAAATTAAAAAAATAAATAAAAATAATTTTTAAAATTTGATAAACAGCTTTTAGAATTGGCCAAAATTTGTTAGGGTTGGTCAAAAATGTCTAGAGTTTGTTAGAAATCAAAAAAACTTTAAAAAATTATCTTAGTAGTTTCTAAAGTTTGTCTAACACTTTAAAAGTTTCTAGAATAAATCAAATGTTTTGAAATATTTAAAAAGGTTTAAAATTAGTTTAAAAATTATAGAAACTTTTAAAATTTGATAATCTGTTTTTAGAATTGACCAAAGTTTTTTAGAGTTGGTCAAAAATTTATAAAACTGGTTAGATTTTAGTTAAAAACTTTTAAAGTATGATCAAATATATTTAAAGTTTATTAACAGTTTCTACAGTTTGTCAAAAAAATTTAAAACTTTTTAAAATTTAATAGAAAGTTTTTTATAGATTTTAGAATTTAATCAAACATTTCTGAAATTTGTCATAAATTTTTAAAGCTGGTAAAACGTTTCTAAAACTGTTCAGATTGTAGAGTTTATTAAAAAATTTGGCCAAAAAATTTCTAAAATTTGATCAAATGTTTTTAAAATTTTTAAAAATTTTATAGTATAGAACTTTTTAGAATTTTTTTTTTTTTATCAGTTTCAAAGTTTGATGAAAGGTATGTAGTTTTGTACAAAGCTTTCTAGAATAATTTAAAAGTTTTTACATTTGGTAAAATGTTTTTAGAGTTGTTTAAAGGTTTTCAGATTTTTATCAAATATTTTTAAAATGTCTCAGGAATTTTTAGAATTGATCAAAAATTTAGTTTAGTGAAAAAATTCTAAAGTAGGCCAAAGAACATTTCAAGAGTTTCTAATTTTTTTTCTAATGTTTTTAAAATGATTTAGCAGTTTTTAGAGTTTATCAAACATTTTGGAAATGCTTTTGAAAGTTTTAACTTTTTTTTTAAATTAATTAAAAAAAATTAAAACTTTAAAAATGTTTTTAAAATTTGATAAACAATCTAAAATTGGCCAAAGTTTTCTAGAGATAATCAGAAATGTCTAAAATTTGTTAAATAAAAGTGATTAGATTTTTAATTAAAAACTTTGAAGAAATGTCTCAGCAGTTTTTAAAGTTTTTCTAACACCTTACAAGATTCTAGAATGTAATCAAATGTTTTAAAAATATTTAAAGAGTATTAAAATTAGTTAAAAATTACTAGAACTTTTTAAAGTTTGATAAAGTGCCTCTTAAATTAGCCAAATTTTTTTAAGTTGGTAAAAAAAATTTAAAACTTGGTTAAAAGCTTACAGAATATAATTAAATATATTTAAAGTTTTCTAACAGTTTTTAGAATTTGTCAAAAGTTTTTAAACTTTTAACGTGTTTCTAAAAATTGATAAAAAGTTTCTTAAGGTTCCTAGAATATAATCAAATATTTTTGAAATTTGTCATAAGTTGTTAAAGTTGGTCGTTTCTAGACTGTTTAGTTTGTTAAAAAGTTTGGTTAAAGGTTTCTAAAACACTTAAAAAGTTTATAGAATTTGATTAAATGTTTCTGAATGTTTTTAAATTTTTTAAAATTATTCAAAAGCATTTTTAACTTTTCAGAAGTTTCTAGAGTTTGATGAAAATTATGTAGTTTTAAGCAAACCTTTCTGGATTAATTTAAGAGTTTCTACATTTGGTAAAATGTTTTAAGAGTTGTGTAAAGGTTTTTAGAATGGAATCAAATATTTTTTAAATGTTTTAAAAGTTTTAAGATTTGTTCAAAAGTTGTTAAAACTTTTAGGAAGTTTTTAGAATTTTAGAGTTTAGTGAAAGGTTTTTAAAGTTTCCAAAAAACGTTTTAGAAGTTTTTTAAATTTTATTAAATATTTTTGAAATGATTCAGCAATTTCTAAAGTTGATCAAACATTTTAGAGTTTTTTTTTAAATATAAACAAATGCTTTTAAAATTAAAAAAAAATTAAAAAAATTAAAAAAAAATTAAGAGTTTTTAAAATTTGACAAACGGCTTCTAGAATTGCTTAAAGTGTTCTAGAATTGGTCAAAATTGTCCAGAATTTGTTAGAAATTATTAGATTTTGATTAAAAGCTTTGAAAAAATATTTCAAGAGTTTCTAATGTTTGTCTAACACTTTACAAATTTCTAGAATGTAATCGATAGTTTTTGAAACATTAAAAATAAAATAAAATTAGTTAAAAAATTCTAGAACTTTTAAAGTTTGATAAACTGCCTCTGGAAATGGTTAAAGTTTTCTAGAGTTGGTCAAAAATTTATAGAATTTGTTAATTTTTAGTTAAAAGCTTTTAGAGTATAATCAAATATGTTTAAATTTTTTAAGTTGGACAAACGTTTCTACAACTATTTATTTTGTTGAAAAGTTTGGCCAAAAGTTTTTAAAACATTTAAAATTTTTCTAGAATTTGATTAAATGTTTTTGAAAATTTTCTGAAATTTTAAAGTTATTCAAAAGATTTTAGAATTCTTCAAAAGTTTTTAGAACTCTTCAGTAGTTTTTAGAGTTTAATAAAAGGTAAGTAGTTTTGGACAAAGTTTTCTAAAGTAATTTAAGAGTATTTACATTTAGTAAAATGTTTTTAGAGTTGTTTAAAAGTTTTTAGAATTTAATCAAATTTTTTTAAAATGTCTTAAAAGATTCAAAAGTTGTTCAAAAGTTTCTAGAACTTTTGAATAGTTTTTAGAGTTTAGTATACACATTCTAAAGTCAAAAAACATTTTTGAGTTTCTTAAAATTCATTAAATGATTCAGCAGTTTCTAGAGTTGATCAAACTTTTTAAAATTTAATAAACTGCTTTTAGAACTGGCCAAAGTTTACTAGAGTTAATCAAAAATTTATAAAACTTGTTAGATTTTGATTAAATGCTTTTAGAGAATAATCAAATATATTTAAATTTTTTTAACAGTTTCTAGAGTTTGTCAAAAATATTTAGAACATTTGAGGTGTTTCTAAAATTTGACAAAAAGTTTTTTAAAGTTTCTAGAATATGATCAAATAATTCTAAAATTTGTCATAATTTTTTAGTTGGTCAAATGTTTTTAAAACTGTTTAGTTTGTAAAATTTGTTAAAAAAATTGGCCAACGATTTCTAGAACATTTAAGAAGTTTCTAGAGTTTGTGATCAAATGTTTATGAAATTAAAAAAAAAAATTGAAAGTTATTCAAAAGTATTTAGAACACTTCATACATTTTTAGAACACTTTAGTAGATTCTACAGTTTGATAAAAAAAATGTAGGTTTGAGCAAAGCTTTCTAGAGTAGTTTAAGAGTTTCTACATTCAGTGAAATGTTTTTAGGTTTGTTTAAAGGTTTTTTTTTAATTAAATCAAATATTTTTAAAATGTCTCCGAAGTTTCAAAAGGTGCTCAAAAGTTTCTCAAATTTTTGGAAAGTTTTTAAAGTTTAGTGAAAAGTTTCTATAGTTGCAAATTAAACATTTTAGGAGTATCTTAAAATTGTTCAATAATTTTTTAAATGATTTAACTGTTTCTAGAGTTTTTTAAAAGTTTTTAGAATGTAATCAAATGGTTTTGAAATTTCAAAAATTAGTTAAAGTATTCTAGAACTTTTTAATAGTTTTTAAAATTTAATAAACAATCTAGAATTAGCCAAAGCTTTCTAGAGTTATTCAGAAATGTCTAGAATTTGTTAAACGTTATTAGATTTTTGATTAAAAGCTTTAAAAAAATGTCTCAAAAGTTTCTAAAGTCTGTCTAACACTTTACAAGTTTCTAGAATGTAATCAAATGTATTAGAAATATTTAAAAAAAATTAAAATTAATTAAAGAATTCTAGGACTTTCTAAAATTTGATGAAACTGTTTCTAGAATTGACCAAAGTTTTCTAGAGTAGGTCAAAAACGTATAAAACTAGATAGATTTTGTTTAAAAGCTTTTGGAGTATAAAAAAATATTTAAAGTTTTTTAACAGTTTTTAGAATTTGTCAAAAGTTTTTAGAACTTTTTAGGTAAATTTAAAATTTAATGAAATGCTTCTTAAGGTTTCTAGAATATGATCAAATACTTCTAAAATTCTAATACGTTGTTCAAACGTTTTTAGAACTGTTCAGTTTGTTGAGCTTGTTGAAAAGTTTGACAAAAGATTTCTACAACACTTAAAAAGTTTCTAAAATTTGATCAAAAGTTTTAAAATTTTTTAAAGTTATTCAAAAATATTTAGAACTTTTTAAATATGTTTAGAATTTTTTAGTAGTATGTATGTAATTTTTAGCAAAACCGTCTAAAATAATTTAAAAGTTTCTACATTTAGTGAAATGTTTTTAGAGTTAAAATATATAAAGAAGAGACGCAATGTCCTCAAATGAGACAGTTGTAAAAGCAATAATTTCGAATAAAGCCTAGTTAGGCTTTATTCGAAATTATTGCCTAGTTAGGCTTTATTCGAAATTATTGCTTTTACAACTGTCTCATTTGAGGACATTGCGTCTCTTCTTTATATATTTTATATATGTTCTGATATACACGAAATTGTATAATAGTAATTATATTTTATGCAAAAAAATTATTCTATTTTTAATTTTCAAATTTCCGTTTTAATTCTTTCATGTCATTACCATCAGCTTAATATCCTGAAATAATTAGTTTATTTGTTCATTCTCAGAATGCTATTAACCATAGCCATTAAATAAAGTCATTAAGTCAGTTAGTATAAATAGTCAATACACCCTTTAAAATATTCACTTTGAATTGTGGTGGTGAACAATGTAGACGAAGTAAGTTAATAATCAATTAGTTTAAATAAATAAAGCCATACTGATGAGAGGTAAACCTCGAAACGCGTCTATGGATGTTTTTTAGTTTAGAATATTTTTTCATAAATTTAATTTTTAATGTTTTTAGAGTTGTTTAAAAATTTTTAGAAGTTGATCAAATATTTTTAAAATGTCTCAGAAGTTTCAAAAATTGCTCAAAAGTTTCTAAAACTTTTGGAAAGTTCTTAGAGTTGAGTTTAGTGAAAAGTTTCTAAAGTTGCCAAAAAATATTTTAGGAGTTTAATAAAATTATTAAAACATTTTTAAAATAATTCAGCAGTATTTAAAGTTGGTCAAACATTTTGGAAGTTTTAAGAATGTAATCAATAATTTTTAAAATTTTTAAAATTAGTTAAAGAATTTTAGAACTTTTTAATAGTTTTTAAAATTTGATAAACAATCTAGTATCAGCCAAAGTTTTCTAGAGTTAATCAAAATGTCTAGAACTTGTTAAAAGTTATTAGATTTTTGATTAAAACTTTAAAGAAATTTATCAGAAATTTATAAAGTTTTTTTAACACTTTTCAAGTTTCTCGAATGTAATTAAATATTTTTGAAATATTTAAAAAAAAATTAAGTTAGTTAAAAAGGATTCTAGAACTTTATGAGGTTTGATAAACTGCTTTTAAAATTGACCAAAGTTTTTTAGAATTGTTCAGAAGTTTATAGTACTTGTTAGATTTTAGTTAAAAGTTTTTGGAGTATAGTCAAATATGTTTAAAATTTTTAAACAGTTTCTAGAGTTTGTCAAAAGTCCTTGGAACTTATAAAGTGTTTCTAAAATTTGATAAAAAGTTTTTTAAAGTTTCTAAATTGGTCAAACATTTCTAGAAGTGTTCAGTTTGTAAAGTTTGTTAAAAAGTTTGGCCAAAGGTTTCTAGAACACTTAAGAAGTTTCTAGAATTTGATCAACTGTTTCTGAATTTTTTTAAGAATTTGGAAGTTATTCAAAAGTATTTAAAACATTTCAGAAATTTTTAGAACTTTTTGGTAGTTTTTACAGTTTGATAAAAGATGTGTAGTTTTAAGCAAGGCCTTCTAGAGTTATTTAGAAGTTTCTACATTTGGTAAAATGTTTTTATAGTTGTTTAAGAGTTTTTAAAATTTAATCAAATATTTTGAAATTGTCTCAAGTCTTTCAAAAGTTGCTAAAAAGTTTATAAAACTCTTTGGGAGTTTTTAAAGTTTAATGAAATGTTTCTAAAGTTGCAAAAAAACATTTTAAAAGTTTTTTAAAATTGTTCAAACGTTTTTTAAATGTCTCAAGAGTTTCTAGAATGTTTTCAAACGCTTTGAAAATATTTAAAAAGTTTTTTGAATTAATTCAAGGATTTTAGAATTTTTTAAGTGTTTTTAAAAATATATAAAGGTTTCTAGAATTAACTAGTTGGTCAAAATTTTTTAGAAAATTATAAATTTTGGTTAAAAATTAACTCTAAAATTTTTTAACCATAATCAATAATTTTCTAAAAAAATCCAAAGGTTTCTAGAATACTTTAGAGGTTTCTACAGTTTGTTTAAATGTTTTTGAAATGTTTTAAGAGTTCTTAAAGTTGTTGAAAAATTCTAAAATAGTGTAAAAAACTAAAATGTGATATGTACATTAAATAACAAACACTTGAGCGGGTGAGCAAGCTCTTTACTTTAAATTTGTCAGTAATCAAGAATTGAAGTGTTTTTTATTAAATGTATAAAATTCCCGGCTTATTAAATCTATGTAATGTATGCTATGTAATTAAAAAAATATAACTTTTATCAAAAACTTAAAAAATTAATGGTCTGGCTTAAAAATATGAAACAATCTTTTTAAACTATTTTCTTGACGTCTAAATGATATAACTTTTGTAAAATGATGTAATAGAGACCATGCATACCAAATATAATAAATTTTATCAATAATTTGTAGCTTAATTTAGGCTTCAAAATGTGAAAACTTCTTAGTTTTTGAGCTTTTTCTTAAACGTATAAAAATTTTAATGTAGAACTATGTTATATATAAAAAAAATTTAGTCTTATAAATATGTATTTGATTTTTGGGTTTGTATTTTAGTTTTGGTTGACTTGAGCTTATTTAGTAGACTCATAGTTTGGTTAAGTACTTAGTTGTAAGCTTTAATATTATTATTTACTTGAAAAGCATTAATTCATGTTGCTTTTGAAGAGTACTTACTTTAACTTTATGCTCTAAAATGTTTTAACTACTCGCATTAGTGTTTGTTTTCAAGTGATTGGATATGAACATTCTATTTCCCAATTTAAATTTTACTGACCTTTGCAGTGTATAAAAAATTGTAGTTATTTACTGCTTTCCTTTCAAGAGCAACGCACAGAACCGTTCTGATACAACGTCGTGGTAGGTGGTGCATGAGGGGAGAAGGGAAGGAAACTCTGAACAAATTGGGGCGTCGCGTTCTCTGTGAAAGGTACGTGGCGCGTCAAGCACAGAAATTTTCGAAACCTTCTAGAACATTGAAAGGAAAGCATCTATTGATAACACAAATTTAGGAGAGAGAGTGTAAAGAAAATTGTAATCATTAATAACAAATACTTGGGTAGTGTCCCACTCTAAAGTATGATTTTAAACAGTTAGATCACAAACATTTGTGCGGGTGGGTGGACAACTCCAATCAAAACTACACGTCTACATCATTTGAACTTAGTTCCCGCCTACCCACCCAAGTGTTTGGGTTTAAGAAATGCAATCACAAACACTTTAATGGGTGGGTAGGGCTCTTCAAGCCAAACTACTCTTTCAATAAGTCAAAACTTGGCTTTTTGCAATTTGATCACAAACACTTGGGTGGGTAGGTGAGGCACTCTAATCAAAACTACACGTCAACATTATTTGAACTTAATTTTTGCAAACTCACCCAAATGTTTGTTTAAAAAAAAACTGGATTACAAACACTTTGGCGGATGGGTAGAGCACTTTAATCTAAATCACACGTCCACATTATTTAAACATAGTTCCCGCTCATTCATCCAAATGTTTGTTTAAAAAATTTGATTACAAACACTTTGGTGGGTGGGTGGGGCTCTTTAAGCTAAACCTCACGCTCACTTAGTTTAAACTTAGTTTGCTCCAACTTACCCAAGTGTTCAAGAAATTTGATCACAAACATTTGGGCGGGTGGGTGCGGCACTTCAATGTAAACCAAACGCTTACATCATTTGAACTTAGTTTCCACCCATCTACCCAAGTGTTTGTGATTAAGAAATTGGACCACAAACATTTAGGCAGACAAGTGAGGCACTAAAATCTAAACCACACGCTCATTCAGTTTAAACTTAGTTCTTGCCAACCTATCCAAGTATTTGTGATTAAAAAATTAGTAAACATTAACGTTTCAGAGTAGAGAAAGTTGTAATTATTGATGCTAGTCACTTTAGCGGGTGGACGGGACACTCTAATTCAAACTATTTGCTTGAAATCATGATTCAAAGTGTTCCACTTACCCACCCAATACACTATCTTAATTATGTACAAGATATTTGAATTGGCGTACTTTATTCATCCGCTGTGATTAAGAGACTGAATTGTTTTGCACTTTTGCCAATAAAAAAATTGTTTGTGTTTATTTATGAGTTTTGAGGATTTCAACTTAGGTAAATATAGTTGGTCACATTACTAAATTGTGAGCAAATGATAGATTTACAATATATATCTTTAAAAACTGGTTTTTTTATTATTTTAGAGCTCATATTATATGTAGTTTTCAGGTTTGAAACTTGACTAAATTTGGTTTGTTACAAAACTAAGTTGTAAAGAAAAAAGCAATAAAATTTATAAAAGTTTGTTATTTGTCAGTTTGAAACAGTTTTGAAGTTTTTAACTTGACTAAATATAATTTACCACAAGACTAGTCGTGAGAAAACAATAAAACTAATAAAAAAATATTGTTTGCTAGTTCGGAGCTTATTTTGAAATTTTAGGTTTGCAACTTAGCTAAATACAATTTGCTATACAACTAAGTTGTAAACAAATTACAAAATTGTGATTAACATTTTTGTTTTTGTCATTTTATAGCATATTTTACAGTGCCAACGTACCTAAATATTATATGCTACAAACTAAGTTGTAAACAAATTACAATATTTTTTGTTAGTTTGAAGTTTATTTTGCAGTTTTGAGGTTTAACCATTTCACCATAAAATTAAATTTTAAAAAAATTACAAAATTGCAACTAAAATTAACAAAAGTTAATTAACATAATTAGAAATTGTTTTAATTAAATAAAACTAAAAGCGTAAAATTTCAACTTATAATTTAATAATATATCATAATAAATAACAATCATAGATAACATAAATAAAATAAATAATTGGCAAATCGAATAACTAAAATAATAAATGACTAGTACACAAGAATATTAAAATTATTATCACTTCTTCTCTCAGGATTCCTGGAAATCCTCCTCTTTCCATTACGACGCCTGTAATACTTCCTTGGATGTACATCCAACAAATTATAAAGCGGTGCATTTGCCATCATATCTTCCATCTTTACAATATTATGACCAATATTCTGTTTAACAATTTCTTCTTGATATAATTTAGGAAGATCTTCTGATGCTACTACTGATTTCAAATTAGGAAAATCGCTTGACTCAGTAATTACTTGCACTACAGGTTCAAGTTTATCAGCAGCACTATTATTACTCAATGCATAGTTAAAACCAGTTTCGTATTGATCCTTTGTACGGATTGGTTTTCCAAAACTATTTTGTGAAGTTACAAATAATTCAGTGTTTTGGAATAAATTAGTTGTTGGTGTATTTTCAGTAAATAATTCAGCATTTTCAAACGGATTAGTTGTTGGTATAGTATTGGGAGTTGTATATGTAATAGCTGGTGTTATAGTTTCAATTATAGGTTGATTTAAATTAGGAACAAATTCAAGGGAATTAGTGTTATGTAATGGTCGCCTATGGACAATCTTTCTGATTGAAGGTTTTTTATAATATTCAACATTTTTATTCTGTTTTTCTATATGTTTAGGTTCCATAATGCTATTTTTTTCTGGTTGGGTTTCAAATTTTTTATGGAAATTATTGTGATAACGTTTTATATCAACATAACTCATAGGAACTTTATTTTCATCATATTCTGATAATTCTGTTATCAATTGTTTTGATTCTTTAAATTTCATGTTTCCTCTAAATTGTTGATTTGCTTCAGTTGGTTTTGGGTAATATTCATATGGATTGTATTGGTTATCAAATTGTTGGACGTTAATAATTGGTATGTTTTGGTATTGATTTAAAGCTTTATATACTTCTGCATTATGTTGATTGACTTTTTGAACCAACTCATTATTTTTTTCTTTCAAAAAATCGGGAATTTGTTCATTTTTGATATCATAATTACCTACATAATTTTTTTGATATTTGCTTGGTTTATATTGAGGTTTTACAACATGTTTGATTTCTTCTGGTATATAATTAATTGGTTGATATTCAATATTGTTATCATGTTTAATTTTTTCATATTTGGAACCTTTTTTGCCAACATATTTGAATGTACTTACAGGGATTTTTTTGTTGTTTGTGTTAATTGCTTCATCTGCTTGAGGTTGTGTTTGGAAATTTTCTATTTTTGTACGGATGACTTTTGCTTGGAAACCTTTTTCTGCATCGACTGTGTATTTTACTGTTCGCAAAAATCCGTCAGGATCGTTGACTGAGTATTCACCTTTTACTATATCACCATCTCGTTCTTCTTTTAAGCCTTTTACATCACCAGTACCTTCACTATCAATTCCGTATTCATACTGATAAAATGATTTCTAAAATAAACATAATATTAAATTTATAAATGATTTTATAAAATATATATAAATAATAGCGTTTAAAAATTAAATTATGAACTTTTTATTTCGAACAGATTTTCAAGAGTTGAGTAAATTGATAATTTTTGTTTAAACACAAAAAGATTTTTGTTATTAATTTAGCTAATTTTTAATTTATTATCTACTTTATATGCAAACGTTGGTTTTATGCTTGATTTAAAACCCTTATCTTATTGTTAAATAAAAATGGAAAACCACGACTTAGTAATGAAGTTTTTATATAAAATTTTTGTCATTCAATTTGAGTTATTTTTTTAAATTACTAAGATTATATTTGTTTCACATTTTTTTAGTTAATATATTTAGTTAAATTTATTTAAAAAATGTGAAATTTAAATAATTTAAAATACATAATTTCAAAAACAATGTTTATCTTGTCGCAATAGTTTTATATTTGTACTTACATTACTAGGATCCCTTTGATCACGCATCATATCATGAGATTCATCTCTATCCAATTCTGTTTCATCCACAATTTCACAATTGATTAAAACCAATAGACTAATAAATATCAATACCTAAAAACCACACCATTATTATTACAATTATTTTATTAAATTAACGAATTAAATTTACTTTGTACATAATTTGTTGATGTTCTTCTTCACAATTAGCCAAATAGCAACTGAATGATTCTTTCCAATCGCTAATTGTTTTTATACCAAAATATATTTGATGCACCTTCACTAATTATAATTGTTGAAAATTATGGTGTGGAACAAGAATTGTTTTAATTTACAACAATTATTATGTTTGAAAGTTTTTATTTTTAAATTGTGTGAATTGTTTTATTTATGGTTTAATAAATTATAAATTGATTAAGTCAATATAGCGGATATTATTAAGTTTTTAATTTGTTAAATTTAATTAAAGTATTATTTAAGATTACAAATAGTTGTAATTGTATTAATTATTTAATACATAATTAAACAAATTATCTGTTGTTTATGTTAAATGTCATAATAAATACAAAATATTCTTTTAATACTAAATTTGTTGAATGGAACAATTTATGATATTTATGTTATGTTAAATACAGTACTTAAGCTTTAGACCAAATATAATTAAAAAATTAATAAATTTATGCCTTAAAGTATACAGAGATCAGTTTTTTACAAATATTTTTCTACTTTTATCCATTCTTATAAGATTTTTATAATTTAGGCTTATCTTTTGCCGTATGTTTTTTGGCCATGATAATTTGTCTGCCAATTTTTCTGTTTTTCTCTATTTTTTCTTTTATGGCTAGTTGGGGTAGAAAGTATTTGTTATTTCTTAAGTATGTGTTTCAGGTGATAATTGATTAGTTTTCTCTCTCTCTTTGTTTAACTTTTGAAGTACTATTGTGTTTATGTTTGCATCAATTTGAAGATTATGATATAAAAATTCTTGCATAAAGTGAGGATTATTGAGGCTTGCTCCTAGTAAAAATTGCCATTTTATTTAACAAAATCTACCTGCTCACTTTCTGCAAGTCCAGTTACAATTCTGTAAACTTTGTCGCCACTGTTTGCGGTGATACCTGTAAAGTACAGTATTTGTAGTGTAATGTAATTTTAATGGTTTTTTCAAATGCTTTTAATCGATTCCTAACTTATGTCGTATGCATTCAAGATTCTGCTCTATACAATAAAACCTACCAGACTTACTTACTTTACTAGGCTCGTACTCATACTTGTAAAGCTTTATATGCCCATTTCTTACCTGTTTAATTTAACTACATATTTATAGTTTGAATTGAGTTTGTTGTTAATCCAGCACTCAAAATAATTTATTTTGTCGATTTGATCTACTATTACTTTATAAGTTCTAAAATCTAGATTTGTTTTTTTTAGTGGAGTTCTTAGTTCCATACTATACTATAATAACAAGTCAATAGTTTGGATTGGATCACAACCTTCTCTTATGACTAATGACTTCTAACGTCATTGGACAGGGGAAAGTAGAAAATATTGTTGGTAAATACGGACTGGGAATACATAATCATAGAGAAGATAAGCTAATACAATTCTGCTAAAAAGAGAGTCTAGTAATAGCAAACACCTAGTACAACCTGCCACCAAAACGCTTGTATACCTGGCTGTTCCCTAAGCATACAGCAATAAACATAGTTAGAAATCAAATTAATTTTATTTTAATCAACAAAAGATGTAGTAACGTAATGCGTTTAGTAAAGACGTACCCAGGAGCCGACGTATATTCCGATCACAACCCACTAATAGACAACTTAAACATTAAATCAAAGAAACTTAAACGTAGCACAAACAAATTGGTAAACATTGAAAACTTGAGAAATCCTGAAATTAAGGAAAAAGTAAGAACAAGAATCAATTCTGAAATTACAAAATTTAGGCTAATACTGGTAACACCAACGAAAGAATAGATACACAAAATTTACAAAATGATTAGGAGAAAATCAAAAACATATTGAACAAAATAGAAACAGGAAAAGTAAAGTTTAAAGAAAAAGGCATATAGAAAAAAATGGATGACAAAGAAGATATTAGAAAAGATGGAAGAAAAACGGCTCTTAAAAATCAAGCAAGCACTAAAATATAAACAACTAAACAGTAAAATTAAAAAACAGATTAAGATAGCAAAAGAGTCGTGGATGAGAGAAAGATGCAAAGAAATAGAAAAATTGCAAAAAATTACTTTTCAGTTCATAAAAAAATAAGAAAAGCTACAGGAAAAACCCGAAAAAGAATCTTACCACAAATGGTAGACAATAACAACAGAACAAGCCTTCTAGATTTTATGACAATACCACAGAAACACCAGAAATACTCAAAAATGAAGTGATAAGAGCAATCAAAACAAGCAAATTAGAGAAAACTGCTAGACCAGATGAAATCTTTGTAGAAATTTCGAAACTGTTAGAAGAAGAACTCCTGGATAACTTAACATCGCTATTTAATTGTATTTACAAAAAAATACTAAAAAACTGGCTCGGTACTACTGCCAATCCCTAAAAACCCAAGTTCTAAAAAAAATGATCAGTTCCAACTAATAAGTCCGATGAGCTACGCCTTCAAAATTTTTCTAAAAATCATTTACAAAAAAATCTTCAAAAAATGCGAGAGAGATATTAGCGACTCACAATTTGAATTCCGCGAGGGTCTGAGAACTAGGAAAGCTTTATATGGTCTAATTGTACTTCTTCAAAAATGCAAAGATTAGCAACAAGACTAATAATATATAATAGATCTCCTAAAAATACTGACTAAACCGGAACGATATTGAAATAACCAAAAATTTGTATTGGCAACAAACAGCCGCAGTCAGAATTGAAGATACTACTACTAAACCCGCTGCAGTCGAGAGTAGAGTGCGTCTAAGTTGCGTTCTTTTGCTTTTATTATTCAACTTGTATTTGGAATGTGCTTCTAACCAAACACTACAAGACAAAACGGACAAAATCAAGATCAATGGTAAAGTATTGAACAAAATACGGTACGCACTACAACGGTTGCTAAAAAAAATTACAGATGCTGGTGACAAAGTTGGCCTAAAGATTAACACAGAAAAAACAAAAGTTATGGTAGTATACAGAAGAACACCACCTTGCCATATAGAAATTTACAATGAAACCATTAAAATAATACCAAAATTTATATATCTAGGAAGTTGGATCACAGAAGGTTTGGACCCGGAGTGTACATGCCACTTTCAATAGCATAAAACCACTGTTAACAAACACAGGCCTAAGCTTAATCTTGCAACTAAGATTTGTGAAGTGCTACACACTTTGGTATTGTTGTATAGCAGTGAAACGTGGACATTAAAGATAAACACTATGAATCGATTAGAGGCTTTTGAAATGTGGGTGTTCCTTAAACTTTTAAGGATATTGTGGGTAGATCATATCACTATTGAAAAAGTGTTGCGACGTGTGCCAAAATTGACAATTACTGCTAAATATTAAACAGAAAAAAACGGCATATTTGGGGCACATATTCCGCAATAATAAATATAAAATCTTAAAGTTGATAATAAAGGGCAAAATAGAAGGGTGACAAAGCATTGACCGTAAGATATACTCCTGGCTGAAAAACATTTAGGATTGGACTGGCCTAGATGCCCATTTCTTGTTAAGAGCGGCAAAAAATTGGATAAGGTTCAGCATAATTGTTTCCAACTTTCAGTAATGGAGATAAAATCTTAAGAAGAAGAACGTCTGCAGAGAAGTGAAACATAAAATCTTTTGATAAGAAACACTTTAGTGGGTGGCTGGGACATTTCACAACATAATACCAAGTCAGTAGTTTTGATAAGATTGACCCAGCCATCCACACAAATGTAAGTTACCAAGAAGTTAAAGCACAATTGTTTCTTGGAAAAAAAATATTTTTGACGTTTGCAAAAAGGTCATACGTTTAATCTTTTAATAACAAACACTTGAGTGGGTGTGGGCCACTCTATGTTATGACAACAAGTCAGTAATTTAGATTTCAAATGTTAGTTATTAAAAAGTTGGATTACTGCCGTCTTCTCAAACATGCAATCTTTTGACAACAAACACTTGGGTGGGTGAGTAAAAGACGTCATAGCATAATAACAAATCAGTAGCTTAGATTGAAGTGATCCACCCGCCCACTCAAGTGTGAGTTATCAAAAAGTTGGATCACAAACGTCTTTTGTAATAATATGATTTCTGACGTCCACAGAGAAATCAAACGTGGAGTTTCTTAATGACGAACACTTGGGTGAGTAGGTGGGTCACTTTGAATCATGATAACTAGTCAATTGTATGGATTAAAATAACTATCTTACCCACCTAAGTAATCAAAAAGTTGGATCACAACCGTCTCTTGTGATTAAATGACTTCTGACGTCCACAGAGAGGTCAAACGTAGAATCTTTTGATAACAAACATTTGGATGGGTAAGTGAGACATTATATTATGATAACGAGTCAGTAGATTGTATTGGTGTGACCCACTCTTTTTCCCAAGTGTTAATTATTAAAAAATTGGATTACAATAGTATTTTGTGATAAAATGACTTCTGACGTTCACAGAAAGGTCAAACATGAAGTTTTTTGACGACAAACACTTGGGTGGGTTATTTTAGAGAATGTTTACAAGTCAGTAATCTAGATTGGAGTGTCCCACCCACTCACCTAATTGGTAGTTAATAAAAGATTAAATCACAACCGTCTCTTAAGACAAAATGACTTCTGACGTCCGCAGAGAGGTAAAACATAATTTTTTTAAAGACAAATACTTAGTTGGAAAAGTGGGTAACTCCAAATCATGTTAACTGTAGTTTAGATTAAAGTGTACCGTCCACTCTCCTAAGTGTTAGTTACCAAGAAATTAGATCACGACCGTCTTTTGGGACAAAATGACTTCTAATATCTATAGAGAGGTCAAACTTAGAACTCTAAAATATGTTAAATAGTTAATAGTTTGGATTGAAGTGGTCCACTCACCTACCCAATTGTCCGTTATCAAGAAATTAAATTAAGACTTTCTTTTTTGACAAAATGATTTCTAACATCTATAGAAATGTTTAGAATCAAATCATTTGATGACAAACACTTGGTGGGTGGTTGGGCTACTCCATATTATGATAACAAATTAATAATTTGGATTTGAATAGCCCACCCACTCACCCAAATGTTACTTATCAAGAGGTTGGATCACAACCTCTTTTTGGGACCAATTTAGTTCTGATGCTTGCAAAGAATTAATTTTTTATGACAAATTTTTGGGCGGGTAGGTGGAATACTCCATACTATAATAACAAGTTAATAGTTTAAATTAGAGTGTCCCATTCACCAACCCAAGTGTTAGATATTAAATGGTTGGATCACAACCTTCTCTTGTGACCAAATAACTTCTGACGCTTGCAGAGAAGACTAACATTTAATCTCTTAATGACGAACTGTTAAGTGGATGGGTGAAACATTTCATAGCATAATAATAAGTCAGTAATTTGGATTTAAATGATGATTAAGTGGCTTCTGCCGTTTGTTGTGAAGTCAAACATTAAACCTCTTAATAACAAACTCTTAGGTGGGTAGGTAAAACACTCTATATTATAATAACAAGTTAATAGTTTGGATTGGAGTGGCTCACCCACATACTCAAGTGTTAGTTTCTGGCGCTCCCAGAGAGGTCAAACATTTAATCTCTTAATACATAATTAGACGTATACATTTTAATTATTTTTAGACAGTTGTAAAAGTAATGATATTAATGTAAATTGGTACTAGTTTGCATCAATATTTATTGTACAGTTTTCAAGTTGTGAATTTTTTACAAACTTAAATAAGTCAAGTTTGATTAAATTGAGCATAGGTTGAATTGAGCGTATGGAATAAAACAGTTTTATACAGTTTGTACTAAGCTATATTGGTTATAATTTTTCTAAATATACCGTTTGAAAATTACAGATTTTAAATTCATTTAATCGATTTTTTTTAAACTATGTAAAATTCATAAAATTGAGGTTATGCAAAATTGACCGCTTGGATTTTTATTAATTTTGTAAAGTTAGTCATAGTATTGAAAAATATTGATACTAACTTGCATCAATACCTAATGTTTTGTTATAAAGTTATGGTTGTTTTTGTCATCATTTGTGAATTTTTTTAGGGACGCTTGCACCACCTCGCTTAAAACTAGACCTTAGTCAAGTACTACATTTTGTTGCACCACTGTATTTTAAGGTCCACTCACGTAAGATACAGATATATGTGGCAACACAGCAAAGTTTGCTTTATTCTGTCATTATTTTTTGACAGCAAAGAAGGCAGACAGCGTCTAAACAACTAATATTATTGCATTTGCAGTATATAGAAGATTAGATAGAAAAAAGACCTAGTTAATGGTTATAAAAACTTTTAATTACTCATATGGTTGATTCATTCGCCCGACATACGTAAAAACAATCGATTCATTTTATTTGAAGTATTTATTACACGTTTATTCTTAATAGAATTATTAATTAAATGGGGTCTTACGTGGTTTTGATATTAAATATTACTTTTCAATATAAGTAAGTTTTACATAATTGCACTGATAAATCTCCGAAACCTCTGCATTTTAATTTTTTTTTATTATTATTAACTGAGTTCTCATTGCTACCTAACCTTTTACATACTGCTAATGCTTAAAAAGAACATAAAATTATTTTATTCAAGAATTGCATTTGTCTATAATGCTAGATGCTGTAGATATGTGCACTTCAGCAAAGCTCCCTACACTTGTATGTTGAATAAAATCTAGTCAATAGGAGCATCTAAAAATCTATCCATTTGTAACTTGAAGTAGTATGTAATACACAAAATTTTAAGATTTTTTATAAAAATGACAAAGACAATGCAATTTTGTGAAGCAAATTTTAAGTTATTATGCACCTTATATGCGTAAACCAAATTCAAGGTTTGGCTTACGATAAGTTCCACTTAGGGGTTTTTATGTTCTACTTAGCAGATGGTGCAACAAATATAAGCTCCACTTGGAAATATAGTGGCATTTAAGCAGTTAAGCGAGGTGGTGCAAGCGGCCCTTAAAGCTTAATTTACTAAATTTAATTTATTTTTTAAGTAACAATAAAGTTAGAGCAATTTAATTATGAAAAGCAACAGTTTAAAAAAAAAACAAAATCTAAGTTTAAACCAAGTTTATAAATTTTGTTTTCAATTCTAAAACTTGATTGAGACACTTCACTCCACAGAGCAATTTAATTTACTAAGCACAACTTAGATTTTTAAGCAACAGTAAAGTTAGCAATTATATTATTGAAAACATAAAATAAAAAAAAAATTAATTTGAGTTTAAACCTAATTTATTAATTCTGTGCTAAATACTAAAACTTAAAATTGAGTTGTTTTAATAAATCAAGTTTTGTAAATTTAAATTTACTAAGCAAAACTTATTTTTTTAGGCAGAAATAAAGTTACATCAACTTTATTAAAGAAAGTGACAATCTTAAGAAACTTAAATCTGAGTTTAAACCAATTTAATTAATTCTGTGCTTGATTTTAAAACTTTAAATTGAATTCCTCAACTAATTCATGTTTTCTAAAATTTAATTCACTAAATACAAATTATTTTTTAAACTGTAATGAAGTTAGAGCAAATTAAGATTCAAGAAGCATCAATTTTAAAAAATCAAAATTTTTGTTTAAACTAAATTTTGTTCTCAATTCTAAAACTTAAAACTAAATTCCCTTACTAATTCAAGTTTTTTAAATCCTAATTTACTAAGCACAACTTAGATTTTTAAGCAACAGTAAAGTTAGAGCAATTTTATTATTGAAAACCTTAATTTCAAAAAAATTAAAATTAATTCATAAATTTTGTAATCTAATTTTGTTTGCCCAAACAAGAGATTACAGGACTTGAAAATGTCTTGTGCAATAATGCCATTGTTTTACTTGATGTGTAGCAAGTACCATTGTTCTGTTAAAACAAAATGTCTTTAAGATTTATATCATTGATACAAAGCACAAAAATTAACTTATTATTTTCTAATACTATTTATCTTTGACTGTTGTTGTTGAAGTGCATTTCCGGAAGCGTTTTCTAGCCAGAAGTCCACACCAAACAGTGATGATAGAATTTTATTACTTAAAATGTGGTCATTTTGCTGGTTTACAAAGTTGGCCAAAATACTAATAAAAATTGCAGAAGCATTATGCTACCCGGATAGCGTCATCTCGATTAAAAGATGCTAGAAATACTTTTAAAATTGCCTTATTCCAAAAGTTTGCAAACACAATAGACAGTTGCTCTTAGTATCCTTGTTCATCTCTCAGTGATTTGATTCTAAAACACCAAAACTTAGTACCTCAGTTTATTACTTTAATTCTTAAAAAAAGTACCAATCAAGAATTCTTGAGTAAGACCACAATGTTATAATTATAACAAAGGTATTTGTTGTATCTGCAGTCAAAGATAAACACTGCAATCACGTTGAAAAGATAGTAGAAAAGTTTTTAAAATACAGAAAACACTTCTTACATTATATTTGAGATTATTCAAAACTTTACACAAAAAAAAAACAACAAACCAACAACTCAAAAATAAACCTAGCAGTACCTATAAAGACTTTATGGGCAAAGCAGTTTTGCAAAAAAGTTTTCTGTATGGCTTGGCATTGTAGCTGATTTCAGAAAAAGTTTAAACCGCCAGCTAAAATCTAAAAAGACAATTTTAAACCAATCAAAATACTTATTTTTAATTTAATTTATTATAAACAAAATGAGTCAAATTAACATATATCTTTACAATAAAACTTCAATATATTATGTATCAGCAAATCATAAGCTACATTACAGCATGCTAATTAAGTCTTTAGAGCCTGGCAACACTCTGCTTTGAATTGATCAATTTTAATTAAATTTGCTTAAAATTTTATATAACATAATAATCTTAATATAACATTTTCACATTTTAAACATATTTTATAAACATGATTAATTAATACATTAAAATATTTTTATATTAACAAAAATTATTCACTGCTAAACTTTCCTTTTATGGCAATTCTATATTCGGAAAGTAAAAAAAAACATTATTAAATTATTTAATTTTAATATCAAATTTTTTATTCAAAGTTTCTTGTTTTCACTAATTATGTGCTTAGCCGAACGTATAATATGCCTATATAAGTTGCACTTCTTAGAAACTGTTATACAACGTAAATTTAGTATTAATTATTTTTGATTAAATTGTTCATTTCCTTTGTAATTAGTGCAGCTATTTATATTATGATAATAAAGATTTACTGCATTGAAAAAAATGCAAAATGATTACGTTTTTTAAGTTAAGGAAGAATGTTGATGCTCCCGGAAGTGTCTTACTTTTATATTTTTTTATAAACAGAAAACAAACTCATAAGTAAGCAGGTTAAGACAAAAATTTATAAAACTTGGCTATTAATGATCACAGACAGCACTAGAACAATAAACAAAGGAAATAAAAAAAAAACAGCATAAAAGAATACATATTAAGAGACAAAAACACAATTATAAAACAAAAAAAATCAATACAACAAAAAGTTTGAAACGATTTTATTAATAGAATAGATAGCGAGAGATAAGCAGAAACTGCACAAGACAAAGTCTCTCTAATGCTTCAAACCCTAAGACAATCTTTTAAATGATTAAATAATAAGAATAGAAAAAAATATAAAAAAAAAATTATAAAAAAAGCAAAAAACAAAGTTTTTATTTGTGTAATGGTATCTATTAAGGGTTTATTTTTTCTAATACCTAAACATTTTTTTAGGTTAATTTTTTTAAGTGTTTAAAATTTAAAAAAAATACAAAATAACTAAAACTGAACTAAATTCATTGAATTTAATTTAACGACATTAAAATGTTTTTCAACGATGTTCTAGCTTTGTTATCATCAAAATGGCTCAAATTAACTAAAGCTCTGTTTACATACTCATTTTGAAAATCTTTAGTTTCTTTTAAAGCTGAGTTTTGTTTTACTTCAAACTTAATTTTATCAAAATTACATTTATCAGTATTTTCTAATCCTTTTTCAATTTCTCTATACAAATCTGGATGCTTTTGTAAATGAAACATTACAGGTAAACTAACTAAATCTATACTATCAGATTGAAATGCTTTGTAGTCTATATTGGCCTGCCATGCTAGCGCCAAATGCTTACCAAAGAGATAAGCTTGTTCTTGAAGGTGTTCTGAATGTTCTGCTAAAATCATAGATGCTTGACAAAATTTGCCTAACAAATTACCAGAGTTTAGTAGATTCCGTAAAATCCATTCATCTTTACAGTTGCCAATAATTTTATTAATATTATAAGGTCCTTGATCTAAATTATTTTTATTACCCAAACTAGTTTTTGGTAATATTTTAGGTTTTGAAGGTAAGCTTTTGCCATTTGAATTAACTGTTAATAAAAATTCGCTTTCTGCGATATCTCGTAAAGTGGTTCCTAATATTGAAAAAACCCAACTATTTTTAATTTGTGCTATATCTTCAAATATTTTACTTATTAAATAATCGCCTAATAATAAAGATAATTTGTTTTCATCGTTGATAGTTTTGATAGGATTTGAAACAGTTTTATGGATTATTGTGGAAATATTAAGTAGTTCAATACTTTTGGCTAAAACTTTTTGATTGTGTAGTATACCTAAAAATTAAAAAAGAAAACTTAAAAAAATTTAAAAATTAAATTAATATTTTATTATTTAAAATTAATAAATAATGTATTTTATGTAAATTGCCTTTGACACATACACTCGTGTTTCAGAGTATGCACACATCATTAGTATACCTAGCATCTCACTGGTCAGAGAGACAGTTTACATACCTTTGACATATTATTATTATTATTTTTTAAATATAGTTAGTTAATTAATGAATCATACCTAATTCTGTATCTTGTTTTGAAGTTTCAACATGTTTGCTAACACCTGCAGCTTTAGATAGTAATAAAACAATAAAACCCAAAGTTGTCAATTCGTTTTTAAATAATAGTTTTCTAAAATTTTATTATTGCTTATAAAACAAACTATTAATAAAGTTAACTTACTCAGCTACAGCAAATAATGGGTGTTCACTTCCTGATAGTTGTTCAATATAAAATTTAATATCTTTAATTTCATCATTTTCAAGTAAATTTTTGAGTAGCTTTGGTGTACAACCTAAAGCAATTTTTGTTTCTTCAGCACATATTTTTGATGTGTTTCGGTTTTTGAAAAAAATTGTCTTGCCTAATATATTGGTTGAGTTTATGCGTTGTAATTTATACATATCAACAGCAAGTTTGGATTAAAATTAAATGTAAATTTTATAAATGTTGCTATGCACTTTATGAGTAATAAATTAATGATATATGTTTTATTCTTAAGTATTTATTATAAAAAGTTTTAAAATGTTTTATACATAATTGGTATTATTATGCAATAAAATAGTAATTACTAGTTTTATAACATTAAATAAAAGGTTAAAAAATTATGTTTTTTTAAGCTAGATTATGATACTATACGTAGAAAAACGCAATGTTATATTATATTATTAGTTATGTTATGAAATAGTTTATAAAAACGCACTTTTAATAATTGAATAAATTTTTCACTAATACTTTTAAATAAGTTAAATATAATTATAAATATTCTATAAAATATTTTTTTAAATTTGTTTAAAGAAAAAATAGTATATGCCGTTTTGAATTAAGATATGATCATCTGGAACATCAAAAAAGACAATATTTTAACAGCTTAAGCTTTTCAAAGATCTAACCAGACAAATAACAATTTTTGCTTTTAACGTATGGAAAATTTGCGTATAATTTTGTTGATGTTACTTAGTTCCAGAAGTACTCAATCTGACGTATAGATAGCGGATGTTGTTTGAAAAGAATGATAGATAGTACTAACTTTAGAAAACTTAAGTTTAAAGTATGGCAACGCTACGTTGACGCCATGAACTTGTCTGCAAATGGAGCTGTCTTTGATTTTTAGAGCCAATTTTCTTCTTCCAGTCTCTTGTTTCATCTATGATTCATATTGACTTGGGTTTATTGTTGTCAAGCTTTGCCAAATACTCAATATATCGTGACAAAGCTGTTTTGTTTTATTTTGAGTAATTCACAGGTGTGAAAAGAAAAGAAAAAACTGATGATGGCCTAACCGCCGAAACCGGTCTTAATATATAAAAGTAAAATCAGCACAATAAAGTATAAATTTTTTATTAAAATACCCTAACCTCAATAAGTATTTTTATTACCAATTTTTAAAGAATTCAGCGTTGCCGGTCTGGACAAAAACGAAGGAAGAAAAGAGTAACAAACTTGTTAAAAAATTAATTCTAACTGGCCCAATTGATAACACTCTGTCGGGACCCTAGTCAAAGATTACTAGTAAAAAACTGTCAACGGTCAACAAATTTCTAGGGTTTTACACCGCAAAATAAGCCCACAAACCCACTCAAAAACGGCTTAAAAAAAAGTACAATTTTGTCATTTATTTTAGCTTTATTTTGTAAATTTTTGAAATTAACGTCGGAGGGCCTTTATGCATGTGAGTCCTTTAGCATTGCAGACCTATGTTTACAGGTAGCTTTGCCCCTGAATTTACCAAAAAACCCAAACATTGCTTTGAAGCAAAAAAACGTACATTAAGAAAAACTACTAAATCAACAAAAACTATAAATCTAAGGACATGATAAGTATAATACTAATGAAAGTACTAAGAAAAATTGCAAACTGGAGTTGACTGCTAACACTCAAAAACTCCTCATTGAAAGCAACTAAACAATTCAGTTTCAGAAGTTAGAAGCAGCCGTAAAAAAGCAAGCAAATTATTTAAGAGCCTGGAAAAACCGCCATTGAAATAGTTGAAGAAGACTCCAAAAAGACAGACATTCTCCATGACGACCCCAAGCAGAGCCAGTTTGACCTTGCCGACACTCTTGCTGCGCTGCGCAAAGACATTTCCAAAGAGATAGCGTCTAGCATTGTCACCGTAAACGCGGCCACTAAACTGTTGGTTGCTAAGCAATCCATCAAATTTGACCAACCAAAACCCCTAACACCGACCTTTCTCATCAAAGTCTAAAGATTAATACATTATTTTAGCTCTTGCTTTCAGCTTATCAAAACCTCTAGTGCACCAACCTAGCCCTTCCTTAAGAGGTCTGCCACCAACCAAGCTAAGTCCAGTTTCTAAAAAATAAAAACGCTCTTGCTAGACGACAAAGTCAGAGACGCCCCAAATACACCGCCCGCTGAGGAAAAGTAAAACTTCTATTTTTTTTATTATTGGGCAATTAGCCGGTCCTCCAAGTCAAGTGCTTTTAGCGCCAAAGTCTTCAACCACCAAAGCCAAAAGGTCTAAAACCCATTTGGACCCTACTTTGGGAATAGCTTCTTGCCCCTTAGGTTTTCTAACAAGCCCTCCCCAATCAGACAAATGTCATTCGCTTTCTATTAAAATTTGAAAAAGATTCAAATTTCCTGAGTTAATAACAACTCTCAAAAACATAAAGATCTCTATTGCAAGATTGGTCAATGTCCACGATGGAATTTGCATGCACCCAACATTGCATAAAGGTTTTAGAACTGTAATAGAACTTGTTGAAACAAACAACATACACCGTTACACTTACCAATTAGCGTTTGAATAGACTATGAATATGATATTAGGAACATACCCGACTGTGTCACAGCTGATATAGCATAGGCAGAGTTATCGGCTTTAGGGTATGCTCATCTATCTATCAAACGCGTAGGAAGGAACAAAAAATTCTTTCTTATGCTGTACGTTCAGTAGCTTCAATGAGCATTAAAATTAAACGCAAGTCAGGGGACATTGTGCAATGGCACCGTTGCCAATGCAACTTTTTTTATGTGTGCGATAAATGCGTCGGAGGACATCCGACCTCTAAAAGCTCGTTCCTACTTGTCGGGTGTCGGGCCCGGATTTTATTCGGATGTTGGCAACTCTGTTCACACTAGTCGGCATCTAGTTGGTTGTCGGACCCGATCAAAGCTGGAGTCATTTTTTGGCAGTCTATGCAAGGCGACTGTACACGATAGACGTCGACAAAGCTTTTGTTGTGATGTATTATTATTTGAAAAGAAAACGAATAAAAAACGGCTAAGGTAATAAAACCACCCAATCCTGAGGGAAAGATTTAGTTTGGGAACATTTCATAACTTAATAACAGAATTGCAAAATAACAAAATTAAGTTTTTAAATTATTTTAGGATGTCAATAACTACATTTAGGGCCAATATTACAATAGTGGTTTAAACTGCAAGTTTACTAACTGCTAGTTAAAATTTAAATTGCTAGTTAGTGAAAACGCGTATTACAATCATTGCTATATTTTATGTCAACAAAATATTTGAAATCTTATATTGAATATATAACAACAACAAAATTGCAAATTAATAAATATAGATAACTCCTTATAAACAATGGTTTCCAGTAATCACTATTAATATAATACACCTAATTCTTATAAGTAATCTTTGTCATAACTCACATAATTTAAGGTTATTTAAACTTCTAGTTAACTTTTTTTTTGAATTTTTAATATATTTATTTATAATACATATATACATTTTATTTTAAAATTAAAAAAAAAAATAATATTGTAATATTCCAGCAGTACCGCCATCTATTCGTACGGATTTGAAGAGCCTGGTTAATTGCTCATTTCCGCCAGTTAGCTATCCAGATATTTTAATCCACAGTTAACATTAAACTAAATTGATGTGTAAGTTAAACCACTATTGTAGATTCAGCTCTTAACGATCTATTGGCTCGACTACAATCAAGCTACTCGCGCGTAATCATAAACTTGTAAACTTGTGTCCCCGCCCATCCACCCAAGCGTTTGTAATCCAATTCTTTGATCACAAACACTAGAGCGGGTGGGTGGGCCACTCCAATCAAAACTACTCGCGCATAATCATAAACTTGTGTCCCCGCCCATCCACCCAAGCGTTTGTAATCCAATCCTTTGATCACAAACAGTAGAGCGGGTGGGTGGGCCACTTCAATCAAAACTATTTGCGCGTAATTATAAACTTGTGTCCCCGCTCACCCGCCTAAGCGTTTGTAATCCAATCGCGTAATACTCGCGCATAATCATAAATTTGTATCCCCGCTCACCCACCCAAGCGTTTGTGATCCAATCTCTTGATCACAAACACTTAAGCGGGTGGGTGGGCCACTCCAATCAAAACTACTTGCGGATAATCATAAACTTGTGTCCCCACCCACCCACCCAAGCGTTTGTAATCCAATTCTTTGATCACAAACACTAGGGCGGGTGGGTGGGCCACTTCAATCAAAACTATTTGCGCGTAATTATAAACTTGTGTCCCCGCTCACCCGCCTAAGCGTTTGTGATCCAATTGCGTGATACTCGCGCATAATCATAGACTTGTGTTCCCGCCCACCCACCCAAGCGTTTGTGATCCAATCCCTTAAACACAAACACTTGGGCGGGTGGGTGGGCCACTCCAATCAAAACTACTTGCGCATAATCATAAACTTGTGTTCCCGCCCACCCACCCAAGCGTTTGTGATCCAATCCTTTGAACACAAACACTTGGGCGGGTGGGTGGGTCACTCCAATCAAAGCTACTTGCGCGCAATTATAAACTTGTGTACCCGCCCATCCACCCAAGCGTTTGTGATCCAATCGTTTGATCACAAACACTAGGGCGGGTGGGTGGGCCACTCCAATCAAAACTACACGCGCGTTATCATAAAATGTGTCCCAGCCCACCCATCCAAGTGTTGTTAATCCAATCCTTTGATCACAAACACTTGGGCGGATGGGTGGGCCATTCCAATCAAAGGCTATTCGCGCGTAATCATAAACTTGTGTTTTTATTGTAGACGTTTATTGTTTGACCGACGTTTAAAGTTAAATTCAAACGTTTAAGTTTTTCCAAACCGACGTTTATCATTTTTATCGTTGACTTTTACCTTTGTACAGACGTTTAACGTTAAATTTTTGATGTTTTGCTAACATTTTTGACGATTACCGTGAACATTTTAACTGTTAACATTTATTTTTGTATGTTTTTGGTTAGTAACGTTTATTCTTTGTACCGACGTTAAACGTTAATGTTCAAATCGTTTTAGACATTTAAAATCTAAAATTTAAAAAAAAAAAATGTCAAAAACAATAAATGTGCAAACAAACGTTAACTGTACAAACGCTAAATGATTGTGTAGTAAACAACAAATGTCAAAAACGTTAAACGTTAAAATGACATAACATTAAAATAATCGTCAACGATAAAAAATAATAAAAATGTATAAAACCATAAACGTCAACAATATTTTTTTAATAAAAATTTATAATATTTTGACGTTTTTATTAAAAAATTATTTGTTAACGTATGTTATTTTGACGTTTTTGACAATTTTTTTGTAATTGTTGACGTTTGTTGTAATTACTTTTAACGTTTGTTGTTGTTTTAAGTCGTTTTAATTGTTTTTGACATTTTTTATCGTTGACGTTTTTCGGATTTACCGGTCATAATTGTTTACTAATATTTTGACGTTTATCGATTCATTCGTTTACATTGGTTTTTATTTTTGACGTTTGGTTGTTGTCAGATTATTGCTGAGTATAATTGTTACTTTGACGTTAATCCTTATTCATTTACTAACTGTTTTGGCGCAGTCGGTTGGATAGAAATTTAAAAAATATTGTAAAATTATTTAAAACATTAAAATAAATTCAATAAAGAGGAATTGTAAACGCACATGGATCTGGCGCAGCCGATAAGGTTTTTTATGCAGTAAATATAAAATAATAAAATAAATAAGACAAAAAATCTAATGCAAATAATTTCGGCGTATT
This sequence comes from Tachinus rufipes, assembly GCA_963932245.1. NCBI lineage: Eukaryota > Metazoa > Arthropoda > Insecta > Coleoptera > Staphylinidae > Tachinus > Tachinus rufipes. The sequence continues at coordinate 11,023,047 of OZ010741.1, forward strand.
TTCTGGAATCATTAATTGATTAAATTTAACAATATTCATGCAGAAAAAGGTAATTTTATTAGTTTTGGCTCAGTCGGTAGTAGTTTGTGCTATTGTGAAAACTAATAAAGCGCTATTTTAAAGCTCAGTTGAGACAATTTGGCGCAGTCTGTAGAAATTTGATAATTTAATTTAAATGCAAAAAAGTGTAATTTTATTAATTTTGGCGCAGTCGGTATGAATTTGTGCCGTTGTGAAAACTAATTCGGCTCAGCTAAGACAATTTTTTTGACATTTAATTATTGTTGTTTGAATATTTTGAATTTAAATGAGATCAAGTGCCGCCAATGTTTAAATAAAAAGATAAGGCCGTTAATTGCTTAAGTTACGCTACTGGTGTTTTTTAAACGCGCAGGCGTTAAGTCATTCTTAGGAAGTAAGTAATAACCAGCCAGTAGTTTAAATTGAAATGGCTCATCCACCTACCCAAGTGTGTTAGTTATTAAGAAGTTGAATCACAATATTCGATTGTGACAAAATTACTTCTGTAGTTAGCAGAGAGGTCAATCATGCAATTTTTTGATAACTAACACTTGGGTAGATGAGTAGGTTACTTCATATCATCATAACCAGTCAATACATTAGATTAGATTGGCCTACCCACCCACCCAAAAGTTAGTTATCAAGAGATTGGATTACGACCTTTTCTTGTGACAAAATAACTTTTAGCGTTTGCAAAATAAATACTTAAGTGAGTAAGTGAGCCACTTCATACTATGATAACTAATCAATAGTTTTTCTTACGACAAAATGACTTCTGACGTTTGCAGAAAGGTCTAACATAGAATTTTATTTTATGACAAACCTTTCACTAAAGTGTTAGTTATCAAGAAGTTTAATTAGAACCTACTCTTGTAACAAAATGACTTCTAATGCTTGCAGAAAGGTCAAACATGCAATTTCTTGATAAGGATCACTTGGGTGAGTGGGTTAGACACTCCATACCATGATAACCATTTAGTAATTTAAATTAAAGAAGGTTACCCACCCACCAAAATATTAAATATTAAAAAGTTGGATCAAGATCTCCTTTTCTGACTAAATAACTTTTGACATTTTAAACATCCAATCTTTTGATAACAAACATATAGCTAAGTCAATAATTTGGATTGAAATAACCCTCTCACCTACTCAAGTGTTAGTTCTCAAGAAGCTCAATAACAACCTTTTCTTGTAATTAAATGACTTCTGACGCCCGCAGAAAGTTGAATCATACAATTTTTTAATAACAAACACTTGGGTAGATGAGTGGGACACTCCAAACCACAATAACTTATCAACAGTTTAAATTAAAATGGCCCACCCATTCACTCAAGTGTTAGTTATTAAAAAGTTTGATCACAACCTTCTATTGTGACAAAATGATTTCTGTTTTTTGCAAAGACATCTTACATCAAATTTTTAATGACAAATATTTCCGTACTTGGGTGAGACACTCCATACTATGATAACTAATCAGTAGTTTGAATTGGAGTAACCCACTTACTTACCTATGTGTTAGTTATCAAGAAATTTGATCACGACCTTCTCCTGTGATAAAATAATTTCTGATGCTTGCAGAGAATTCAAACATGCAATTTCTTGATAAGAAACATTTAAGTGGGTAGGTGTGATTTTCCATACTATATTAACTAATCAGTAATTTAAATTGGAATAGCCCGCTCACCCACCCAAGTGTTAGTTATCAAGAAGTTAGAATTCTTTTGACAAAATGAGAGTTCAAACATCTAGTATTTTGATAACAGCACTTAGGTGGATAAGTGGGTTACTCTATACTAAGATAACCAGTCAATAGTTTGGATTGGAGTAGTCCACTCACCCATTTAAATGTTAGTAATCAAGAGATTGGATTACAACCTTCTCTTAAGACAAAATAACTTGTTGCTTGCAAAGAGGTATAACATGCAATTTTTTTTGTATCGGTTAGTGGGCTATTGCATACTATAATAACCAGTCAATAGTTTAAATTAGAGTGGCCCACTCACCCACCTAAATGTTATTTATTATCAAAATAAATCACAAACTTCTCTAGTGACAAAATGACTTGCAGAAAAGCTTAACATACCACTTGGGTAAGTGAGATACTTTAAATAAAAGTTTAGAATAAAGCTGCCCATCCACCCATCCAAAAGTTAGTTATCAAGAAGTTTGAAGACAATTTTCTTCTGTGATAAAATGACTTTTGACCCTCTCAGAGAATTCAAACATGCAATTTTTTATTAACGAGCACTAGGGTGGGTGGGTGGGATACTCCATACCATGTTAATTAGTCAATAGTTTAAATAAGAGTAGCTCACCCACCCACCCAAATGTTAGTTATCAAAAGATTGGGTTACGACTTTTTTTTGTGACAAAATGTTTTCTGACGTTTGCAGAAAGACCTAACTTTTTTTTTTAAGACAAACATTTAGGTTAGTAGAAAGGATACTTCTAAGCACAATAACCAATCAGTAGTTTAGAATAAATTGGCTCACATGCCCACCCATCCAAGTTTTAGTTATCAAAAAGTTTGATCACAACCTTCTGCTGTGACAAAATGACTTCTGGCGCTTGCAGAAAGTTTATACTTGCAATTTTTTAATGACGAGCACTGGGGTCGGTAGGTGGGACAATCCATACTAAAATAACTAATTAGTAGTTTGAGTTGAAATAGCCCACTTACTCACTTAAGTCTCAGTTATCAAGAAGTTTAATTACAATCTTCTCCTGTAATAAAATGACTGCAAGCGTCGCAAAAAATTATACTTGCAATTTCTTGATATATTTCATAACAACTAGTCAATAGTTTGGATTGGAGTACAATTTTTTTTGTGACAAATTATCTTCTGACGTTTGCAGAAAGGCCTATCATACAATTTTGACAAACTACTGTTTGGTTATCGCGCTTTGGAGAACATGGTAAGTGTAAAACTAATGGAACTTTGTTTTAAAGTCTGTCAAAGAACCAACAAGCAAAGAAAAGTGTATCAAATGTGATACACAAACAATTCTAAAAGAAAGTAAAGTAACTGACTACAAATGTTTAATTAAAAACATTATTCTTCTTCTTCTTTTTCCATGCCTTATCCGTTGCGAATATTGGCGATCATCATGGCTATCTTCACTTTATCCACGGCTCCTCGGAACAGTTGTATTGAAGTCACTCCATACCACTGGCGCAGATTTTTAAGCCAGGATATTCTTCTCCCCCCCCCCTCCCCCGGACCTCTCTTTCCCAGCACCTTTCCTTTCAGAATAAGTTGGAGTATTCTGTACCTTTCCTTGTGCCTCATAACATGCCCAAGGTATTCTAGTTTTCTAACTTTTACTGTAGTCATTATTTCTCGATCCTTCCCCACTCGCCGAAGAATCTCCTCGTTAGTAACATGATCTATCCACGTTACCTTTAGTATACGTCTGTAGGTCCACAACTCAAACGCTTCTAGCCTGCTTTCAAAATCCGTCATTTTGTGGTTAAAGACACGAACAATGTGCTTTGCTTTTAGCATGTTTAAACAAGATCTTACAATATTAACCAGAAGTCGTTGTAGTAGAGTTAGAGCGGTGTTTGACTACTTGTAATCTAGCTCACAACAGAACAGAGACGGTTTGTCTAAACTTTGCTGTTTTTTTGATCAATAATGCATCTAAGGCTAAGCTAGGTTTATCAAATAATTTTTTTAAATTTTATTTTGCTTTTGCGCGTTTCAATTTGGCTACTTCTATTGCAGAAAAACGTTTGGTATGTTGATGGCAGCAACGCTTATCTGTCTTAAAAGTTTTTGCAAACAAATATTTTGATTTAAAAAATCTACAAAAAAGCATTTCAATAATTAGAAATACAAATTACATAAAAATACAATTATACATTTTATGGATAAAAATATGTAATAGATAGTAATGCAGTAAGAAACATTACGTTGCTACTTTTCATAAGTTTAAACATCTACAAACAAAAAGTTTGTCTAAAAACCTTAATTAAGTCCCAGATTACAATAATGCAACTTGTATACGAGCACTTTGTTTAGAATTTAAGTTGTCTAATGCATTTTTGAAAAGCAAAGTTTATAAATGACAACTTTGAAAGGTTTGTTGTATGTGTTTTTTGGTATTTTTAGTTGAAATTGTCCCGTTTGTTTCTTATTCGTTATTCGTTATTTGTTTGGTACATGGTTGAACTTAAAACACGATTTTAGTCTTGTTAATTTTGTGTTCAAGAATTGATAACTATTCTTAACAAGGTCAAAAGTAAAAAGTACTATGCTCTTAACATGTTGTGGTTGACTTATAAATAAAACTGCTTTTATTTTCAATATTGATCGTGCTATTAAAAGTATGAAGTATGTATCATTGATGTAATCAAATTTGGGTTAACTAATAATTTTATTTAATATTTTTCAAATTCTATGTTAGTAAGTTTTTTTTTGTCAAATATTATTGATGCAATTGGTTTTTTTATTTACAAAGTGGTAATTGTTTGTTAATAAAAGATTTCGGACATGCTTATAACTTTGTGCAAACCAACGAATATAGTTAATATTCCAGTTAAAAGTATTTGATTGATGTGTATAATAAGTTCCTAATTTAGTAATCTTGTAGAACAATCGTTTAGGCTAAAAAAATACATTGTGTCAATGATTTTTAGGGTACTTGGTTGTAGTAGTGTTTGAGCAACAAACTTTTAGAATTTAGTTTATAATTTAACAGTAATTTTTAAAGAGTAAATTTGCTTTAAATAGGCCCTATTTGTTATTACTAAATTAACGCTAACGTACTTAATTTTCTGTTTTTTTTAATAATATTTAATATGCGTTTTATTATTATTCTGACGCTCGCAAATGCAATCTTTTGATAACAAACATTTTGGTGGGTGTGTGGGCAATTTCATACTATAATAACAAGTCAATAGTTTAGATTAGAGTGGCTTACCCACTCACCCAACTGTTATTTTTCCAAAAGTTTGATCACAACCTTCTCTTTTGACAAAATGACTTCTGACGCTCGCAGAAAGGTCAAACATGCAATCCGGGTAAGTGGGACACTTCATACTATGATAAACAGTCAATAATTTTTATTGTAATAACTCACCCATCCATCTAAGCGTTAATTATCAAGAAATTTGATAACAATCTTTTCTTGTGACAAAATGACTTCTGACGTTTGTAAAGAGGTCTAACATGCAATTTCTTGATAACAAATACTTGGGTGTGTGGGTGGGACACTTTGAAGCACAATAACTAATTAGTTGATTAGATTGAAGTGGCCCACCTACCTACTCAAATGTTAAATATCAGGAAGTTCAACCACAACTTTTTTTTTGTGATAAAGTTATTGAAGAGGTTAAACATGCAATTTTTTAATAACGAGTTTTTGGATGGGTGGGTAGAACACTCCATATGATAATAACTAGTGAGTAGTTTAAATTGAGATAACCCAGCCACTCACCCAAGTTATCAAAAAGTTGCATAAAGACCTCTATGTATTACAAAAAAGTTTCTGCCGTTTACTGAGAGTTTATACATGCAATCTTTTGATGACAAGCACTTGGGTGAGTAAAATTAGAGTGACCTATTTAACCACCCAATTGTTAGTTATCAAGAGATTAAATCACAAACTTCTCTTGTAACAAAATGATTTCTGTCGTTTGCAGAAAGGCTTAACATACAATTTTTTGATGACAAGCACTTGGGTGAATGAGTGAAACATTCTGAAACACAGTTACCAACCACCCACCCACCTACCCACCCACCCAAGTGTTAGTTATTAAAAAGTTTGATTACGACTTCCTCTTGTGATGCTTGCAAAGAGGTATAACATGCAATTTTTTAATAATGAGCATTTGGGTGAGTAGGTGGGACACTTTATACTATGATAACCAGTCAATAGTTTAGATTTGAGTGTCCTACCCACCCATCCAAATGTTAATTATCAAAAAGTTTAATCACAGTCTTTTCTTGTGACAAAATGACTGTTGAGGCTTGCAGAAAGGTCAAACATACAGTTTCTTAATAATGAGCACTTGGGTGAGTTCACTTCATATTTTTATAACCAGTCAGTAGTTTAAATTGAAGTAACCCACCCGCCCACATAACTGTTAGTTATCAAGAAGTTGCAACAAAACCTTTTCTTCTCACAAAATAACTTCTGACGTTTGCTGAAAGTTCAAACATGCAATCTTTTCATGACAAGCACTTGGATAATTGGGTGGGTCACTCTATACCAGAATAACCAATCAGTAGTTTGGTTTGGATTACGTTTTTCTTATGTAACAAAATGATTTCTGACGCTTGCAAAAACATTTAACATGCAATCTCTTAATAACAAACACTTGGATAAGTGGGTGGTTACTTAATATCATGATAACCAGTCAATAGTTAGAGTAACCTACCCAAATGGTAGTTATCTCTTTGCAATTGTCCAAAGTTATTTTTTTACAACAAAATATTGTGGTTAAAGATCGTTATCAGATAAATGGTTATGACAACCAAGCAATTAAATTTATGTATTAAATTATTATTGTAGTTCTTGTTTTTATTAGTTGAATAGTGGCGCATAAACGTAAGAGTTTTTATTACTAATCTTTAAAACATCTACCGTTGCCAGTCTGGATAAGAAAAGAAGAAGGGAAGGAGTAACAACTTTGTTAAAAAACCAACGTACAATTGACCCAATCGATAACACCCTGTCAGAACCCTAGCAAAGGTTACTGATAAAAAAACGGTCAACGGTAAACAAATTTCTAGAGATTCAAAAAGAAGATTGGTGTTATAAGCACTAAGAAATAATTAAAGTAAAGATGTGACGTTCTCCTTTTTTGCCGGCAGCTTCTAGGGATGGGGTGGGTATGCAAACTAAATTAAATCTCAAATTAAATGTACCTTATCAACGCAAACTATTTACTCACAATCATGACTTGCGTAACCCACCTACCCTTTTGACTGTTGATAAAGTGTTTGAGGTACACGAATGCAAACTTTTTGCCCACAATTGTGATCTGTTCTTACAAAATTACTACACACGTTACTCTTTTAAATATCATCCTAAAAATCAAGATTTTAACTTTTGGGTCAGAAAAACTATTTTTGATTAGTTTCTTCAAAAGATTTTTTTTGGTTTTAAAACTTATAAAAGTTAATATTTAAAAATCTATCTGATAACATTTGAACGGATAAAGAAATGAATTTGATGCCGTTACTCTCATTAGACTTGTTTTAATCAATATTAACTTTATTGTTGCTTTTCTTATTGTTTACAACACATTTCTTTCCTAATCTATAAACAAATTTACTCCAGTAATTTTAGAACTTTTAAACATCTAAAAATATTTGTACCGTATTTACTTTACTTCTAGATGTTTTTGTGTAATAGATTCTAAGCCACTAAAACTATTTGTAAATAAAAATTCAAAAATTATAAATTTAGGATTAGATAAGCAATAATTTTGTTAAATTAAAACATTTTTTTTCTAAAATCATTTATTCACAATAAAAACAAACATAAAAATAGTTAACAATAAAACAAAACAATGTTAAATCTTATTTAAAATTAAAATCCATTAATGTGAACTAATAGGCTTTTACAGATTTAAGCCTATTTGGATAAACTTTACCTTTATTAGAAGCTTCCCCAACTGGAACATCAATGTTCTTAAAAGATTGATAATTATTATAGTCTACACTACCTGGAATATTCTTATATTTTACTGATTGTTTATCCTTGTTTTTAAACGATGATGGTAGATTTGACTTTTGATGTTTTAAGTTAAAGTTGGTTATACTGGTTGGAATATTTAAAGTTGGTTGATGTAATAGTTCTTCATTTTTTTTTAATGATTGATAAGAATTAATATTATTTAAATCATTGTATACTGGAGTGTTTTTGTGTGAAATTGGAAGATTTCCATGTAAACTATGTGGTTGTTCAATATTTAATGTTACTTCATCTTCAGGTTTGATACCATGATGTTGGTAGGTGTAATATGTAGCTGGTTTATTGTAAACTGTTTGTTCTTTAGTTATAGATAAATTTAGTTTTTCTGATTTTGGTTTAGGTCTGTTAACTTTTGGAAAATAAACTTTTGATTTTGGATTAGGTGTTGTTGTTTTAGTAGTTTGTTGTTTATAGTCATCTTCAGATTTAAATGTTGGGAGTCCGTTATTTGTTTTTATTTTTGTATCTTTATTAATTGGTTTGGTTGAGTAAAGATTTTTATAATCTGGTTGAGGTTTCTTAAAGTTAAAATCAAATTTATGTTTTTTAATATTTTGTGGTTGATTTTCTTCTTTTGTGTTGCTAATAATACTTTGTTTTTCTGATTTTGGTCCGAATTCTTCATGGATAGGGAAATATTGTTCTAATAATTGTTGAGAATATTTATGTAATTGTTGGTTTTTATGATTGTATTCTTCTTCTTTATTGTTTTTTAGTTTTTCATAATGTGGTTCTATCTCAGATTGGAGTTGTTTGTAATTATTACTGGTTTGTGGCATATTTTTAAATCCATGAGATTTGTAATCAAAGTTTTTAATTTTATTATTTTGATTTTTGTTGCTTTCAACATTTTTACCATCATCTTTATGAAATTGTGTGTAGGATTGTGCTAATTTGTGGTTAGTTTCAAAATGTTTATTTGATGTAGCTTCTTTATTTTGGTTGATGATTTTTCGTTGCTCAAACTTTTTAGGGTAATTTTTTGAATTATCTTTATTTAATTTTGTATATTTAGAACCATGTTCTTCATGTTTGTAGTAATAATTTTTGCTTTCAACAGGTTCTTCAGCAATCGATTGATGATGTTTTAAATCATATTCTTCTAAACTACCTTTATCTGATTCTGTATATTGATTATTATATTTTGAGTTACTTGCTACATATGAATTGGGTCCTTTTTCATTATTAGATTGGTAATGCTCAGAATCAGATTCTTCTGAGTAGTCTTCATTTGCTTCTGTTTGTTTTGGATAATGTTGTATATTAGTTTCTACATATGAGTTGGGTTCTTTTTCATTATTAGATTGATAATGTTCAGAATTAGATTCTTCTGAATAGTTTTCATTTGATTCTGTTTGTTGTGGATAATGTTGTATATTAGTTTCTACATATGAATTGGGTTCTCTTTGCTTATCGGATTGGTAATGCTCAGAATCAGATTCTTTTGAGTAGTTGTCATTTGATTCTGTTTGTTGTGGATAATGTTGTATATTAGTTTCTACATATGAGTTGGGATTTTTTTGCTTATCGGATTGGTAATGCTCAGAATCAGATTCTTCTGAATAGTTGTCATTTGATTCTGTTTGTTTTGGATAATGTTGTATATTACTTGCTACATATGAATTGGGTTCTTTTTCTTCACCAGATTGGTAATGCTCAGAACCAGATTCTTCTGAGTAATCTTTATTTAATTCTGCTTGTTTTGGATAATGTTGTATATTAGTTTCTACATATGAGTTGGGTTCTCTTTCTTTATTAGATTGGTAATGCTCAGAATTAGATTCTTCTGAGTAGTCTTCATTTGGTTCTGTTTGTTTTGAATAATGTTGTATATTATTTGCTACATATGAGTTGGGTTCTTTTTCTTCACCAGATTGGTAATTTTCAGAACTAGATTCTTCTGAGTACTCTTCATTTAATTTAGCTTGGTTTGGATAATGTTGTACATTAGTTTCTACATATGAGTTAGGTTCTCTTTCCTTATCAGATTGGTAATGCTCAGAAACAGAATCTTCTGAGTAGTTTTCATTAGATTCTGTTTGTTCTGGATGATGTTCTATATTAGTTGCTACATATGATTTAGGTTTTTGAGTATCTGCATGTTGATTGTAATAATATTTTGGTTCTTTACTTACAAAAACTTGCTCATTTTTCTTTGGCGTTTCTTTAATAGATTTGTAATTATAATTTTCTGTGTCTTTAGCATCATGTTCTGTATTAATTCTTACGTATGATTTTGGTTTTTGCTTATATTCATGCTTGTAGTAATGATTATTAATCTTTTTTGGTGCTTCTAGATTAGGTTGATAATAATTTAAACCTGATTGCTCATATTCGTCCTCCTTCTTTGGAACTATTTTAGTTTGCAATTGCTTAGTATAATCTGGAAAATAAATCTGATGATTAAGTGGTTCTTGTACTTTTATTAGTTGTCCTTTTTGATTTTGACTTGCAATTTTTGGGATGTAATAATAATGTGTAGAATCTTTTGTTTTTTCTAATTTATTTTGATTTGATACTGGTTTAATATTTTCTAATTGATGATTGTTGATATGTTTTTGGTACAGTTTGTATACTTCTGCAAATTTATTCTCATTATTATCAGAAGACTCTTTGTTATATTTTTTTTGTTGTGCATTTTCTAATTCATAATTAGTTTTATAATCATTACCAAAATTTTTATATTTTGGTTTTTCATCAACTTGGTTATAATTGTAATATTTTTCTTTAGTTTTATCATTATTGACTTTATATGATTCATATCGCTTTGGTTGTTTATTAATTAAATCTCTAACATCAATTTCTTCATATTGCTTTAATTTTTCTATTTTATGTTCATTGGGATTTTCTTGAAAATATTCAGCTTCTTCTTGAATTTTTAGTACTTCTTGAATGCTCCCAGGATGTTGGTGTTGTTTAACTAATTTATTCTCGTATTCATTATTAGAATTTATTTGATTTTCTAATTTAGCTGGATTGTTAATTTGTTTATATTTCTCATAAGTTGATTGATGTTTTGGTTTATAATCTTCAAAATTATTAATTTGTTCAAAATGTTTTGATTTATCATTATGATTTGTTTTAATATCCTTATACTTAAAATACTCTTCTAATGGTATTCCAACTTCATACTTATTTTTATAATCTTCCATTTCATATTTCTTATGCTTTGGTTGTTTATTAGTTTCACTTTCTTTGTCATGGTGGTAATAATCTTCATTAATTGGTTTGGGTTCAATATTTTCTTCATCATAATTACCCTTTAAATTTTGATCATAATTTCGATAGTATGTTGGTTCTTCTTTAATATGCTTTAATTTAGTTGGTAATTGATTATTCTTGTTTGTCATTACTACATTAAACCCGCTATCTTTATCAACTGAATATTTAACAGTACGCAGATTACCATCGGGTTCAAGATACGAATATTCACCACTCACTTCATCTCCAAGGCGATTCTCTTCGTGCATTTTATGGTCTCCACTTTTGTAATCACCTATTTCGTAATTGTAATTATAGACTGCAGGATCCTAAAAAATAATAAAATAATTTATAAAAGTAAATAAATATTTTAATAATTACATTATAATCTTTATGGTTGTTGCCAACCTCTTTTGCTTTTCCATTTTTGTAATAAGGGACATGACTTTGTGGTGCTGTTTCAACTAGAAGAAACACAGCAAGTGTTACAAAAATCTGAAAATAATAAACTGAATTAGAAAATTTAGTCTATAATAGTGTTTCATATTATGCAACCTTAAAATATAATTAACAATTTTGTTGAAAAATTAATATTATACTATTTATTCAATCATATTAATTACTACTAAATTTCTCTATTAAAATGTATCAATTCCACTTGACTAATTCCAAATTTCACAAAATATCTAAATGCATTTTAATTGAATTATTATAATAACTTATTTAAATTACTTATATAATTTAATGTTTTAATATTGTTAATTTGTTTGTTGAATTATGTATAATATTTTGTTGGTTGACTTACGGTGGTTAGAAATTTCATTGTGTGTGTATCGGGTTGGAGGCGTGAAACCAAACTGATACTCAATTTAGAATATTGCAAGTTTTTATATGAAACGGTTGATATCATAATATTATTAATGTATGCAGTATAGGTCTAACTCCATTAATTTTTTGTAATTAAAAATGCTTATTTTTTATTTGTAGCTTTCGATTGTTTTTAAATTACATTTAATGTATCAATCGAATTGAAAATTGTTTAAATTTATGTTGTCAAGCTTTAATAATTACTATGTAATTTATAAATGAAAGCTTTGTTGATAAATGCATAAAAATTGTAGAAAATAATTTTAATTAAATATACCTAAAATATACTATGACAATTTTGCCATATTTGTCTTTCTTATATGTTGTCCATTCCAGTTTTTAATTGCGCCTATCTTTTGGTTGCACATTATATGGCCTAAGTATTCAGCTTTTAACTGTTATAAGTAGTTCTTATTTATTTCCTAATTTTTGCAGTATTTTGCCGTTTATTATGTGATATTTCTAGAGTATTTTTAATAGCACATTTCAAATGTATTTAGTCTATTTATTATTGCAACTTTGAGGGTCTACGCCTTTATGCTATACAATAACTATCCCAAGATAAGGAATTGCTGATAGTAAAATAGTAAATAACTGTTGTAACACTTGATAGTTGTTGTGTTTTTATGTTGTTCTCAATTGCAGAGTACCTTTTTGTATTTGATAAAACAGTTTCTAGCCGTTTTATAAATTTTACAATAATTGATAGTTGTGACCTCTACTAGGTGATAATTTATGTTAATCAAATAATAAAAGTTGACTATGTTTTTGTCACTTATTTCATCTGTAGAAAACTTTAGTAAAGCCAAAACTAGTAATGTATTTGCAAGAACAAATTTGTGATAATAAACATAGAATATTGTTATATTATTTCATAAACTTTGTCTTTTTGTTATTCATATTACGACCAAATTGTATGCTGTACGTTATCTTTTAGTAAGTAATAAAAGATCTGCCATCAACTGCACTATGGTTGGGACGGGAGTAGTTTATAGTGTAAAAGTGTCCACTAAGATTTTATTAAAGTTCGGGTGTCGTTTTGAAATATCTGATACATTTGCGACACGGGCTAGCTTGTAATTGTTTAAGTTCCGGTGGTTTCTGCGGTGTTCAAGACTGTGGTACTACGCGGTAGCTCTCTGTCGCACAATTTTTACATAAGACGGTAGTGATTGGCCGAGGTTGTCTTCTTTTTCCGGTTTGTTCATTCACTGTGCATTGTGTTTTGTTATTTTTTGCGCAACTGGTTTGTTGTTTCCAGAAAGTCCTGCGTTCTGCGGTTCATATAAACAGTGCATGTCGTGCTGAGGACTATGATAAGCTCAACTGCAGGCGGATCTGGTCTTACGTTTTTAGTTTTTCCTGGAAAGTTAGATGTGTGCATTGACAGATTGCGATTGGTCTGTATTTTTTTGGATATTTCTGGAGTAACTAGTGGTGTAGTGGTTAGCGTACTTGACTACTACACTAGTGGTTTTAAGTTTAAGTATTCTATGAGAGGGCAAGTTTTTCTGTTAAAAAAAAATGTGTTGTGATGAGTACGCCATCTTTTGGATAAGAAGAAAAACTTTAGTAGGTTCCATGTACTGTCTCAATGTTGCGTACAAGTTAAAGAAGCCAATAATTTCTGAATTGTTGGCAAAATTTGCAGACGTGGTAGTCTTAACCTCTGGCGACGGTGATTGGCAGCAGAAATAAACCGACGTTAAATAAATAAACAAACTTAACCTATGGGGTGCACAACGTTACAATGTCAGCCGTATAACGGCTTTTATCAGGTTAGTTTTCTTTGGTTAGGTCACAGGTAGTGGTGACAATAAGTAGGGTTGAGCCAAAGTGTAGTACGTCTTTGTAGTACTTGTCCTTAACGTGTGTTACGGTGTTTGTGGCCTAAAGTAACTGACTTAATGTTTGGTCCTAATTAAGCTTACTTGCAGAGTTTCGGTATAAGTTTTTGGATTTTCTTTGGTTACTTTGGCAATCATATTAAAGTTAGCGTGCTTTAACTGACTTTGCACTGTTAAGTACCTCGCTCAGTTGTTCATGTCGTTGGCTACATCCAAACTAAAAATATGTGCTATTCGTGCGCAAGTCAGTTATTTTTCTTAATAACCAATAAATGACGTCGTAACTGGTAGTGTCTTAATTTCTGCTTCTACGTAGAAGGTGTTTACCAGGTAGGTTAGATGGCTCGTCAAGTTACGGTAATCAACCCGTTCTCATAGGCTATAGTGCCGCCGTACTCTTATGTGGTAACAGACGGATATAACGTCAAAATTTTGGGCTTATAAAAGGTAGGCCATCGTTTAGTTGAATTTTGAATCACATGTTTTTAGCAGTGCTGTAAATTTGTTTGTCACAATTACATGAGAAAATTGTAGTTAGATACCTCCGCAGACAGAAAATGCATTGTTTTACTTTGAAGCAACGTTTTAGAATACTAAAAACTTATTTTGCAAATGGGTCTCATTTGTCTGCAACACAGCAAAAACTGCATACGTTATTAAAAAGAAATGAAACGCCATAGATCAAAGGAATACAAAATTTGGTGATAAAATTGCGTAAAACTGAAATGTTGGTGTACAAGGCGCGCATCAAGCGTACTTATCCAAGGCTTTTTGTCAAATATGTTTTTTTTTTTTTAAACATTAAAGAACCAACGTTACTGTTACCAGAGATTGTTTCAAAAGCATAATCACTAATTTTTTGTGGCCCGAATTAGAGGGACTTAATTTACGGCAGCGCTGGTTTCAACAAAATGAAATGACATCCTATACTGCATATACTACGATCAATCTTCTGCGCACCAAATTAAATAATCACGTTACCAGTCGTTTTGACGATGTATATATATTGACAATCTACAGACAATTGACTAATTTATGCAGAACATTTGCAAAGTTATCGCTAAAATACCATTGGAAACATTAGCGCAAATATTCTATACTATTGTTCTACTGCCGGCCATCTGAATGAAATTTGGTTTGATACTTAAGCGGAAAATACTTTCTAAAATAAAATAAATAAATCAAAAAATAAACTGTTTTTTTTATCCCATATGATTAAAACTTCAACTTAAAGATGACCCACTCTTTATATAGAACTGGACTACCAAAATTAAACCAAATATTTAACCTCTAAAACTAAATGTTAAATTTTATCAAAAAATGTTCATAAAACCAGTTTAAAATATATTAACAAAACACAAAAAAACATTTATTGCGTTAATAAATTTATTAGAAATTGCATTAAAAATAAGTCAAAGTTAAAGCCTCTTAAAAATTTAATTTATTGTTGATCAAAAATTGCACACAAAAATTATCTAATAAATAATTGTTTTTAATCTAAGCAGAAATAATGTTTAATTAATTTATAAAAATCTAAACATTGCTTATGCGCAAACAAGATTAAAAATCGGCAGCCAATTAAAAATTTGATAAGCTGTTATACAATCCACTTCACCGTTTGTCAATAAAGTTTTACATGATAAAAAACAGCAGCAACCAGTGTCCTATACAAAAATTTCTATTCTGTTTATTTTTTTATAAAAAAAAACTGCTTTAATTAAAAAAAAAGTTATAAATCTTAATTTAAGACCAAACAATATTAATAACAGAATTAAAAGAGGTACTTTTTAAGTACGTAATCTGCTACTGCTTGATGAGAAAATAACCAGTGCTATACTTACCTTGATTAAAATTTATTTACATTTAAATATACAATAATAATTTATATAAACTATTAGATGTGTATTAGAAAACCTAAACCTAAATAAAAATTAAAAAATACATAACAAATATTAAAAATTATAAATGTTTCAGAAACAATAAACAAATTAAACGTTAACGTTAGCAATCTAAAATCTAATCTATTAGTATTAAAAACATGTTTTAATTTTTAAAGTTTGATTAAAATAATTATGCATCTTAAGTACTAAGAAAGCCTAAATAGTTTTCAAACATTTTAAAAATGCTTAATGTTTATATAATTTATTACTGAGTTGTTAAGTTACAAATTTATTTGTTTTTTACTCTAAATATGCTATTTTTACTTAAAATATACTGATAAATCTGCTTAATTTGAGCCAAATCAACCTCAATAAATTTAGAATTTATAAAATTGTAGTTGCAAACAAATTGTCTGAGTAAGTGGCTTGTAAGAAATTT
Source organism: Tachinus rufipes (assembly GCA_963932245.1). Taxonomy (NCBI): domain Eukaryota; kingdom Metazoa; phylum Arthropoda; class Insecta; order Coleoptera; family Staphylinidae; genus Tachinus; species Tachinus rufipes. The sequence goes on from OZ010741.1 coordinate 11,039,009, forward strand.
TACTCCTTTACACAGCGGTTACAGAAACCAGCTTGTCTGTTTTTTTTGTATTTGTTTTTGATAATCTTCTTATTGTAGAATCTGCGTTGCTATAAACAATTTGCTTTTATACACTTAATGATTAAACAAACTAATTGGTAACAATGTTCACTTTTCTTGTTTTTTTTGCGTTTTTTATCCGCATTAAGTACTATTTTTAAGGTTTTAAATAAAATTCTATATCTATGTATGTAAGTAATTGAACAATAATTTTTTTTTAAAGAAAATTTCATACAATTTTGACAGTTTTTGACCATTAAAAACTTTTTGATAATGCCCGAAATACTTTTTCTTAAATAGATAATTATATATGATAATAAGTTTTATTGTGAAATTTCTGTCGTTTTAAACAGGCAATATTCTAAAGTCCAAAATTTTAAAAATCTTTTTTTTATCCATATTTTGATTCTTCAAAATTTGAACAAAATTCAAGAGGTCGACTTTTTCAAATTAGTTGAAAAGTAATGGATTTATATATCCTTTAAATTATTGTTGAGCGGGTAGTTTTTTTTTTAATGGTGCTTTAAGGGTTTATGCATAGCATTTTTTGGTTTTATTGTAAATTTTTGGTTGTTACTCTTTTAGTAATTTTGTTTTTTTAATAAAATCTAAAAACGTTTTGCAAAAAAAAAATCTGTCTCAAGTTCCAAAGAGAAAGAAGGCACTACGTTGCATGTTGTAAGCACTTGGGTAGCAAAATTTTTTTGGTGTTCTCCAATTATCCGTGGCACAGAAAAAAAAATTAGCGTTTTTATACTCTATCGACCTCACCAACCAGGTTCTAGCAAGCCGAAGGTCCTTCCGAGTATGGAGTGAAGAATATTATTGTTTGTAAATTTGTTTGTCGCTGAAACCATGAATGCCGAAGCGGTTAAAGCGGTGAACAAACTCACAAATAATATACGGCAGGGTAGGATTTAAACTCAGGACCCCCAGCATGAGAGGTAAGCATCTAAGCAACTAACCCACGCTGCAGCTTCTGGCACAGAAGATGTATCTTAATTTCCATTTAATGCATATGTTTGTTTAATCCACGGTATTCTTGTCAGCGTTTGCAGTTTTGTTCAACTTGTTTGCATTACCATAGTTTGGGAAATATGTGATAGTTTTGATAGAAATAGCTTTGTATGCTTAATTTTTCTTAGAAATGACTGCATTCTGTGTCAAGTTTACTGCAGATTATTTGTTTACCAATTTTAGGTCCAATGAAAATTTTTGTCGTTTTTTGGTCTGCTTTAAAGTCTCCTTCTATACACTAGTTAGTTAAAGAAAATTTGAATGTATGAGAATAAAAAGACTTATGTTTGATAGTTTAGTTAAGAGTATGATATTGTATAAGTTAGAAATATAGGGATGGAAAGAACAAGAAAATTTAGAAGCAATACATGTAAAATATTGGAGATAAGTGTTAGGTTTAAATAGATAAACTTCAGCATATATTGTGCTGGAGGCAGTAAAACAAGATAGGTTAAGAGTAGAAGCAGGAAAAAAAGCAATAAAGTATGAAAAATGAAAAATGAATGAGACAAAGACACGAATGTAAAATCTTACAAAAATGCATGAAAGATAAACAGAGAGCAAGAAATGGAAAGCTAAGAGAGATTAGGAAAAATTATTACGATAGAAATGGGTATGCTAGCCAAGAAATTGAAATAATGAGAGAATCTGGGAGAAAGACATGGTACAAAATTATAGAAAAAGATAAAGATATACAAAAGCAAGAAAAGAAAATACGAGTGAAAGAGTTTAGGTACAATGCAAATTATAAACACATTATAGAAAGTGAACTGCCAATGTACGTAGAGAGCAAAAGATATAGTAAAGATGATAAAAGATGATTGCAAAATTCAGATGTGGTAATAAAGAGCGAGTGTCAAGATTTTGGATGGAAAAGGATTTGAAAATGTAGTGCAGAATGTGCGGAGAGGCTAAAAAAACTATGGAACAGAAAAGAACAGATAAAAAAAATAAGACTCTAAAAAGGGACGGAAGAGAGATAGAATAAATGAGAGCAGTTAAAAAACAAAGAAAAGAAGTAGACAAACAGAAAAGAAAATATTTTTAACTGTGTTAACTTTATAAGAATTAGGTTTTATAATTTTGAGATGTTAAAAATGTAATTGTAAATATAATTTTCAACGCCAAAAAGCAAGAAATAAACGAATTATTATTATACACTTATTATTTGGTACCTAAATAAAGCGTATCTTGTTTGTGATTAATCTCGCGTTGGTATTATTATATCAAATGACTGTGGAAATTGTTTCGATTGCTTCTATTATTAGCAAACGTGTTTATATTTATGTTTTGCCTAGTTGCCGTACTCTCAAAGGTAGTTTTTTACACAATACAAGCTGTATGTAATAATAAGTCTTTGCCACTGCTCTTGTTTTTCTGCTTACGTGTTATTGACGTTTTTATCTTTGCTTGAGTTGTTTTTTTTGCCTTGCTACTTGCTCAAGTGCTTCTCTTGCAAGTTTGACTAAGTTTTAATCAAAATTTCAACAAACAGTTATTTGTACTAAACTAAACGTTTATTATCTTGATTGTTTTTAATATTTTAGTTTTTTTTAACTTTTGTGTGGTGTTAGTGGTAAGTCAATTATGGTAAATCATTCAAAAAAAAAATGTTGTGTTGTTTACGCTACACAATGTTTATACAATTACAAGTATATTATTTTACGTATTCTTTTATACAATCCATAATTAATTTTGTCAGTTGTTGTACATTAATATCAGTAATTTTGTTGTTGTTAGCAGCAAATAGCAGTTGTGTTTTTTTTGTGCAGTATTGCAATCTGTCGATAGACGTTTAAACATATTTTAACTTCTAGCGGCAAACGGCAGCCAAAACTGCTGATACATTTCCCAAATTTTTTTTGGTTTTTGCCTTGGCGCCGAGCGAGAGTGCCAAAGAAAAGTTTAATAACATTAAATCAAAATCAAACCATTAAAAAAAAATTAAAAAAATAAGATAAACTAACAAAATTTTAAAAAATTAAAAAATTAAAAAAAAAAATTAAGAAAAATTAAAATTTAAAAAAAAATAGAATATTTTTAGAAAATATTTTTTTTTTTTTTATTTTTAAAAAAACTATCAGAAAAGCTTTAAAAATTTAGGAAAATTTAAAAATATTTAAGAAAATTTAAAAATATTTAAAAAAATTTAAGAAAATGTAAAAAAACTATCTAAGGTTATTTCCACATAAGCCAAAAATGTCTTAGATATGTGTAAAAGTACATTAACATTGAAGCCATTGAGGACTTTACAGTTGTAGCATGTACGCTGCCAAAAAAAGCAAAAACCTTCTCAACTTGCTAAACAATTATCTCAGTAAAAGCTCAACATTAATTGATGAAAAGTAATAAAAATCAGCTGCGGTATACCACATAATTCAGTTCTAGACTCGGTTCTCTAGAATATTTTATATAACCAGGTTATAAGAATTAAAACTAGAAAATAAGAAGAAATCTTTGGATTTACGGACAACACAAAAGATTCACACAAAAAATCAAAAATAATATTAAGGACAAAATAAAACAAACCATTAAGGATATAAATGGCTAACTACAAACCTTGGATTTAAACTTCCCATCAAAAAAACAGAAATGGTAGTAATTAGTATTTGACAAAAGAAATAATTGCCTTAAAATCAAGCATTCAATACCTCAAGTCATCTTTAGCAAAATCAACAACCATGGAGAACACATAAAAAAAGCAGGTATAAAAGCAGAAAAAGCGTTTACGGCACTAGCAGGGCTAATGCCTAACGTAAACGTTAACAGATCTAGCAAAAGGACACTACTGTGCTTGGTTGTAAACTTTATAATCTTTTACGCGGCTTCTATACAGAATGAGCCACTGCGTTATTTGACAGATCTGATACGTTTTTGCCAAATTTATAACGTTATAGTAAACATTTTAACAGATTTAACTTAACTTTAATTTTTAGACAGATATAAAATGTTTTTGACAACATTATATGCTGTAAAATGTTTTTGTAACGTTTTGACAGTTTTAGTATCAATCAAGAATACAATTAGTCTGATTTAGCAAGTTGCTTCCAACTTTTTCCATTACTGAAATATATTTAACAGTTTTAATAACTTTTGACAGCTGTAGTAAACAGTTCAGTAACTTTTTAACAAATTTAATTTCTTTTTGACAATATTTTAAACATTTTAGAAAACTATTTGATAGGTGTGCAATATTTCTGACAACATAAATTATTACTGTAAATTGTTTAACAGATAATTTTATTTAAGTTTTTTGTTACTGTTTCACAGATGTAGTAACTTTATTGACAATTTACAATAAAATTTGATCTATCAGGCAGATGATACGCAATACGCAATATTTCATTGCTTTGTTTTAGTAACTTTAAAAAATATTTAGTAACATTTTTGACTGTTTATAAAACAATTTGACTGATTATGCTAACTTATCCGATTTATAAAAACTGTATGACAGTTTTTGTAGTTTTTTGATACATAATGTTTTTGACAACATATTATATTGCTGTAAACTGTTTTTGTAACGTTTTGACAGTTTTAGTTAAGTTAATTTAAAATACAATTTGTCAGATCTAGCAAGTTGCTTCTAACTTATTACATTGCTGAAGATTATTTGATAGTTTCAGTATTTTTTGACAGATGTAGTAACTATTTATAGTAAGTTTTTGACAAATGTGATTACTTTTTGACAATATTTTTTAAGTATAGAATACTATTTGACAGGTTTGCTTTTTTTTGACATAACAACATAAGTTCTTAGTTACTGTTTGACAGATGTAGTAACATTTCTGTCAATTTAGAATAAAATTTGGTATATCAGGTTGATAATAAATATTTTTAAGTTGCAGTAAATTGTTTGACAGTTTTAGTAATTTTTTGACAGATTAAGAAAAAAATAAAATAGACCGGAATAACTTAAGCTTAGCGCAGTAGAGCAAAAATAACTTGAAACAGGACAAAAAATAAATTTTTGCAGTAAAATGATGCGGTTGAATAATTTGATGCCAATAGCTGTTCTAGAAATGAGTTGGTGTTAATTAATATACAACGTAAACGCACGGTGTGGTGGATGGGTGAATCAGCATTTGTTGCTTCAGTTATATAAACACAAATTTTAATAGCTAGGCGTAAAACATTAATTAATCAAGTAAATGCAATGTGATTGATAATTGACAAATACTCAAATAATCGTCTAATGATCAATCTGTAATTGGAAATAGACTATTAATGACTAATTAATCTAAAAAAACAATTTGATTGATGACTAATAATTCTTATTATTTTTGTGTTCTCTTAGGTGAAATTAATTTTTGGTTTTTATTTTGTAGATTTATTTGATACCGGTATTTTTCACATTTTTTTATAAAAATGTTTTATTTTGGGTTTTAGACTGCAAAAATGTTCTGCCAAAGCTAAAAACTAATTACCTATATTTTTTATATTGATATAAAAATATTTTAGCATTTTTAACAAGAGATCTTTTAATCAGCTGTTTCTTTTAGATTTTTTGAATCCTAAACATTTTACAAATAACAATTTATTTTAACCCAACTATATTGTTTTTGTTTCTTTTTTAATAAGAACTAAAAATTGTTATAACAAAGATAATTCTAAATAGATTGTTTTAAATTTGTCACACTTGCATTTCTTAGTTTTACATTTTTTATTCCGTTAATTGATTAATTTTTGTTTTTAAAATAACAGTGTTATTGGATTTCTTTTGTACTTATCGTCTTCTTTTTTGTTGGTTGTACTTTTAATCGCTTAACTATTTCCTAGCGATTGATTAAATTGTAAAATTTTGTAATTACAATGCATTTTTAATTTTTTGAAAGTTTTTATTCATATTTAATAAATATAAAATATCTATTTTAAACATCAACATTGATTAAATTCTGATTTACATAACATTATTATTATAACTAAATCGACTAGCATCAAATATGTTTAAAAACAGTACACTATAACAACAATATACAACAAAGCAATAACATAAAAACAAAAAAATAACAATTAATAAAACCAAAAACAATAATTAAAATAATATACTCATTACATTAATGTTTTGCGTACCTACTAGTCTTGCTCACATCTTGCTTGTGCGATTGTGGAGAAGACACATATTTATACTTTTTATAAGTTGCTTGGTTAGAATCATTATGTTCTGTTCTATGAAACTCTTCTTTTACTGGTTTATATTTAATTTCTTTTTTAGGTTGATATTGTTTGACTGTGTGAACTTCTTTCTTGATAGGTGCTTGGTAATATTCTTTTGGATTATGTTCTTGTTTCTTAATTGGCAATTTGTAATAATGCTTCTCAACATTTTCTTTAGGTTCTTGATGTTTTTTAGGTTGATATGCTTTTTGCTGTGGTGCTAATTGGCGTTCTTCTTCTTGCTGATAGTATGCATTATTAAGTTGCTGATTTGGTCTTTCTTGTTGTTGTTGTTGTTGTAGTTGTTTTTGATTACGTTGAACCATATGTTGAATATATTCTAAAACATTAGCTTTATTTTGTGGTTGTTGGTTTTCATCAGATTTATATTCTTCTTGCTTATTTTTAACTAATTGGCGGTTTTGATGAATTTTAATCATTTGCTGAATAATATCAGCAACATTATAGTTTTGTGGTTTATATTGCTCTTCTTTTAATGGTTCTTTTTGATTTTCATCAGTATTTACAAATGATTCTTGTTTGTTAGAAGTTGGATGATGATAAAGTTCTTTATTAGGTTGGTATCGGACTACTGGAATATCTTGTTCTTTATCAACTACTTCATATTGAACTACTGGACGCTTTTCTTCTTTTTTAGTTAATTGCTGTTTATAATTTCCTTTGTTAATAGTTTGAGGCTTATATTGTGGTTGATCATATTGCACTGATTGTTGTGTTTCTTGATTATATTGTTCGTAATTGTTTTGAGTTTTTAATGGTCTTTTTTCAATTTCTTTTTTAAACTGCACATAATTTTGGTAATTATTTTCTTTTTTATTTGAATCAAATTGAGGTCTATATTCTTCCTTTTTATGATGTTGTTGTATATTTGAGTAATGATGAGGTTGTTCTACATGATTCACATATTTTAATGGTTTAAACTCTTTCTTTTTTTCATAATGAATATTAAGTTTTGGTTTATTATATTCAATTATATTTTCTTTGTAGTGAGGTTTATATTCTTCTTCTTTTTTATGTGGTACATGTTCTGGAGGTTGATAATATTCATCTTTAACATTCGTAACAACAGCATTAAATCCGCTGTGCTTATCAACTGTGTATTGTACGGTTCTTAGATTACCATCAGGTTCTAGAACTGAGTATTCACCTTTGACTAAATCACCATCACTTTCTTCCTGATGTTTTTTGAAATCTCCGTATTTTTCATCATCTACTTCATATGCATATTTGTAAACTGCTGGACCCTATAATATTAAAATAATTATTACATTGTTAATTGATTAAAATTGTAGAAATTTACATAATCTGCATGTGAATCATCTTCTTCATATTCTGATGCAGCTTTTACTACTAGTAATGCTACTAGAAGTAAGGTAGGAATCTGAAATTAAAATGATTAAATAATAATTGTAATTATTATTGCTTTTACTTACTATACTAAAGAAGCTCATTGTTATTAAGGAGTGTTTGAAATGAGACTGATACTATATTTGGTAAATGTTTGCTTTTTATAGTAATAATTGTTTAAATTATTCGGGCTCTACTTATTTTTGCATTTCAAACGGATTTATTACTTATAATTAAATTTTTTTGAACGGATTGCATATTGAATAATAATGAGGAAGAATAGTAAATAGTGTATTTATGGTTAATTTAAATAAAAATTAATTTAAATATTTAATGGTAGTTTTATATTTAATTATACAATTAAATATGTTTGAATATTAAAGTACTTTTGATTTAAATAATTAATTATATTGATTTCTGTTACGTTTTAATTTATATATTGCACAAAAAAAATATTTAGAAATTTTGATATTTTTGTTAAATTAATTTATGCAGCATCAATTAAGGGAACAATAGGTTTTTGTCAGTAAAGTGGTAAAAAACAATTTAATAAGTAAATAAATAAATACTTAAAACTAATATAACAAATAAAAAGGATAACATTACGAGCGACGCAGCACAACAACTTGCATTTTCTCAGTGGCTTCCTGAAAGACATCAGACACCTAACCTAACCTAGCCTAATCTTTTTTTTTCTCTTAAAACGAAAAACCTTCAACGGGAAGTATTCATAGTTTGCCAAAGGCTTCTGTGTGGGATTTGGCTTGCCCAGAGTTAGGGTTCACAAGACCGCACTAAAAAACCCTTTTTGTGTGCACCCAGGCTTAGCAAAATTGCCAAAGCATTGCTTCACTACGTCTAGTCTTGTGTTTTTTTTAATTCTTTTTTTTTATATTCTCTAATGTAGGTCCTAAGACTAATCTTTGTGGAACTTTGCATGTTATTTCCATTTCTTCTGTTTAGTTTATTATGATTTGTATGTCCATTAGATAATCTTGTATGACGCATTCTAGGTAATCACTCACGTTAATTTTTTTTTATTTACTTGATGATTTCTTCTCATTTTGCCGTGATGAATGCATTTTTTATAAGTTTTTTTGTAGATTTCTGTTAGTTTGTTTTTTAATTTCATACATTGCATCTATTGTAGACATTTTTTTTCTAAAACCATACTGATGTTTTAAAAGTTTATCTGTGATTTTTTTTTTCAGTCTTAATTTAATTAAGTCTTTGTAAAGTTTTCCAATTACATCTATTAGACATATTGGTCTAAACTGTTTATCTACGTTTATATTTATTGTTTCTTTTTCTATAAGTAGCAGTTTTGCACATTTCCATTTTTTTTGAAAATATTCCACTTCTGAGACGTTTGTTCATAATGCATAGGATTTTATCTGAACATATTTTTACTGTTATTTTAATAAGTTCTGGAGGAATTCCATCTGGTCCTGCAGTTTTCTTGTCTTTTATTTTATGCACGCTTTTTTTTAATTCATCGATTGTGAATAACAGTATTTTGATTACGTCAATATTTATAGCAGGTCTTTCTTGAATTTTATCTTTTAGAAAGAGATTTTCTGCAATTTTTGTTTTGTTTTGCCGGTTATATACTGTTTTGTTGACATTTGATTTTTTTTTGTTACAATTTTGTATTCGTCTCCACATACATTGTTGTCTACTTCTTGGCATAGTGTTATTTAACAATTTTTTTGCTGTTTTTATCTCTTTAGTTAGCTTTTTTTTTGTTATTTTGTACAGTTTGTGTGCTTCACCCTTTTCTTCTTTGGTAGAACTTAGTATTTCATTTGTTCTTATCATTTTTCTATTTGCCTTTAAGCAATCTTTTCTTATATTAGCAATATTTTTGTTCCACCAATTGGAAAAGTGTTGTTTGCGGCTATCTCTATACTACTGATTAGATTATTTTTATCTTTTATATTTTTACCAAATTCTGTCAGTTTTTTTTTTTCAATTTTCTATTCTCTTTTTTTTGTTTTTGTCTATTATTATTTCATAATATTATAATATTTTATGCGCCTTGTTTGTTGTTGACATAGTAATGTCAATTTTTTATGAACTTTTTCTTCTTCTAAAAGTAGGTGAATTACCTACATTGTGGATTGTTAAATTAAGTTCTGCCATCTAAAGTAGTGTGGTTTTGCTTCTTTCATCATCTGTTTTGCTGTTCCACACTTTTGATTTGCTATTAAAATCCTCACCAATTATTTTCTCTTTATTATGTTTTTTAATAATTTTGTTAAGTTTCCTAAAAAAATATTAATTTCATCCATACTTACGTTAGGTGACACATAGCAGGAGTATATTACTACCTGGTTCTTCTTTACATTCCTTGGCAGTGTGGCCTGTATTCCCACAATTGTAGCAAAGCATGTTAGTTACTCATTCATAGTTACATTCATTTGTTTTTTTTCGCTCAAACCGTAGACATTTGTAGCATTTGATCGGTTGATAGAATTCTTCAACTTTCCATCTTGCTCATTTCGTTTTTATATGTCCTTCTTTTAGTAGTTTAACACCTGTTTAATTTGGTAGATTAGCTATAGCATATTGTAACTCGTCTTTCTTTGGTTGATTAGACATTCTTATATCTACATTTTCTTTAACTATATTTTTTATAAATAGTAAAATTGTTTTGTTTATTTTTTTTAGTTTAGTTTTTATCTTTACCTTTATTTCGTTTTCTAGGGCTTCACTACCACCTGTCACAGTGTTTATTAAATCAATTCTTACGTTTTTGTTTTCTTAACACTTTTAATTTTGACTCCTTTTTTTGTCGTGTCCACCCTTTTTTTAATTTCTTTTATTGATTTGGTGTAAGATTTACCCTTCACAAGTTTAACTGTTAGTATTTTTTTGTTATTATTTTTGTTTTTTTATTTGTTGCTTTATTCATTCTTTTTTATCTTTACTTGTTACATTTCTTAGTTCATCTTTCGTTATTTTGTTTTCTTTTTTGTAATATATATATTAGCATTAATATCTGTATCTTTGTATACATATTCTATCATGTTTTTAAATTGGTTTTTATTTAATCCATTACATTTTGAGAATGCAATTGTTTTATTTCCAAGTTTTTTAAGATCTTAGATTTTATTTAATTTTTTATATATGTTCTCGTCTACATTAGTAGCCTCTAGCCTGGTTAATGTTAGTTTTTACTATTAATTTCATTACCGTCTATATCATCTAATGTTATGATCTTTGTTATTTTCCAATCCCCATTTGGTAATTCACTTACTTTAGTGTATAAATTTTGTATAGTTTTTTTGTAAGCTTTTTTCCATATTCAAATTGTTTTTTTTTGCCATACCACACAGTTTATTTGTCTGAAGGCCAATTTATATTTTTGGTTTCAATAAATTCTTCCAATGATTTTTCTTTATTTAGCCATTCTTGTAGTTTTTTCACGTATGTTTTTTCATTTTTTGTTTTGAGTAGTTTGTCGTTTGTTTAGCTTTTGCAAGTTTAAATTTAAGTATAACAATTTCCTCTTTAAGTCTTTGCATTTCTTACTTGTAGTTGTCTTGTTGTGATTCTATCGTTTGATTGAGAAAATGGGTTTTGTCCTCTTCTTGTGTGCTATGATTTACTTGTTGTTTTTTCAGCTCTTCCACTTCTATCTGCAGCTTTTTAATTTAATTTTTTTAACCCGATCTTTGACGTACCTGTGTACGTTTTTATTTTCCACGTTGAAGGTTAGAAAACTTTTATTTTTTTTTTTATTGTTTTTTTGTTTTTTGTGGCTTTTTCTTTAGCTTTTCTTAGCTCTGCAGGTTCTTCCCATTTAGAAAGTCACATGGGTGACTCATTAGCTTTATTTTTTGTATTATTTTGATGTAGGTTATCTGTCTGTCTTGCATTCTCATCAAGTTCAATTGGATCTCGCATTTTACTTATTGTAGCACCAGCAGCTACCATTTCCGTTGCTTTTTTAAAGATTAATTCTTTGTTATCAAACCTTTTTTGTTGTCCAAATTAGTGTATTTTGAAAGATACGTGCTCCCCGCAGAATCCATGAAGTAGACTGCCAAAGCACTGGAGGAATTCCCACTAGTAGTACTAGTGGTACTTCCTTAGGGTATATCATTTTGGTTAACTAACATTTTTTTTTTTAATTTCGTTTATTCCTTTCCGGCAGGGTTGTGATTGTGCGCACCCTAATAGGCGTATAAAGTGTTGGGTTTCACTATATAAAAAAAGATTAGAAAGCACTTTTGGATACCAAGCCCTCAAAACCTAATAGCGTTGGTAACCAGAAAGTGGGTCAAGGAAGACAAAAGAGTTATTCTAGGGCAAACAATAATTTAAAGAGGAAAGTGAAGAAGAGAAGAAAAGGTAGTCTCATTGCCGTGGCAAGGCTACCGTAAAATGATGTTAATCCGCGTGTGCAATTTCTTATCCGCCACCTGGGACACGCCTGAAAGAGGTTTTACCTTTCCCTGCCCCTAAAATCCGGAGTCCAGGAATCTAACCTAACCTAATCTGACCTAACCTAACCTAACTTAACCAAACCTAACCTAACCTAACCTAACCTAACCTAACCTAACCTAACTTCTTTAGTTCAATATTGGGAAACAAAAAGTTTATGTTCACGAGAGATGGCAATAATAATATACATAATGAGCATATCTGGTCATTAAATTTTTAGTTTAAACATAATGTAGGGATTTTAATGGGCAACTGTCAATTCAAATCTTACCACCTTGTTTAAATGCTGGTTTATGCACAGAATTTTTAAAAAACCAGATGGAAAATTTGCTGGATAACAATGCACCGCTTTATGTTGGGCGATAAATAGTTTGGTGGATCAACAATAATTTTAATAATAAGTAGATTGATAGAAGAGGTTCAGTAAACTGGCCTGCAAAATTTCCTGATCTAAATATTTTATGTATAGGGACACATGAAACAGTTTATGAATTATGCGGTACCAATAAACAACGTGCATCAACTACAAGAGAGAATTGCAAATGTTGCATTGCACATTAAAAACACAACAGATTTTGAAGCAGTTTTCAATCTTTTTTAGTGCGTTTTCAAGCTTGAATTAACGCTCATAGCCACCATTTTAAGAGTTTATTAAAGTAATATTGTTTTGTTTGTAACCATTGTTACAAATGTTTATTTTTACTTAAATTTTGCTAAATTATTTTTTTTTTAAACGTGTATTTTTTTATTATCTCAAAAACAAATAGACAAAAAAGTTAATTAAATTTTCAGTTATATCTGGCGGATTTACTAGAGTGGTACTAACTAAATTGATCTTGTCTTGAAACACATGCATCCGGTAAATTTTTCCTTATTATTGATCGATTTTTGTAGCCAGACTAAGACTCATTTTCCAGATATTTTTTGATGGCCAAACAATTTTGGTTGAGTAAAATTGAGTCTGAGGCTCAATCAACTTAACATTTCTTTAAAAGATAAAGTGCTTCCTGTTGGTAGAGTACCGTTTTCACTACTGCTTTTAGTGCGTTTGCTTGTAGAGCGTAACAAAAGTAGTTTGTTCATCTTGAAAGTTTTTTTGGCAGTTTTGTCTTACACGAATGCACTGATGCCCTGCTTCTTTATTAGTTGTGTTGCTTTCTGAACATAGCTGGGGATTTATTTGCGTAGCCTGCTGCACAGCTTTGTTTGTCAGCAAAATATGACGTGTTTCCGGATCAGAATTAAGTGAGGCCGCAATGGCTTATTTTTTTTGTTTTAGTTTTGGCAAAATTCACATTTGCGCAGTTTGCACTTTAAGGTTAACGTAGTCTCTATTGTAGTCTCTATTGAATATATGAAGAGGTAAACCAGCAAAAAATTTCAGCCCGCAAACGTTATGTAGTGGCGGTGCAGTTTTTTCAAGAAAATCTGTCTAGATGTTGGGTCTGCCAAAATCCATAAAAACTTTGTGAATCTTTAGCAGGAAAACAGCTTAATTTTTGATTGCTAACATTGAGTTGCCAGAAATCCATACAAATTACGATTAACCATCTTTTGTTTGACCAGTACTATTAAAAAACAGTGATTAATAGTGCTTCTTTTAATGATGCAAACGCGCGTACCAGCAGGGCCATGTCAAGTTTTAGATTCTTTTGGGTACTCCTCTGGTAGAGTCGGGTGTACTTCCGTAAATGGTGCAGTTTTTCTGATTTTTTTCAAAATGTTGTTGCACATTTGTATTTGCCAAAATAGCCCATGTATAGCCAATAACGGGGCCACCTTCAACTATACTCAAAAGTGCTTACAATATGGCAAAAATTGCCAATCCAATACCGGCCAAATTAAAAAAAATTGTCCAAGATTTTTTGACTGTCTTTGGCAAAGAAGTGACTCCAACCACGACAAAGACCGTATTGCGCTATTAAACTGACACTCGTGAAACTGCGAGGTACACTTACAATGCACACAAACAATTTTAAACAATTGCTCAGGTGGCTAAACTACTTATTATTAGGATTAAAAAATAGAGCTCCAGCAGCTACTGTGTACGGTCATGCTGTTTAACAAAAAACGAAAGTTTTCTTAAAAGGTTAAAAGTCACAAACTTGCCCGCCTTTGCTGCTCAGACGGTAAAACCTGTCAATTTAAGGTCATGCCGTTTAGACTGATAAATGCACCCGTCACCTTCCAGCAGTTGATGTTTTGGGTGCTGGCAGGCTTGCAAAGGAATATTGTTCTTGTCTATTTAGACAATATTTTTGTGTATTCCAACGATTACGCCAAGCACATAGGACACTTGCAACAAATTTTATAGCAAAGTACGGCCTGAAGTGTCACAACAAGAAATGCTTGTTCAGACAGACGTTCGTAGAGTACCTTGGCCACCTGATCAGCTTCGACGGAAACCGAGCTCAAACACATGACCTCAAAATAATTTGAGACCAGACTCCGCCCTGAAACAAAAAACAGAGTAAAATTTTTTTTAGGCTGTGGACGTAGCTAAAAGAGTACAATAGAGTTGTCTAGAATATTGTGGAAAAAAAAGCTTTTAAAAAGATTAAAACAAATATTGACAAAACGATAAAATTATCAAAATCTCAGCCCGGAATGCTTTTCCTACTGCATACCGACGCTTGTAACGTTGGGGTTGAAGCAGTCCTGTACAAAGAAATTAACAACAGACAGCACTTATCTCATTTGCCAGCTCCAAACTAATGTCGTGCCAAACCCGTTACCACTCAAACAAATGGAGTGTATAGCAAATATGTAGGCAATCGACAAATACTAAACGACAAAGTCCAAATTTACCCGCTAGTTTTTAATTCTTTTGCAATATTTGTTTTAGTAATATTTATGTTTTTCAACATTTTGATGGACAAAGTGCAACATATTTAAAATTTGAAGTACGGCACCATAGTACATAGCACCGCCCCTGACATAAAGATAACTTTTTTATAATTTTATAATCTTTATAAACGTACATAGTGACTGGATTACGCACAACGTTTTAATGATTTTAGGCTGTGGACAAATTAAAAACATTGGCTTCTACTATAACATTGTACCTTTGTAGCTTAAAGCTTAGCCTGACTTGGCATATTTACTCATTGCTCCAATTTTTGTATTTATATATTTTACATCAGTTTTGATGTTTTTGTTAACACAACTCGTAACAGACTAAAAACTTTGGCTGCAAGTAGCAATAATGTAAGTCCAGCTTTAAAGAAATGTACCTCATAAAAACAAAAAAAAAACAAAAAAAGTTTATTGACAGCTTAATCACTCTGAGCGCGTTGACTTCTATAAAGACAACCTTAATCAGATCATAATTTTTTTTGCTTTTAACTGCTCAACAACATTTTGCAAGAAAAAATCAGATGAATTAACTTTAACAATGTCATTAGTCAATAAGACCAACTTTGCCAAAGTTTTAAAATAGAAAAGTTTTATAATGAAGTAATAGTCAATATGCAATACTTTAGTATTACTAAAAGTTATCTGTTTTCTATTTATCAGTAACAGACTATTGGCTAATAACACAATTTTTATTTTGGCCGTCAGCGAACAAGTCTAATAAGACCATAACCCAATTGGCGTCTAAGGCTCAAACAACTCAAGTTCTGGTCAGTTTACTAGTTTTCTTAGTCTTTCAACAAGCCTTCCTGCACTTCCAACTCCAAAAATGCTGTATATGACGCCCACTTTTTACTAATTTGGAATTAATCCGTATTTTATGAATAAAGATATAAACGTAATCCGCATGTATTTGTAAAAAGATTTTACAAATACTTTTTAACAAGAATTAAAACAATTTCTGGAAGAAGCAGATAATCTAACCAAAATTGAGGTTATGTAAAATTGACTGTGTCGATTTACTCAAATTTTACACAATTGATAAAAACTGTAATGCTTTATACTAGTGTTAAGTTGCATCAAATTCCAACAAAGACTTAAGAAGTTATGTTTCTAATACGAAGTTCCATACGTCTTAAATTAAAATTGATGAAAAGGATTAAATTAAGGTTATGCAAAATTGGCTGTGTTGATTTGTACAAATTTTTTACAACTGAAAAAAATAGTAATTGTTAATTCTGGTACCAATATGCATCAATTTCCAATGCAGAGTTTAGAGGTTATGTTTTTATTAATAAAGCCATAAGTCTCAAAGTTAAAACTGATGAGATGATTTAAATAGATGTTATGTCAAATTGATTATATTGTTTTGAAACAAATTTATACAATTGATAGCAATGGAAATGGATTAAACTAGAACTAAATTGCATACAATTCCAATGCAGGGTTTAGAAGTTATGTTTCTATTAATTAATCTATACGCTTCAAAGTTGAGTATAGTAAGGTGGATTAAATTAAGGTTATGTAAAACTAATCGTAACGATTTGAAAAAATTTATACAATTGCTAGAAATGGCAATAATTTATATTTGTACTAAATTGTACCAATTTCAAATAAAGGATTTTGAAGTTATCTTTCTATTAATTAACTTGAGCGCCTCAAAGTTGAGATCGGTAAGAAGAATTAAATTAGGGTCTTGTAAAATTGATTGCATTGATTTGCACAAACTTTACACAGTTGATAAAGATAGCAATGGTTAATATTGGTACCAAATTATTTAAAATTCTAATGCAGGGTTTAGAAGTTATGATGTTTCAATTGCACTATAAACCTCAAAGTTAATAAAAACTAAGAAGATTAAGATGAGGTTATAATAAATTGACCGTGTCCATTTACACAAATTTTACACAATTGATAGAGACTGTAAGACTTTATATTATTGTTAAATTGCATTAAAATTCCAACACAGGGTTTAAAAGTTATGTTTCTTATAAGAAGACACATACGTCTTAAGTTCAAATTGGTGAGAAGAATTAAATTGAGATTATGCAAAATTGGCCGTGTCCATTTGCACAAACTTTACATGACTGATTAAAATAACAGTTAACATTAGTACAAAGTTGCATCAATTTCCAATGCAGGGTTTAAAAGTAAGGTTTTTATTAATATAGCCATATGTCTCAAAGTTGAAATTAGTGAGATGGTTTAAATTGAGTTTATGTCAAATTGATCGTATCGATTTGCAAGAAATTTATACAATTGCTAAAAATGGAAATAGATAAAACTAATACAAATTTGCATAAAATTCTAATGCGAGGTTTAAAAGTTATGTTTCTATTAATTAACCTATACGCTTTAAAGATAAATAAAGTGAGATAGATTAAATTGAGGTGATATAAAATTGATTGTAAGGATTTGAACAAATTTTACACAATTGGTAGAAATGGCAATGATCTATATTGGTACTAAATTGGACCATATTCTAATGCAGGATTTAGAAGTTATGTTTCTATTAATTAACTTATGCACCTCAAGGTTGAATTTGGTAAGATGGATTAAATTAGAGTTTTTTAAAATTGATTGTATTAATTTGGACAAACTTTACACAGTCGATAAAAATAGCTATGGTTAATATTGGTATCAAATTATTTAAAATTTTAATGATGAGTTTAGATGTTATGATGTTTCTATTGCAGTATAGCTTCAAAGTTAATAAAGACAAAGAAGAATAAATTAAGCTTATGTAAAATTGACCGTGTTGATTAACACAAATTTTACACAATTGATAGAGACTGTAATGTTTTATATTAGTGTTAAATTGCATTAAATTCCAACACAGGATTTAGAAGTTATGTTTCTCATAAAAAAACCCATACGTCACAAATTGAAATTGGTGAGAAGGATTAAACTTAGGTAATGCAAAATTGACTGTGACGATTTGCACAAATTTTACATAACTAATAAAGATAGTATTAGTTAATAATAGTACAAAATTGCATCATTTTCCAATGCAGGGTTTAGAAGATATGTTTTTATTAATAAAGCCATACGTCTCAAAGTTGAAACTGGTGAGATAATTTAAATGGAGGTTATCTCAAATTGATTGTATTGTTTTGCAACAATTTTATACAATTGATAGCAATGGAAATGGATCAAATTAGAACCAAATTGCATAAAATTTCTATGCAGGGTTTAGATGTTATGTTTCTATTAATTAACCTATACGCTACAAAGTTGAGTATAGTGAGATGAATTAAATTGAAGTTATGTAAAATTGATCGTATCGTTTTGCACAAATTTAACACAATTGCTAGAAATGGCAATGATCTATATTGGTACCAAATTGCACTAATTTCCAATGCAAGATTTAGAAGTTATGTTTCAATTAATTAACTTATGCGCCTCAAAGTTGAGATGAGTAAGATGGATTAAATTAAGGTTTTGTAAAATTGATTGAATCGATTTGCACAAATTTTACACAGTTGATAAAAATAGCAATGGTTATTATTGGTACCAAATTATTTAAAATTCTAATGCAGGGATTAGAAGTTATAATATTTTAATTGTGCCACAAGCCTCAAAGTCAATAAAGACAAAGCTTAAATTGAGATTATATGTACCATAAGCCTCAAAGGTAATATAAATAAAAAAGATTAAATTGAGATTGTATAAAATTTAACGTATTAATTTGCAAGAACGTTACTTAATTTGTAAAAACTGCAAAAGATTTAGGTTAATACCAACCTGCACCAAATTTTACCGTAGGGTTTAGAAGTTATGATGTTTTAATTGTACCACAAGTTTTAAAGTTATTGTTGACATAGTGAAATAAATTAAAATTATGTAAATTTTTCCGTGTCATTTTACACAAATTTTACACAGTTAAAAGAAATGGTAATGAGTAATACTGTTACCAAATTACATTATCTTCCAATGCAGGGTTTAAAATAGTTAACCTATTCACTTTAAAGTTTGGACAGGCGAGACGGATTAATTTGAGGTTATGTAAAATTGAGCGTATTGATTTACACAAATTTTAGACAGTTTAAAAAAATGATAGAGATGATAATGGATTATATTGGTACCAAATAGCACTAATTTTTATTGTACGGTTTAGAAGTTATGTTTTTAATAAATACCTTAGTTACTTTAAAGTTAGGACAGGCGAGACGGAAATAAAGTTATGTAAAATTGAGCGAATCGATTTTCACAAATTTTACACAGTTGATAGAAATGGTAACAAATTTAATTGGTACTAAACTGCGTCAAATTCCAATGCAGGATTCAAAGGTATTATATTTTAATTGTAACACAAGCATCAAAGAAGATTAAATTAAATTTGTGTAAAATTGAACGTATAAATTTGCAAAAGTTTTACACAATTGATAACATTAGAAATAGATTAAATTGGTACTTAATTGCATCAACTTCCAATGAAAGGTTTAGAAATAATATTTTAATTGTACTATAAGCTTCAAAGTTAATATAGATAAAGATTATTAAATTATGATTGTGTAAAGTTGAGCGTATCGATTTACACAAATGGTATGCAGTTGATAAAAGCAATCATGTTTCATATTAGTACCAAATTTCATCAATTTCCAATGAAGGGTTTAGAAGTTATGATATTTTATTTGCATCATAAGCCTCAAAGTTAATATAAGCAAAATATATCAAATTGATGTGTAAAATTGACTTGATTTTTACACAATTGATAAAAATGACAATGGATTTTTTCATTCTAATACAAGGTTTAGAAATTATGTTTTATATTAATTAACCTTTACGCCTCTAAGTTCGGGTGAGATGGATTAAATTGAGGTTATGTAAAATTTAAATCACAATGTTTACACAATTAATAAAGATTATAATGTTTTATACTAGTACTACGTTGCATTAATTTCCAACAGAGGGTTTAATAGTTATGTTTCTATTAGTAAACCTATATTTCAACGTTGACATTGGTAAAAAGAATTAAATTTGAGGTTATGTAAAATTGAGCGTATTGATTTACACAATTTTTTTATAATATATAGAGGTAATAATGCTTTATTTTAGTATCAAATTGCATCAATTTCCAATACAGGGTTTAGAAGTTATGTTTTTATTAATAAACCCATTCGTCTCAAAGTTAAAATTGGTGGTCCACAAACTGTTCAATATAAAAATTAGTTTAAATGACATTAAATACCTGATGCGTGAATAATATTACAAGCTCATTATATATTTATATTATTAGGTCATAAATATGCAGTACCTAATTTCTTATATACATTCGATTAAGACATTTTATATTTGTTACTCTTAAACGAAATTAAATGGCATTAAACATAAAGTTAATACAGCATGAAATTAATGAATTATTATTAAACCACACTATGATTTAACCGCAGGCACTTAAAATTGATGGATTTTGCAAGCAATTTATTTTATAGATCGATTGATACGTTAAATACTCTATAATTAATTATATAAAGCAGTTATACTTTTGTCTCGTTTGATTTAAGAATTATATAACGTATTATTTGTACATATTTCGTGAACCAAATTAATAAAACCAATTTTTATTACTGTTTTATTGCTGATATTCAAATAGCTGCAATATTGAATATAAAAAATGTTACATTTTTTGTTGCTTTAATGATTGAATTGAAATGTTTTTATGCTAATTATGATGTAATAAAACATATTTTGTTTGTTATCTAAATACATTCAAATTAAACTGATTTCTTTAACTTTATTATGTAGCACGTTTTGAGTGATTTATGTAGAATATATAATTTATTTTTTATTAGTTAACATCCTGCATTTGCTTTATTAAAAGTCTCAGACAGTAGACTGTTGATGTGTGTTTTCACCTTGCTATTATTGAAAAAATGTTATATTATTGATTTAGAACAAGATTGATATAAAGCATAAATAATTAAATTTTTGAGTTTACTAATTGAAAATAAAATAAGGCTCAATTTGCAATCATATTTAAATAATACAAAACAACTGAATTAACAATAATTTAATTCTAACAAATGACATTTATTAATGTACCAAAATGTTATTCATAGCCCAATTCATACAAATAATTAGCAATGTGTAATTATTTCATTTTAATTGCGCAAATTTGTGCGATAATTATTAGACTATTAATTACATTTAACCACTTTTGTGTATAAAAGCGGATTTTTTGTAGTTTTTTGTATCAGTTTTGTTCCATCCAACACATAATGAAGTCCTTAACAATTGTAAGTAACTACTAATTAAAAAAAAATGTTTTAAATTATTGGATTTTTTAGGTTGCCAATTTATTGGTTATGGTGATTGTAATAGAAACTGCACCACAAGGACCTAATTATCAATACCGAGATGGACAAGATGATGCACAAAATGAGCAAGATAATGAAGATGATTTAAACGTACGTTATTTGTCAAAAAATACATTTATACAATAGAATTCATACATTATAAAAAATATTTTACATAAATTTTCATTGATAATCATTGTTTCAGACTCCAGCAAAATATAAATACTCCTACAAAGTAGAAAATGAAAAGTTCGGCGACTTTAAAACACACCAAGAAGAACGCAATGGCGATGTAGTAAAAGGTGAATACTCATTTCTCGAACCCGATGGTAATATTCGTACTGTAAAATATACAGTTGATAAAGGCAGCGGGTTCAAAGCGGTAGTTACTCATACTCAAAGCCAGCGTCAAGTGCAGAGCAAACAAGAGGAAAAACAGGTTAACAGAAATAAACACCAAAGTAATAAAGTAGAAAATCGGCCGCAACAACAAATTTATGAACATAATAAATATCAAGTACCAAATAAGCAACAGGAATATCAAACTGTATATGTATACGACCAGGATAATAATGAGCAATATCAAAACGCTCCTAGCATAAGAAACTATAAGTCACTTCCAGAGTATAAAAGAGACGTCAACCAGAAGAAAGGTGCAAGTCAAATAAATCATATATCTTCTCAGCATTAATTAAAATTTTTATTTTATTAGTTTTATTCTTCTTTGTTATGTTTTTTAATAATAATAAATTGTTAATATAATTAAGTTGTATATTTTATTATCTCAAAATTATTTTACTATATTAAACTTTTGATGACAATAGTTAATTTAGGATTAATTAGTTTGAAGATGAGATAAGCACATACTATTAAAACTAGATTATAATTGTTCTCTTCAAACAGTACATAATTATTCACCAAATTATTCCAAAAGGAAATAACATAAAATAGTTGTTAATCTATTAAAATATTGAATGTAATCAAACCACAAATAAATAGTAATTATTTTGAATG
Source organism: Tachinus rufipes (assembly GCA_963932245.1). NCBI lineage: Eukaryota > Metazoa > Arthropoda > Insecta > Coleoptera > Staphylinidae > Tachinus > Tachinus rufipes. The sequence goes on from OZ010741.1 coordinate 11,061,202, forward strand.
TGAGAATCGAACCGAGCACTTTTGCTGTTAAAATTGTTTACAAATCTATCTGTTTTCACGCAATGTAAATACATATTATTAAAAATCAATCATCAAAATAGATAGTCTGCACTGTGTTGACAGGTATTAATACACTTAATGTGTTTTCATTTTATTGAATTTTCAGACATTCAAGATATTCCACAATCGGAACATGAGTGAAAGTTACGTTGCCTATAACGTTGGCTTATTCTGATGTAATATTCTTAGTATAAAAAGAAAGTTTATAACTATATTTAACTAAGTATAATTTTATATAAAAAATATTCATTTAAAAAGAAAATAATTAATCATTTTTTCTGTAGAATATAAATAGAATCAGAGCATTATAATAATAAGAAAACGGCTACGAATAATATAATAAAATTGATTGAATTAAGATAATTATTTTTTCTGCAGCAGATTCATATTATTAAACTAAAAAGATTTGTTCTTATTTTTTTTTAAATATCAAGTAATTGTGTAGAACGTAGTTAATAATATTTTGATATTCAGTTCTAACCAATTGAAAGACAAAGTAGAGGAGTTTAAAATATTAAGTATTGTCGCTGTACCACTTCTGTAAAGAGATATTGGATTACTGCTTAGTTGTAAGTTGTTGTGAGCGCGGGTAGAGATGAGTGTAGTTGTTAATTGTATTTGATAACAACAGAATTAGTAAACAAATTATTATATTGAATATAAACTTTGCTCTTGGTGTTGTTTAAAAAAGATGAATTCAGGTGCAACATAAAAAGTTAATTTTAGATTGCTAAATGACTCCTGATACCAACCAAATAACGCAAGTAAAGTGTTGTGTGCACTTTTGCAAAGAGAAAGACAACACTTGGTTTATGGTGCTGTTTTAGCAATATTGATGTAAACACTGGATGAATTTGTAAACATTATTGGCCTAAGTTCGTCAATGATGGTAACAATTGCTATCTCAAAATTTTTATTGCATTAGTGAGAATACTGCTGCAATAAAAACAACAAAACTAATACAGTCCGCAGAAACTGCATTTGAAACAACGTACATTTTTAATGATAAAAAACGGTTTGCGGATAATCTTAAGATTATATTAAACGCAGCTTTTGTTTTTGCAATAAACTTCTCTCTTACGCAGCAAAGTTTAAAACAATTTGTTTGAGACTTGGTTGACGTCTAAATTGTGGTTAGCTGGCCACCTTTAGATAGCAAACTCTTCATGCAATTAGACTTTTGGTTAGATTACTTCCGTAGTTTAAGAAATTAAAAATGGGTTCTCCCATTTATGGTGGAAGTGTTGATTTTTCCGGTTTGATTCAAAAAAACCTTTTTATGACAAGTAATCTAAATAATGTCAAAGTTTTTATTATTCAAAGTTTTTTAACTATTTTTGCCAAACTCAAACATATTGTTTATGCTTATTAGCTCCCTTTGCAAGCCATTTGATTTAATAAAAATGTGTGGTTAAATTTTAAATTAGTTTGGTTGATTAGCATTTTTTGTTATTCTTATTTCTACTGAGAGAGTTGTTCGATTTTCCCGCAAAACGTGTCAACATGCTAAAGTAGGAGTTATAATGTTTTATAAGAATATCTTTGATTTTTCAAATTTTTTCAAACCCTTTTATTGAAAAAGTCTAGACAGATGCTGGTGTTAAAAAAACAAACCCGCTTAGTTGAAAATAGAAGTAGATATATTAATTTTTCGCTTAGTTTCATGTTTAATTTCTTTATTAAATGTACTATTAAAACAATGCGGACGTTTGTATTTTGTTTGTTTTGACTGTTTTCTTAATTTTTGCTAACTTCAAATAATTTTTCAAATATCTGTAAAAAACTGCTACAGTTTAACTACTACTTGGCTAGGTTAGGTTAGGTTAGGTTAGGTTAGGTTAGGTTAGGTTAAACAATGCAGACGTTTGTATTTTCTTTGTTTTTGACTGTTTTCTTAATTTTTGTTAACTTCAAATAATTTTTCAAAAATCTGTAAAAAACTGCTAGAGTCTAACTACTATTTGGCTAGGTTAGGTTAGGTTAGGTTAGGTTAAACAATGCAGACGTTTGTATTTTTTTTGTTTTGACTGTTTTCTTAATTTTTGTTATCTTAAAATAATTTTTCAAAAATTTCTAAACAACTGCTGGAGTTTAACTACTACTGGGCTAGGTTAGGTTAGGTTAGTACTGGGTTAGACTAGAAATTATGTCAAATCTTTATGCATTGATTCAAATTTGCTTAAAATAATATTATTTTTTACGCTTTAGAAAGCGTTTCTGTTTTATTATATAAGCCTTTTTCAGTTGTTTCTATGCGTTTTTGTCTTTTGGTGTCCTCATTCACTGTTTACCCGCTATGGTTCCGATATCGTCAATTAATTTGTTTTGGGTTTTAAAATATTATGGTTGGTTTTTTAGGGTTTCCAAAATTTCTCCATTATTTTGTAATTTTTTTATGCATATTTGTAATGTTTTTTCATTTGATGGTTATTTTTGTTTTTTGTTGCGCATTTTATCTTTTTCATTTTAACATTGGACGTTTTATAATTTTTTGAGTCACTCTAAGTTTTTTAGTAATTGCTATTGGTTCTAAGCTATATGTAGCAACTGGCAGGATGCAGTTATTATATTATAGACTTTGCGTTGCAAATACAACTTATCTTTTAGAATAAATCTGAACCTTCCAAAAGCGTTTCATGCCAGTTAAATTCTTAAAGTAGATGTTTTTATTTATAATCTTAGTGGCGTTTTTGTCAACTCTGTCTAAACTTTTTTTCTGGGTTAGACGTTAATCTAAATTATGTTAACGTTTTTTTTTTTTAGGTTTTTTCTATATCTGGATTTTTTCTTTATGTTTACTTAATGCCTTTGCAAACTACATAATTTGACTTTTTTTTTGTTTTGATCGACTAACATTTGTAGTTTTTAATTTTTTTACTAGAATTTTTAAAAAGCTAAAGTTTCCACTATAGAAGATTGTTAATATGTAATCACATTTGCTACGCAACAAATAAATTTTAAGTTAAGCCGTTTGGTCAGCTAGCAACTAAGCGTCCAAAAACTTAGTAAAAATAATGTTAATTGACCTACAGGTCATTTTTATTTTCTTTTAATTTTAAAATGTGATATTTAGAAATTACATAATATGCCACAACAACATAAAAAATACTTTTGAATTTTAACGAGTGAACTAACTGAAACTGTCACATTAAAGACTATTTAGTCTGTAAACATTGACTTTAAATATTTGTAGCTTATAAGTCTTAGAAAATACTAAATTTAAAAGTTTATTCTATTTGTCGAAAGTACGGTTTAAGAAATCTTATGTTTTCTCACAAAATTACAAAAACTACCTTAAAATGCTTCAGTCTAAAACCAATGTTCTATTGGATAGTGTCAGTTTAAAAAAATTAATGTACCCAAACTTCCTATCTAATTATCAAAAAATATCAACGTTACGCTTATAAAATTCACAATTGACATCTTCAAAGATAAAGTTGTTAAAGATGTCTTATTTTTGTTTGTTTATCTTTTAGACACGTAAAATTGTGTTGCAATAGAAGTTGCAATGTTTTTGAAAACTTTTTTTTTGTTGGTCAATGTTTTAAATCTTATTTGTTAGTATTGGTCAATTGGACTAGATTATTTGTATTGATTAGTGTTCTTATAGTTTGTTTATTAAAACAATGTAAACGTTTTTTTTTTGTTTTGCTTTATTTGTCTACTAATTTGATAATCTGAGTGTTTTTTTTTTAAATAAAAAAATAAAACTTTTGTGGTAGTAGTGATCAATATTACCTATATATTATACCTTCTGGTTTATTTGGTTATGGATTTTTTTCTATTTAATAAAAAAATTTAAAAAAATATTTTTTTGTTGGAAACAGTTTATTACAACTAATGTTTTACAGTTAAAAAAAAAAATACTAAACGATTTACAAAAAAAACTAAAAATTTGCTTACTTACCCTAAGTATGCAAAACTTATTAGTTGGTTGCCAATTTTGTTGTTGTCGGAGTTTATGTTGTATGGTTCACATATTTTGCTTTGGTATCTACATAAATCTACTATCATTTACTTCCTACTACAATTTGTTCATTGTGCTACTGTTATTGCTAAAAAAATGCATTTTTTTAATTTAAATATACTTTTGCTAAAGGTAAACAAAATGTGTACAGCGTTTTGACTAAATCTATGCACAAGTCCAAAAGTAAACAAAACTCTAAAACATAAAACACACTTATTTGATTTTGCAAAGCTGTCAAACACAAACAAAAATTGTTTAATAAGCAAACAAATAGTTTTAATTTCCCCAATTTGTATAAATTAACAACAACAAAAAATAGACAAAAAATATAATGAATAAAAATTTGGGTATGAACAAAGTGTTGGTACGATGGATTTCTAAGCTGCTCAATCTTAAATAACAACTGTATAGATGACAAATTTGCAAAAACAAAACTGACTGTTTATCTTAAAATAAAAAAAAACATATATATTTAGTTTTGTAACGTGAGTACACTATTAAGATCTTTCCACAAATACTTTAATACTTTATTCACGGTATATACAAAAACCATTTACATCTACATCATTATATACATAAATAACGATGAATTACAAACAATATTACAATTACACAAAAATATATAAAAGAATATTGAAAAATAAAAGCATGGAAAAAAGTATACATAAATAAAAACAAAATATAAAATTATTCATCAACACATTTTAAATGACACTTAAAACTACATTTTAAAACACAAAATAAATCAATATTATTAGAGAAACTATTAGCAATTCTACACATTCTACCAATTGGATTATTAAATCCATAATTGGTAGAATGTATAGATTCTCTAAATAATGGAGACTGTCTGGTTCGGCGATTATTGTTGGGGACTTGAAATGGAAGAGTTACAAGTAGCTCTTGGCAATCAATCTCAGACATCATTAGTCCACGTAAAACTGATAAATCGGCTCTTTTGCGCCAAATTTTCAGCGGCGGAAGATTATATTGCAATGCAATGAGGTTAAAATCGTAATTTTCGGATGAATTGCCTAATTTGTACGATAATAAACGAAAAAATTTGTTTTGAATACGTTCTATATTGCATATATGAACGCTGTAGTATGGACACCAAACTGACGGAGCGTACTCTAAATGAGAACGTACTAAAGCGCAATAAAGTAATTTGAGTGTGCTAGGAGATAGGTCAGTAGACATTCTGTAAACAAATCCTAACATTTTCATAGCACGGTTGCACATATAGTTTATATGCTCAACAAAAGTTAGTTTTGAATCAAAAATTACGCCCAAATCTTTTATTTGTGTAACATGCTCCAAAACATTATTATCGATAGTATAGTCAAACGATACTTTACTTAAAGTTCTGTTGAAGCTTATCGAAAAACATTTATTTGCGTTAAACAACAAGTTATTAATAAGACACCATGAATGAACAGAATCTAAATCATTTTGCAAACTAATGCAGTCCTCGATAGATGATATTCTTTTATAAATTTTAAGATCGTCAGCAAATAAAAGATAAGACGAAGAATTAATAGAATAAACAAAATCATTAATAAAGAGTAAAAACAGAATTGGTCCACAATGAGATCCTTGAGGAACCCCAGAAGGAACAACAATTGGTTGTGATAAAAAGTTATTAATTTTCACACACTGTGTACGATTTTCCAAAAAGCTCGACAACCACGCAACAACAGATTCATGAAAACCCAAAGCCCGAAGCTTAGCAATCAAAATACTATGATTAACGCGATCAAAAGCCTTAGAAAAATCTGTGTAAATAAAATCTACTTGAACTCTTGATTGAAAGGCATTCAAAAGATCATTTTCGTAACAAAGAAGATTTGTAAGAGTAGAACGACCCTCGCGAAACCCATGTTGCTGTTCCACTAAAATGCTTTTGCACATCCATTGTATTTGACCAGTTACAATTTGATCAAACAACTTAGGAATAGCAGACTGGATGCATATACCTCTATAATTAGTAATATTCTCCTTAGCTCCAGATTTATGTAAAGGCATAATGTAGCTTTGTTTCCAAACTGAAGGAAACTTGGCTTCATTAAGAAAAGCCTCAAAAAGTAAGTGCAATGGCATAGAAATTGAATAAATACATTGTTTTAACAGCATAGATGGAACACCGTTCGGTCCAGTGCTAAAGTTACATTTAAGGTTCTCAATCCCTTTAAATACATCCAACAAACTAATTGAAAATGATCGATGTAATACGTTTTTCTTAAAGTCAAACAAAGGAGTTGGATGAGTTTGTGTATCGTAAACAGAGGAAAAGAATTCAGCAAAACTATTAACATAGTCATCTCCATTACTGCAAGTTTTTTGTTTATAATACATTGTGGCTGGAAAATCATTAGTTTTTCTAGAGTCGTTAACAAATTTCCAAAAATGTTTAGGGTCACTTTGAATGTTGTTTTCTGTTCGAGTAATATATTGCTTGTATAGACATGTACTGAGATTTTTACACGAAGTACGAATTGATTGAAACTCGTTATAATCAGACAATAGTCTTGAAGATTTATAACGTTTATGAACAGTTTTTTTGAGTCTAGTAAGTGAAATCAATTCTTTATTAAACCAAACCGGAAAATTGTTTTCTCGCCATTGTTTTTTGGGAACAAAACAGTCAATAGCAAAATGCAACACAGAGTAAAATAAATTAACGCAATTATCAACATCACAATTATAAAAAAGGGCGGACCAATCAACATTCAACAAAAAATTATTGATTGCGTTGTCGGCATATTTAAAATCATTAAAAACATAATTACACATTAAAATATCACGGCTAGTATCACATTTTACATCAATCACATAAGCAATATGATGTTGGCTAAGTTTTAACAAAACATCCACAGCTTTAATCACAGAAATATCACAGATGTTAGAAAAACATAAATCTAAGAACACACCACCATCATTAGGTATAGAAATACATTGAGCGCAGTTTAGAAATCCATAACAGTTGGAAACAAAATGAGCAGAATAAGTATCATTACAAATAACACTTATGCCTAACTCATCATTAACCCATACCGCTGCGGGTAGATTATAATCGCCTAGTGAAATTAGTTTACTGTCTGGATATTTGTCAGCGATAGATTCAACGGAATAACAGTGATCTAAATATTTATCACATGCCGAGTTAGGTGGTAAGTAGACTGCACTGATAGTATATGATACAAACTTAAACTTAACAATTACAAACAAATGTTCAACACTTAAAAATGTAGGTTGTAATAAAGTACAATTAAAACAAGTTTTAGTAGCAATTAAGACACCTCCTCCGTCAAGCTTAGGGCTTGTTAATGAAGAGCGATCACATCTAAACAAACTGTAACCAATTAATTGTAGCTCCGCATCGCTGATGTCCTGATTTAGCCAGGTTTCGGTCAGTACAATAATATCGTAGTTGGATACAGCTACAGCCAGCATAAGTTCTTTAAGTTTAGTTTTTATACCCCCGACATTCTGGTAATAGATGGAGATACCGCTGGTGTTTCTGGTGACGGGTTTAGATTGTTTGCTGGATCCAGATTTCGAAAATCCACCGAAGATGAAACAGGAACATTATTATCTCGCCCATAATTTAAAAATTTCTTGACCGCTATATTTGCAGGCCAAAAATCTTTGCAGAGAATAGATCGAGCATGATTAGCTGGAACAGAAACTTTAAAGCTGCTGTAGTTTCCAGATTTTACTTTTAACTCAACAACATCAACTGATATCGTAGAAATTTTAGATTTAATATGATTTACTATATCAGTTTTATTAGTTCCACGTCTAAGTTTAGAAACATGTACGTAAGAAGTAGGCACATAAGCCTGCAGTTTGTCATTGGTTGGGCCACAACCAAAGATAGTTTGAGTTCTTGGCTGAGTTTTTTTGATTAGTTTTTCCCTTAACAACAGAGCTTGCTAAAGAAGGAAAAACTGCAGGTTGAATCAATTGCACCGTATCATTAGTGAGCGGCGCAGTAGTAGGAGCAGTTAGTTGTTTACTGCGAGCTTCGTATTGAAGAATAGTTTTATCTTTTTCGGTGATCTTTTCTTCAAGATAAGTAATTTTATCTAAGAGTAATTTATTGCTCGACCTCAACTCATCACATAAAACTTGGTAAGAGTAATATTTTCTTTATAAAGTTTAGGAAGTTCGGAATCATCCAATTCAAATAAATTACCGCAATTACATTTCTTGTAACAAATAGCGCAACTGTTATGGAAGATAACGCCACAATTGCTACAGGTTACACCTGATTGTGCAACAGTTTTGCATTTACACTGCATAATAACAGATACAGTTACAAAAACAAAAATGACTAGAGCAATAAATAAATAAAAACAGGATAAGGTTGATACAAGGACACAATTCACACCGGTGCGGTCGATCACTGGTGACTGACTAAAAACAAATACAGGTAGACCACGGTAAGGTTACACAAGAGACAGCAGGATTAGAAAATTAATAATAAAATTTTAAAATTACACGTTAAAAAATGGAAGTTACGCCACTGGTACGAATAGTTAAAATCACCGCCACGGGAAGCGCGACAAAACAGTAAGCGGGAAACTATAATTCTAGGTTAAATACATTTACAATAATAAAAATAATTAAACCAGTGAATTTTCTTAAAATTGTAAAGATGACTGGTTGCTAATATAATTACCAGCCGGAATGACACAAACTTTAGAATTATAGGCACTAAATTTCACACAAACTGCACAAGTTAAAAATTAATAACATTACACACACACAGTGGCGTACTAATCATTATTCTGCGCAAAAAGTGAAAGACTTTTTTGCGTTTTTTTATTGTAGATAGATTTCTTAGAGCGCCGTATTGAAAAACAAACAGACAGTTACTGGTCTGGACGTTTAAACCAACTTAATCAAAAATTAGTTTGTTTTATTTTTTTGGTTAATGTCTTCTTTGGGTGTAGAACTAATACAATCTAGTTGTATACATTTTTTTGATTTAAAGAATTCTAATAATTGGTAGTTTATTTAAGATAACTATTTTTTTTTACTTTTTTGGTAATTTTCAAAACTTGGTTTTGTTGCTTGGCGACTGTTTGTCGGTTTGTTGCGATCCGTTCATAGTTTTTTTATGTCAAATCTTAACATTTTTTAGCTTCATCTTTAAATTTGGTTCCAATTGATATTTTATATCAGTTTAAGGTAGCTTAAGACATATCTATGAGAAAATATTGGTCAAAAATTGAATGTATAGAAGACCTCTAAAATTACAAACTGACAAAATCATCAACATAGTTAAAGATTTGATGTTATTGAATTGACCACTAAGTAAAAGTTACAAAATTAAAGTACTAACTATATATTTTTTTATAATTTTTGGAATTTCTTAAGCTGGACTAATATCAAAGTTTCTAATTGAGTTACATCCTGCAATTATCCGATTTTGCAAATCGTCTAACGTCTCCATTAGAGTAGCGTAAACTAATGACTTCAGATAGCTCCATACAAAATAATCCAGACGATCGAGCAGGCCATGCGGGTGGCCCACCTCGACCAATCCAGCGATACATGTAATGATCACTTGTACATTAGTAGATAAAACAGCCGTACCAAGTTATCGTTAACAATATTTTGTACTTGATAAACTCATTTTTTTTGTGCTTGATATACTTATTGGCGTTTGCCATACTTTTATTTACATTAATAATTTTAAAAAATTGCCAATAAACAAAAATATCAAAAACAAGTGTTTTCAAAATACTACATAAAGTGTCGGCACAATAAATTTTCAAATTGTTTAGTTCCAAACAAAAATTGTGTAATTGTCAAAATTGCAATAAAAGTTTGACTGTTTTACTCCAAAATAATGATATTTTTATAAAATTGTAACTGGAAAAGAGACCAGAGTACACAATTGATGTCTTCCTACAAAACAAAAGTCTGTGCAACGGGTTTATTAAAGCTCTCCACCATCTAAAAAGGCAAAAAAGTAAACTAAATGTAACCCAAAAAATAACAATAACAAAAAATGTTAATAAAAACTTAAAAGCAAATATAAACAACAAAAGATTTGACTATTATGCTTCAAAAATTTTGCTTCTGCACAACAACTTCAAAGTAAATAAAGCAAATATTAATTAAAAAATAGTCAGTAAATGCGGCTTTAAAGAATTACAACATTTCTAAAAAAAACTCACACATTTTTAGCAAATGAACAACGTTTCAACAATTTTTTTTTGTATTTACTATAGATAAAATTAGTTAGCAAATTATTGAATAATAAACTCTATTTTTTATAAGTTTGTCTTAGTTTTTAAAGTCATTTAAAAATTTAGATTCAGTAAACAACCTAAAAAAAGTTTTTGTGTTTGAAATGACAATTAATGCAAATAAAGCGTTGCTTTTGCAAAAAACAACAACGTAGACAGTAGTTATATTTTAAATACAATTTGTTTTTTAAGCAGTAATATTTTTTTGGCTCAGAATTATGCTGCAACAAAAACAATAAAAATAATATAAAGTGCGCACGGATTGCATTCAAAACGTTGTACAATAGATATTTTTTTAAATTATATTAAATGTAATTTTCGTGCATGCATAAAGCTTCTCTTTTATGGCTTAAAGTTTAAGTTGATGTCTAATACGCTCTTAATTTTTTTAGCGTAGGTTTGAATTTTAAAACCGTTTTTTAATTAAACTTTTAATCAGATTAATCTAAGGTTTGATAAAATGAGTAATTCTATCTTTTGTAATGAGTACTTCTATCTCTGTTGACATGGGTTTATCAAAACCCTTGTTTTGTTTATAAAGTTTTTTTTCTTTTAAAGTTTATTTAGTTAATTTTTTTAGGGTTTTTGTTAAATTGTTTTATTAAGTTGATTAAGTTGACTAAAATTATTTTGTTTTTTTTTTTGCTGTAAAAATTGCAATGTTTTATTTTTTCTAAAGCTTTGTTAATTGTTGGTCAATTTCTCAAAACTTGGTCAATATTAAAAAGTTTTTTGCTAAGTACTAAAACAATTTAAACGTTTGCTGTTGTTTTACTTTTAGTTTTGTATATCCCAAAATATTTTTATAAGATTTTTTATACAATTGCTAGAGGTTGTCTGCTAGGTTAGAGTTAGTTTGGTCAAATTATGTTTTTTGTCATCATCTTTATCTTCAAATTTAAATTTGTAAAAATTTTGTTATTTGGTTAGCTGCTAGTTTGTCAAATTTGGTTAGTTTTCAGAGTTACTTTGTTAAAAAAAACTAAAAAGTGTGTTCAACGTAGGTAGCAATCTGTGATTAGTCACAAATTGTTAGCTAATTTAGTTGCTTTTATTTTATTGCTATTGTTAAAACGCTTTGTGCAAAAATGCAGCTTTGTAAGTTAATATCAACGCTGTTTAGACAATTTACTTATTAGAAAACTGCTCGATGCGTATTGTGTGCTACAGAAAGTTATAGAAATTGTATTGGGTAATTATAATGCAAGGTTGGCCAGTAAAATAAAAAATTCTACATCTAATAAACTAATTTTAGTTTACAAAGAAAAGTAAAAGTTTATTGTTTGACATTTAATATTGTTTGTTAAACATAAAGCAGTGGTGTTTTGAGAGTTTTCTGCAAAAATTGTTTTATAAAAATAGTAAATGTGTGACTTTATACAATTGTTTCGTAATCAATTCAATATTTTACGTTGTATGTATAGATTTTTTTTTAAACATGAAAGAAGAATATTCTAAATCAAATTGAATCGGTGAATAGAAAAACAGTATAACTCCAAAATGACGGTTTTTAAACTGAGATAGCAAAAATCTTATTTAAACAAAGCCCAATGCAATAATTTGAAAAACAGTATAACTAACACATTTTGTGCGCGTGTACGAGGTCGTCTACCCTAGTGTTGAGTGAAAGAACGGTACAAGTTCAGGAGTTATATTGTTTTTCCACCGAATATGATTTGATCCTGTACGCCAGACAGCTGCTTTTGCAAAAGAACTAGGGTTGACGTGTCACTTAAATTTTGACATGATGGCATTTATCTATCAGAAGATTATGTAACCATAATTTTGGTCAAAAATTAAAACCGTTCACTATATCAATAATGAACTACACGGATATCATTAACTTGAAAGACTGGTAGCCAAAATATTATAAAAGACTTGTAAGTCTGTTGGCCAAGGACATACTAATACTACCTTTACCATTTCTACGTACAATCAGTTTATCTACGACAGCTTCACGCCAAGTTATATTTCAACTAGTTGTTATATTGGAGAACTTTTGACAAACACATTTAAACTGCTGAAGCCCCACATGAACCCAACATTGCCCAATGTGCCAGCCTAAAAGATTCCATTACCAATCAATGTGATAAAGATTAATGATATAAAAAAAGTGATGCAGTACATAAGTGGTGAAACTTTAGAGTTTTATTACCATATTACGTCTTGGGAGACAAGTAACAAGGAGCAGGAGAATTAAAAATAACAATCAGTACAGTAATATGTAAATATAGTAATAAAAAAAGATTTAATAACAGCAGTTTTGTGTTTTTTTATTACATTTTACAGAAATTGAGTGGAAAACAGTATAACTCCACAACACATTTTTTAATATCCAGGTGTTCGTAATACAGTAATGATAAATGTTTGTTCACATTCTTATAGAAGACGACATCCTCTACAACTCATTTGTACATCAAATTGTTGTCACATTCCTACTTTTCTCCTCAAAACTAAAATTTTAGAGTTATATGGTTATTCCACTCACCGATTCAATTGGTATACATGTTCCTGCTTGTGTTTTACGCAGTGACTATTTATTTCATGTCCCATATAGACGTACTGATTATGCACAACATTATGCGTTTACACGTATTTTGCGGCATGCTAATGAGAAAAATGTAGAATTTTTTAGAGATTCTCTTAATACCCTGCGTCATGTCCTTATCACACAATCGTGATCTTATGTAAATTAAATGTTTCTATTTATTTTTAATTTTAGTACTTATTAGTAATTTTATATGTTAATTATTGTATTTTTAAATTGTATACATTTATACACACAATTGCTAAAAATGCGTTACTTTTAAGGGATTTTCTGTAGTTTTATTAATTTTACGGTTTTTTTTAAGATTTTAAAAAGCGAACATAAAGATTGCGTTTTACAAAAAAAAATCTTTTTGATTACACTAAAACAATTTTTTTTTTTTTACTTTTTTTTGCAAAATTATAAAAAACAAAGAAATAATTATTTTTATCATTATAAAAAAAGATAAATTATTGTAACCAAAAAAAAAAAATTTCTTGTAGAACGCAATTTGTTTTTTCAAATTCTCCTGAAAAAGCCGAAAATTTAGTAAAATTACGGAAAATCTAAGGAACTAACCCATTTATAGCAACTATGTGTTATATTTTACTCTAAGGCAAGCAATTTTTTTTAAATTTTTGCGATCAAATGTACTATGTTTCAGTAATATCATATTCAAATTGCAAGTCTCCAGGTGTAGCGAAATCGAAGATATCAAATATTTTCAATAAAATGGTATTTTTCTTATTTTTCCGAAAAAAATTTGAATAACTAGAAGCGGGATCGTCTTCTACAGAAAATTTCCTATAAGATACATTCTTTTGAATATGGTTTTTAACTATTTTTTGCTTATTTACTGCACAAAAACTGAAAAGAGACAAAATATTCTTAAAAGATTCAAATGACAGCATTTTACACAGTATTGCACCTAAACAGCAATATAACAGACATAAAAAACTTTCCACAATTTTTTAATAACAGCTGAAGAAGTAACAAGCTATCAAAAACTCAAAAGATTGAAAGGCAGTAAAATTTAACAAAATTAGCATCATGGTTAATCTATGTAATACCATCAACACGATAGAAACTATATAACAAAACTGGTTTAAATCAATATTTATTGTACTACCAAAAAAGCACAATGCATAAAAATGTTCTGATGTTAAAACAATAAGTTTGATGAGTTTTCTTAAAGATTACTTATAGAAGTATTTACAAAAAGTTAGAAACTGGTATTAGCAAAACACAGGGCGCGTTTAAGGAATGATTGCTAAATAAATGCGTTGAATATATCTTGCCAACCAAGAATTGATCACTTTAGTCAACGGTAAAATTTTAAGTCGTTTAAGTGAATGCTGATTTTAAAGTAACTTAGACACAGGGCCTTATTAGAAATAAATGTCATAACACAACAATGTCTCGATATGAACGTACATCTATTTATTGGCTTTATCAACTACAAGCAAGTTTTTGATAAAGTTAAACAAGATTGTTTAATAGAAACAACAAAAAGGCCTTGACTATAATGACATTCAAATAATAAAAAAACTTGTACAAGAATCAGAATGTTTTAGTAAATGTTGAAAGACATGAGTCTGATAAACTAGACATCTGGCGGAAAGTTAGTCAAGCTTGCATACTATTGCCAGTTCTATTTAATGTATTCCAAATGCTTATTCAAAAAAACTATTAATGAAAACTAGTAGATTAATTATAAATGATCAACAACAACAACCATCTACAATTTTTAGAAAATGCTGCAAAATATGCAACGCAATTTGCCAATTTTATGGGCTCAAAATAAACTAAATAAAGACTGAAGTTATGGTTGTCACAAAAAGTAATGACAATAATATCCCATCTATAATAATAAACAACACTATAACCAAAAGAATAAGAAACTACCAATACTTTGGATCACAAATCAAAAATAACAGTGATCAAACCACAGAAGTTAACGTAGGCATAGAAATAACTAGAGCCACTTATGTCAAAATAATTTTTTTTCTTTATAAATATATCTGTCAGCGTAACTTTGAGAGTTTGTAAGATGAGTTGCTATATTATCTCAACGATTTTGTTTGGGATAGAAGCGTAGACGTTGAAGAAAAATAGCTAGAGGCGTTTGAGTCGTAGATTTATTGCCGCATACTAAAGATAACCTATATAAAACTAATAATCAATAAAAAAGTTATGTGAAGAATGCACAAAAAAAACTGATACTTATAATTAAAAAAGAGTGTATCTGGAACACATTACGCGTAGAGAAAGGTACTCAATTTTACAATTTATTATACAAGGAAAAAGATCCGTAAGGCGTTGCGGAACTTACGTAAGTGGTATGGACAAACATTAATCCAACTATTTAGAGCTGCAGCGTCAAATATCAGAATTACAATAATAATTGCCAACCTCTAATAGGAGACGGCACAATAAGAAGAAAGTAAATAATTAAATGCCCTTAGACCAACAGTTGCTGCTCACATCAATACTTACAACAAGCAAAAAACAAAAGTTCTGTGTATGTACTTTAGCAATAAAAAATATATAATAACAACAAGATTAATTACGTTAGCTGGAAATTTTGCTTACATCTTATATTATAAAAAAAAAAAAACATTTTGTGCAATTATGTTTGACTTATATTTAAAGCATTTTGTCGGTTGTATAAACTATCATTTTTAAAATAAGTTTGCGTATCAATAAAAATAATTCTAATATAATAATATTTATTGTAAAAAAATCCTTTATCTTGTACGGCTACATCTTTTATAATGCAGTTAAAAATAATAATGCTTAAAAACTTTGGCGTCTATAGTATTACACTTACAACTTAAAAGTATTCTATCAATGTGTGAGTTGGTTAACCATCTGGGTAAAGTAAAATCAATGCCGCTTAAGTTTTTGGGAATTATTTTTTAGCTTTTTATATACCTTGTTGGTTCGAGATTATGTAGCTCCATTAAAAAGACTTATATTGAGTATTAGTGACGTAAGTGCGTGGGCAGAAAAAAAAATCTATTTGTCATTACTAAAAAATTTAATTAATAATTAATTATGCCCAAAAGTTGTCAATTAAATAGCTCAATCAAAATGTCTTTGTTTTTTAGCAGAAAAAAAAAACCTGATTAATTTTTTATAGACAACAAATTGATTATAAAACGGTTATTATTTTGAAAAAGACTGCGCAAACCATATACGGAACGTTAGTTAAAAAAAACAGTACTTTGGAATGTACTTTAATTTAACATAAATCATTTCTGCAAAAAATAAACATATCAATTTTATTTATAAGTTTTATAAGGGCAATTTGTTACTAAACAAGTTCTTTTTAATTTACCGGCTAGTAATCATGTTAAAGACTGCTCTACCCATCCACCCACACAAGTGTTGGTTATCTAGAAATTTGTATTTTTGTCGTCTTTTTTGACATAGAAATTTTCAACGCATGCAAAAAAAAAGAAACTTTAATTTCTGGACTCCTAACAGTTGGGTGAGTGGATGGGCACTCCAGTTCAAATTATTGGCTGGTAATCATGTTACAAAGTGACCCACCCTTCACCCAATTGTTTGTTATCTAGAAATTTGTATCTCTATCGCTTTCTCTGTTCTAGAGACTTCCAACGCTAGCAGAGAGAACAAACTGCAATTTCTGAATCACCAACACTTAGGCGGGTGGGGAGGCATTTCAGATTGAACTAGCAACTAGTAGTTATGTTATAGAATGTCCTACCTACTCACCCAAGTGTTGCTTATTTTGAAAATTGTATCTCCATTGCCTCTTTTGATATAGAGTCTCCCAGCACTGGCATAGAAGAAAAACTTCAATTACTGGATCACCAACACTTGGACGGGTAGGTGGGCACTTCAACTCAACTTTCCGGATGGTAATCATGTTATACAGTCATTGCCAAAAAAAATTAAATATAACTCTAATTTTTTGTCACACTTTATTAAAGCCACAAAACATGAGTTTGTTTTGCGCACAAACATTGGCTACAAAGATGGATTTGAAGTCAGGCTACTGGTAAATTTGTATGCCAAACTATGCTTTATTGTCTCAAACTTCCTGGTAAGACCTCAAAAAAGTTTATTCTGCAGGCACTCTTATTTAGAGAGTAAATCAGGCAGTCTTTTAAAGATGCTCCTCCCAAAAAACCAGTCTGCGCAGTTAAAGCAACAACACCAAACAGACATCAACCAAACCAGAGTGAGGACCAGATAGTATCCGCGTCTGAAAATGTCTACAACCAACGCACATATTCGTAGCACCGGAAAGCAAACTCCAGCGTGCCAACAGAACTAAACAATTGCCCTGACATAAATTAGTGTCTAAATTACGATTCTGAGATCGTTACTTCAATATTTTAAAAATTGTAAAAAAAAATTGCGGTCATTATACTTTTCTTTTAAGACAAAGACAAGACGTGGTTCTTCTTAGAACAGGCTCACAACCTTGTAGGTTGGCGTGGGTGATTGGGTGTTTCGTTGAAAATCAAAAAAACATTTAATTTTGAGCAATTTTATTTCAAATTAAACAAAATTTTTGACTTATGGACGGCATAAAATGCACTTACCAGTAAGCCAGATAAACACAATTGCTGCTGCGGTTGCCTACAGAACCGTAGGTTGCGGGGTTTTTCTTCAGCAATTGACAAAAAATTTGGTTACATTGCTTGTAAATTTCAGAAAAAACATTCAAAATTAGCAAACAAATAATACCAGCATCGTTGAATAACTCCGGCTACTAGAATCAATCAACATCCACAATAACAAAGCGTTTCAAAAAATATCATTAATAATGTTTCAAAAAGATGTGCACCAAATATAAACTTTAAAATACAATTTAATATAACATTTTATTTCAAATTGATATTAATTAATTTCATCTATTTCATATTGACTAAATTAAATAGTTTCTTACTTATTATTAAATATTTTCTTCTGCTCCAAATTTATTCCACAAAATGCATCAAATCACCATTAACAGTTTTCTATAATGCAATTAATTCCACGCAACAATTACAACCCAGACATCTTACCCAATTAATATATTCAAATTAATTAATATTATAATTAGCAACTCATAATCTATAACGATTTTAGTAAAGAACAAATGGGATCATCGACGATGCTAATTACTCTCTTTACGTGTTAATTATTCACAAAACTGCATGATTTTTTATGTATAAATACTCAGGCGATATAATCAGTAGAGGTAGTCTACTATTGAGTGCAGTAATAACAAGATGTTATACAAAGTAAGTAAAATACAATAAGTACAGAATTAATATTGAAAACGTTTGAATTTAATTTTAATTATTCATCGATTGTGTAAAGCATTCAGTATTTGTTTCTATTAAAATACTTCAATTTATTTTACAAATTTTATAATAAAAACAAACGTTGTTTGAGTTTATAGATTTATTTGGTAAACTGCGACATTGCTTATTAAATAAGTCTTTAAAATCCAAACGTTTCCTTTAATTTAACAATTTAGTTTAATACAATTTGTCATCAATATATTAATCATATATGTCATCATATAATAATAACTGTTTTTTTAAATTTTTTAGTTATTATCGATTTTTGCATATGTCTGTATTGCGTCAGCAAGATATGCACCCTATGGATACAACGACCAGATCGTCGGTGGAAGTGAGAAACAGCACATCATCGATTATGAAGAAGACCATCCAGTTGATTATCGGGTAATTATTAGAAAGCATTTTACTTTTACAAGATAATTGTTGCATGTCTGTCTGTAATTGTTGTGATAATCATCTTACTAGTTAATTACTACCTAATTTTGTATATAATTTTTATAAAAATAGTTAACTAGAATGATATTGGTCCGTATAACAATCACTGACAGTTTAAACATAAACCCTAAAAA
Source organism: Tachinus rufipes (assembly GCA_963932245.1). NCBI lineage: Eukaryota > Metazoa > Arthropoda > Insecta > Coleoptera > Staphylinidae > Tachinus > Tachinus rufipes. The sequence goes on from OZ010741.1 coordinate 11,079,915, forward strand.
ATGCACGTTAATATTAATTAATTTAAATAATTTGCACAGATCTAAATACTATAAATAATAATTTAAATCTTAATTACAATTTCATTTTAGGCGCCCGCAAAATACAGATACTCATACGGAGTGGAAGATTTCAAAACTGGTGACTTCAAAACGCACAAAGAAGAACGAGATGGAGATGTCGTTAAGGGCGAATACACTGTAGCAGATCCTGACGGTACTCTCAGAACTGTTACTTATACAGTTGATAAGCATAGTGGTTTTAAAGCTGTTGTTACACGATCTGGTAATGAGCATTTTAAAGCTGAAGATTATGCTCCTCCACAACCAGCCCCAAAACCAACTCAATATCCTAATTTGAATCTTCATGAATATGATCGTGATGAACCATATCAGATTCAAAGATCTTCTAATGCTCCTTATCGTAGTATTAGGCCTTATAGAAGAGAAGTTGAGATTGAGAAGCAACAAAATTTACCAAGATTCTATTATCGTGATAATAATAAAAGGTATTGATTGGTTTAATTTTGTTTTTTAGGTTGAATTATTGTAATTGCTATTTATTGAATGATGTATCTTAATTTATTGTTTTTATTTAATAAAAGCTGTTGAAGCATATTTAATGTTTTATTTATTATTAAATTTATTTTTTTTACAATTAGTTATGTCAACTTTAATAATAAAATCAACTATTTAAATTTAATTATTTTTTTTTACATTAAATTGAACCGTGATTAAAATAATTGGAAAACAGAAGTAACCAAGAAGTTAAGTGCCAATTTTCCAAAAAAATAAGATATTTTTAAAATATAGGTTCCATATGCTATCGAATACCCTATCAGACGGCCAAAACTTTAAATTCCGTAAACAATCAGACAAATAGAGAAGTTTTTTGTTTTGGTGTGTAAAAGTTTTTTTTTTTTGTTTCTTTGTTTAACAATTTTAGTACTTTTGTTAATTTTGATTCTCAATGATAAATTATCAAAAAAATAAACAAAATTACATATTTGGAAAAATAAAAAAAATAATAATTTTTGTTCTATATATTGTACCAAAAACAGTATTTTTATATCTTATTAGACAAATACTTTTATTGAACATGATCCAATTTAACATTTTCTTTTGCAACTAACAATATTTGTACAAAAAGTATTAATGTTTTATTTAGTTGAATTGTATTTTGTTTTATTGAATTGATGCGGCGGATACGGATATGTTGAAACTTTATATCAGATTAATATATAAATTAAGTTTTTAAAATTTGTAATCTGCTTGATTTAAAACTTTACAAAAAAAAATTATTGGTTTTTATTGTTGAAGTTCATAAAAACTGATGTGGTAGTTTCTACAGCTAAGAATCACTTAGCTTTCTTCTGAAATATTTATTTTTAGAATATAAAAAATGTAAAAATAACATTTTATTGCATTTGCCTAAGTTATGTTGACTTTTAATAACAATACAACGTTTATTTTTTCTTAAATTTTCAGTTAAAAAAAACATAAAAAATGTAACTTTCAGACAACAGAAGAATAATTTTTTTTAGACTTGCACATAGCTTTTGCGGTAATAGTAAAAAAAGTTTTAGGGTCAAAATGATTTTTTTAAGCAATTAAAATGGCCTTGAGAGATGTTAAACAAATTGTAAAAAATCTATTTTTTTGCAAAATTGACTTTTAATTGCAATTATAAGTATGATACTTTTAACATGTTTTCTTTAATTTAAAAAAAACATATTATGGTTGTGTTAAAAAAATAAGTTTTGATAAAATTTATTGCTTTTTAGTTTTATTTGTAAATTGTTTTTTAATTATAACTGCAACGTTTAAATTTTTTTTTTTCAGTTAAGCTACTAAATCGCAATTTTTCAATCAGTTAGAGTGGACGAAGGATTGCAAATTAAACCATTAATTGTAATAATAAAACTTTTTAATGCTCTGCCAAAGCAAACATTTGAAGATCACAAAGTGCCAAAAAACTATTCAAAAATTAAGGTCTAGTATGCTTCTTACTAATTTCTAGTGATTAAAAAAATATTTGCCCGTAACTATTGAAGATCCGATTGACATTTTGAAATTTTTAAAAAAATTGCAAAACATATATTTTCTTCAGTTTTTAATTATTAATTAATTTTTCAGTTTTATAACAGTAAAAAGTAACTTTTTAGTACGGTAATTTAACAAATTTTTACTTGCAGCTAATAACCAAATTCAGCAAATATTTTGTTAAAGACGAAGTTTGTGAATCAAATAATTGTTTATCTATCATTATCATTACAGTTTGGTTTTAATGTTTGTACTTTTATTGGTCCTTGTGATGTATTAACGGTAATACACATATACGTTTAGGGTTAATCAAGGGATTAACACACACTAGAAATATTTAATATTGTTTATTCAAACGCTGGAAATAATACTGGCTCTATATACATATACACACAGATAAAAACATATAAAAACTAAACATATAAAAATGCCAATGAAATACGTTTTTACTCAACCATAGACTTTACAATAAAATAGATATTTTTTATATATATCACAGTCCTTATTTTTTTATTCAATTTTTCTAGCCAAAGAATGAGAAAACAATAAATTTTTTAGTAATGCAAAAAATACGGTTGTTATTTTTTTTTTTTTTTATCAAAACAAGTTTACTGATAATGATTGCCGATGATTTTTCAGTACTTGTACCAGCAATAACTTTAATAAACTTCAAACATAAAACAAATAAGCTGATAATAAAGCCTAAAAAGTATAATTGTCTAAGTTAAAAAAAAAATATTAAAAAGTAAAAAAAAAAAAAAAATATTTAAGAACAATAATTAAAAGTAAAAAGAAAAATATAAAATTGATTCTTTTTAGTGTGCCATTTCCGCTTAGCAAACGTTGGTTATCATGTTGGTAGTCATCACTTTATTATTTGACTCTGTTGTTAGTCTAAACCATTGTTGAAGATTTTTTAGTTAAGATGATATTTCTTTTTCCGCACTTTGATCACCATTATTTTTTTCTTGCATAATAATGTAAAAGATGTTATATGATTTTGGGTGACTTGTTACGTGTGTAAATAATCTTGTATTTATAGTTTGCACTAGTTCTAGACAGTATCATATTAAATGTATTACGTCTAACTAATGTGAAGTACCTTTCAGTAGCACCACATCTCAAATGACTTAAGTTTTTAAAGATTTTTTTTTTCTAAATGTCTATGCCTCAACTTGATACATAAGAACTTAATACACGTAGACTTTAGCATTTTTATTTGAAGTGCTAGATTAAGATCTTGTCTATAATGTTTTTTTATACGAGTAAATGCTATTGTTGCATGTTCAATGCTAAATCGGATCTCCGTTGACTAATTCCAGTCATTGCTCAAGATGCAATCAAGATATTGTTATTGAGGAAGCATCAACTTAAATGTAATTGTATTTATGTATTCTGTTGATCATTTATTGTAATACTTTTAGACTTTTTGCATTAAGTATTGCGTATTTTAAATTATTTATTGGAATTTTATTTATAGATAGGACATGTTCTTTTCTTGTTTCAAAAGGTTCAGTGATTAATTGCTTTGCATAAATTTATATTGGAGATAAGACGCACTTTAGTTTTAATTCTCTTTTAATGTCAACTTTCTGTGTAAGTTTGTGTATTATTAGTTTGTTGCCAGTACAGCTTTAAAATCAATTAAAATTTTCTCAGTTATTCTCATTTTGTCCACCATTTTGTTGAGTTGTAGTTTACCAAAAGCCAATAAAACACAAAAATACTTATTGATTTCCATCTTTGCAATTTTGAGTGAAGAATTGTAGGCTAAATAACTGATCATAACAGTTGATGGTTGTGACTTCTACTACGTGATAATTTATGTTTATAAAATAATAAAACAATTTATTTAAACATTGTTTTAGTCTTTTGTTTCAAAGCCTTTGCAAAATCTTAACTCCAATGTAGTTATTTGTATATTTTTGTGTAATAAAATCTTTAAAACGCAGCTAGCTTAATAGACTGATTAAACGGTGGTTGCTACATTTCTTTGCTTTTTTAGTATTACTTGAATTATGCCAATCTATTAGGTTTTTTTTGTATTATGCACTACATTAAACAACTGTCTTAAGATTGTAGTTCTATTTGTTTAAAATAGTTTAAATATTTTTGCTGGGATTTTATTGGGGCCCTATATTTCTTGTTTGTTGCGTTATTGATTGCTCTATTTACATTTTCTTTAGTTATTCGTTTTTTTTATCAAATCAGTTTAGTCTATTTAAATTGTTTTTTATTTTTTTTGTAGTTGAAGCACGTTGTGTTTTCTGTTGAACTCTTTGATTTTAACGCACTTTTGCTAAAATAATTCTGGTTCAACAAGTTTTAATTTTTGCTTTTTTTTGTATTTAATTCAATTTTCATTTTTATGTTTTTATGTTTTCTTTTTTTCATAAAATTTAACTTGTTTTCTATTCATTTTCTTTTGTTGGTACGTTTGTTTTGTTTGCAATTTAAGGCCAAAACAAATGGCAAAAAAATATATATATATAAGTTTTACCAAAGAAGAATTCACGATTCTGTTTCACTATGCCTTTTTGCAGTAAACATGTTTTGGTGTTTCTTTTAGTGTTTCAGCAAAAAATACACTTTTTTGTATTTAAAATAGCATAAAATTATTCTCAGTAAAAAAAAAGTATTTTAAAAATGGCATTTGCTCATTTTTTAAACACAATTAGCTATCTAACTAACTTTAAAATATTTTCAAGCATTTTTAAGACAACGGAGATTGTAGAATTGTCAACTAAAAATTTTTTGGCCAGCATTTGGAAACAAAGCTATATTACGCCTTTGTTTAAATCTGGAGCCAAAGAGAATATCACTAACTATAGAGGCATTTGCATTCAATCTGCTATACCTAAATTGTTCGATAAAATTGTAACTAGTCAGTTGCAATAGATGTGCAAAAGCATCTTAATAGAAGAGCAGCATGGATTTCGTGAAGGGCGTTCCACACTTACTAATTTACTCTGTTATGAAAATGATATTTTAAATGCATTTGAATCTAAAGTACAAGTTGACTCAATCTACACCGATTTTTCAAAGGCGTTTGATCGTGTGAGTCATAATATTTTGATTGCCAAGCTCAGTGCTCTGGGATTTCATCATGATGTGACTTCCTGGTTATTCAGCTTTTTAAAAATTAATAACTTTTTGTCACAGCCCATTCTTGTTTCATTTGGTGTTCCTCAAGGATCTCATTGTGGACCAATTTTATTTTTGCTTTTCATTAATGATATCTCACAGTATATCAATTCATCGTCATTTCTTTTATTTGCGGATGATTTAAAAATGTATAGAAGAATATCATCTCTCAATGACTGCCATCTTTTACAACTGGACTTGGATTCTATAAATACTTGGTGTTTTATTAATAAATTATTTTTTAATGCTGATAAATGTTTTTCAATAAGTTTTCATAGAACTTTAAGTAAAATTTCTTTTAACTATATAATTGACACTAAAGTGTTAAACAAAATCACACAAATTAAAGATTTAGGCGTTATTTTTGATCATAAACTTACATTTGTTGAACATATAAACATCATGTGCAATTGTGCCATAAAAATGTTAGGATTTGTATATAGAATGTCCGCGGATTTATCAGCCAGTACACTTAAACTTTTATATTGTGCTTTGGTGCGTTCGCATTTAGAGTATGCTCCGTCAGTTTGGAGTCCTGTTTATGAAATTCATAACCGTAGTATTGAACAAATTCAATAAAAGTTTTGTCGTTTATTGTCTTATAAATCCGGCATATTATCTGTAAATTATGATTACTGCTACATTGCTTTATTGTACTATCTACCGCCATTGAAGATTTGCCGCAACAGAGCTGATTTGTTGTTCTTGCGTAATTTAATTATGTCTGAGATTGATTGTCCGGAGCTACTTGCTACTCTTCCAATCCATGTAGCACCTAATAATAGACAATAGACATTGCAGACATTCTTCTTTATTTCGCGAGTCTACTCATTCTACTAATTATGGTTTCAACAATCCACTCGGTAGAATGTGTAGATTTGCAAAAATTTTACCAACTGATATCAATGTATTTTGTGTCTCTAAATCTATGTTCAGAAGTCAGCTAAGTCATGCTGACTAATGTCTAATATGTGCGCTTTTATGAATGGTATATTTGTATTCTTTATTTTTGTATTGTAAAACATCATTGTTTATGTATATTTGATGTAGATGTAAATGGTAAGATTATACCGTCAATGAAGTATTATTATTATTTGCTCATATTATAATAACAAATCAAAAGTTTGAATTGGAGTAGCCTACCCACCCACTCAAGAATTACTTATCAAGAGGTTGGATCACAATCATATACAGCCGTCAAAGGCCTACCAATTTAAAACAAAGTAATAAATATTACTTATTAGCATTTCTTTAGCATTACCTGGTTTTTTCCTTTTTTTTCAATTGTTCGGGCTATTCAACATAATTTCAATAACATTGACGCTCTGACGATTTATTGTTATTTTTGGTTTTGCAGACTTCTTAATAGTTACTCACCTGTTGCAGTAGAAAATTGTGTATTCCTAGGTGTCCACTTTTGCGCAGTAGGTATATTTATAACTATAAGGCAAAACTCTTGTGTTCTGCAAAGAACTGCGTTACAAAGTATTCTACAATTAGTTGACGTTTCCTAGAAAACTATTTTTTACCAACTTTTTATGGTTTTTTGCCTGACATTAGTTCTGTCTCCTTTATTGATTGTAGAAGCTTGCTCTTTAGACAAAAAGTGTACGGAGACAACTTCACCATCACCTGAATGGCTCTGGTAGAAGTTATCTTATAAGTACTTGTTTTCTAGTTTGTTTTACCTATATCGGAATTTTATAGATATAATTGACTTACCACAAAACTTATCAATTGTTTACGTCTTGGGGTTTTAAGCCGGCTTCTGTTTTCTTTTCTTTTTTAGGTCTCTTGGAGATTTCTTGATGTGTACTCCGAGATATTTTAAACTATTTTAGCCATTAGTTAATTATCTAGGTGGCCCATTTTTCTACTGTTACTGTTAATTACAACCTCCAGCAAAATTAATTAAACATACGTTCTTGCCTAACTATAATATCAACACTTTATTATAGTGTTATAGTACTGGTTTCAAAACGTAAGGCCAAGAATTGAATTAAATTCGATTAGCGTGTCTCACTAACACACCCAATTGTTGTCAAAATGTTAGATCACAACTTTTTGTGACAAAGTAACTTCTGACGTTTGCATTAAAGACAAACATCCAATTTTTTACAACAAAATTTCTGCTCAAAAAGCAAGTTAGTAGTTTAGATTGGAGTAGTTTACCCACTTAACCAAGTGTCAGTATTTTTTTGTGACAAAATAATTTTAAGCTCAAACTATTTGCTGTCAATCATGAGCTGGAGTGTTTCATGTACACAATTAAGTGTTAGTCATCAAGATAATCCTGCTTCAACAATAAGATTTCTAATGCTGGCTAGAAAGAAAAACTTACAATTTCTTTAAGAAAATTTTGCTTTGGTTTAGCAAGGAATTAATTTCACTTACTAAACTTAAAAAAATAGCACATAAACAATTTAAATCTTCAGAAGTTCTTTCTGATTACAATGAATTTGATTCTCTTCGGACTTCATGTAAAAATCTGAACGCAAGTCTTTACAAACAGTACATTTTACGCACCGAGAATAACATTCGGTCTAATCCAAAACATTTTTGGAGATTTGTAAATGAAGCTAAGAAAACTAATGCTTTTCCAGCTACAATGTATTATGGTGATCAAACCTGTATTAATGGTGACGTTCTTGTAAACAAATTTGCAGATTTTTTCTCTTCCGTTTATAATTCTCAAACTTATCCAACTCCATTGTTTAAGTTTGATAAAAATGTAATTCATACAAATTTCTCAGTCAGTTTACTAGATATTTTTAATGGAATTACAAGCCTTAAATCTAATCTTAGCACTGGACCTGACGGTATTCCTTCTATGCTCTTAAAGAATTGTATTTATTCAATTTCAAAACCATTACATTTACTTTTTAACGCTTCATTAAATGAAACTAAATTTCCTGATGTATGGAAACAAACTTATATTATGCCATTGCATAAATCTGGTGCTAAAGAAAATATTACAAATTATAGAGGCATTTGCATTCAATCTGCTATCCCAAAATTATTTAATCAAATTATAACTGGTCAAATACGTTGGATGTGCAAAAGTATTTTAGTAGAAGAACAGCATGGGTTTCCTGAGGGTCGATCTACACTTACCAATCTACTTTCTTACAAAAATTACATTTTAAACGCATTTGAATGCAAAACTCAAGTTGACTTTATTTACACTGACTTTTCAAAGACCTTTGATCGTGTGAGCCACAATATTTTGATTGCTAAGCTTTGTGCTTTGGGTTTTCATAATGCAATGGTTGCTTGGTTATCTTGCTTTTTGAAAAACCGAACGCAGTGTGTAAAAATCAATAACTTTCTTTCACAACCTATTTTAGTTCCATCAGGTGTTCCTCAGGGATCTCACTGCGGAGCAATTTTATTTTTACTTTTTATTAATGATCTTTTTGACTGTATTAGTTAATCATCATTCCTATTATTTGCAGATAATTTAAAAATTTATAGAAGTATTTTATCAATAGATGATTGTAATCTTTTCGCTTGTTGTCCTATAGATCTGGTATATTGTCGGTTAATTTTGATCGCAATTACATTTCTTCACTATATAATTTACCGTCTCTAAAAGTTCGGCGCAAAAGATCAGATCTCTCATTTTTGCGTGGTCTAGTGATGTCTGAAGTAAACTGTTCTGAGTTACTTGAATCTCTTCCATTCTACATTCCTATTAGTGAACGACGTACTTGGCAGACTTCATTATTTAGAGAATTTACACATTCTACTAATTATGGATTTCACAATCCTATTGGTAGAATTTGTAGATTTGCAAACAGTTTAACAAACAATTTAAATTTTTTTTGTTCTAAATCTTTGTTTAAGATTCAATTGGGACATATTGATTAAATGTTATGTATTTTATATTATATTGTTTTTATGTCAATCTTTTGCTTTTGTTTTTTATATATGTATTATATTGTTTATATTTATTGTATTTTTATGTAGATGTAAATGGTTTTACTTACCGTAAATAAAGATTATTATTATTATTATTATTATTATAAGACAAACACTCGGGCAGGTAAATTAATACTCTAATTCATAATTACGGGCAAGTAGTTTGAACACACTTACCAAAAATCCAGAAAACGCTAAAAGATGTTGGTGCTGTCTGTGTCTTTTTCAAGCTCAACTTAGAGACCAAACACTAATAGACTTTATTACATCTAGACAGTCAATACTTTTCTACATCTAAAAGAGCTACATATTATTTTAAAGTGATGCCAATCAAACTTAAAAAAATCACCTTTTAAAAGCTGATAACGGGACGGGATGGTTAGGAATTTTTTTTAAATTTTATTTGGACAATATCGTAGTTTATTGAAATGGCTATGATAAACATTAGCAATATTTTTGAATTGTCATCAAAAAGTTTTAGGAATAGTGTCTACAGATTAACGAATCCATTTTTGGCAAGCAGGAAGTTGAACATTTTGACCATCAATGATTAAAGAATTTACTCAATCGAACCTTACCTGCGATTAATACAAAAAAAAATTTTGGCTAAATACTCAAAAGGTTCTTGGGAGTCTGCACTTAGCTTCGGAAATACGTTTCAAAATACGAAAAAACCGTTGCACCACTCACCAAGAACAAAACGCTTTTGAACTGAATTGAATCGAAAGCAAATAAAGCTCAACTCTCAATTTAATAAAACGCAGTGCAAATATTACAAGCAGAAGTGCCTATCACCTAGACAGTAAGGAAGTACCGACCCAATCGTAAAAACAAAGCATTGCTCTTGAAGACAGACAATAAAGCGTTCATTTGGCTTAAGAACTCTACCAAAGCCAAAGCAAAACTCACTCAATGCAAGCAACAACCATTGTTGTTGCTATTAGCTAAGTTTAATTACACATTGGAACACACGCCTCAAACCAAAAATGGGCTTCATTAAGTTGGCTTCCCACTAAAAAAATTTAAAATTTGAAAATACCAAATAAATGCGCTTGTAATGCGCTCTTATACGCTGCAAAAAAAAATATGCGCTCATCTTTAAATATAATTTTTAAACAATTTTAGGTAGGGGGAGGGGGGGCAACTTAATGATTAGCCGGTTCTATAAGATTGTTTAAAAATCATATTTACAGATGAGCACATACATTTTTTTGCAGCGCATAAGAGCGCATTACAAGCGCATTAAATTGATATTTTTAAATTTATAATTTTTTTTCCTAGAAGGCTAATTTTATAGAACCGGCTAATCATTAAGTTGCTCCTCCCCCCCCACCTAAAACTATTCAAAAATCATATTTACAATTGAGCAAATAAACATTTTTTTGCGGCGCATGAGAGCGCATATCAAGCGCATTTATATAATATATTCATAATTAATAAATTTTACTTGGGGTGGCTAATCATTAAGTTGCCCCTCCCCCAAATAAATTGGTTCAAAAATCATATTTATAGATGAGCGCATAATTTTTTTTTACAGCGCATAAGAGCGCATTACGAACGCATTAATTTGGTATTTTTAAATTTATATTTTTTTTCCTAGAAGGCCCATTTTATAGAACCGGTTAATCAGTAAGTTGCCCCCCCCCCCCCACTTTAAACTGTTCAAAAATCATACTTACACTTGAGCGCATAATTAAAAAAAAATTTACTTGAGGGGGAGGGGCTAATCATTAAGTTCCCCCCCCCCCCCCACCAAAAATTGTTCAAAAATCATATTTAAAGTTGAGCGCATAATTTTTTTTTGCAGAGCATCAGAGCGCATTACGAACGCATTAATTTGGTATTTTCAAATTTTAAAAATTTTTAGTGGGGGGGCCAACTTAATGGAGCCCCAAAAATGAACTGCCGGATGTTCTGTCTAGATCACCGAACAAACAAGAAGCAAAAGAAGATGTATATTAGCTGTTACCTCTAAATGTGTTTGCTCAACCTATAAGCATATCTAGACTTTACCATCGCTTGTCTCGGCAAAACCAATGCCATAAAATTTCTCATAAATTCAAGTCTATGAGCGCGAAAGGAAAACGATATCAATTAACCTGCAGGAAGATTTGCATCATTATTATCAATTGTCCGTAAGAAGTAGCAAGAAATGCTGAATAGAGCCAGTTAGTTTCTCCAGCAAAAAAATCCAAGACGGGAAAAAAACACCAAAACCACACTGACCAATAACAAGCTTTTGTTTTTTTTTACGTTTGTTATTATCTTGAGTCACCTAATTTGAACTTTTAAAACTACCTTTTAACATGTTTTTTATTTTACTGTTCTACTGCCAAAAAGCTTGCTGAGATTGAAATCAGAATCATTGTGCTTTGTTATATTATGCACGGCAGACCATAAATAGCCAACAAATACAAAAAAATACCTTGAGAAAAAACTACCCAAAAATAAGAAAATTAACATAAATCTTTAAAAATTAGCACATACAATCTCAAAAGCATATATATTGCGGAAAAAAATAGATCAGTGTGATAATAAAATAAATAGTGTTTGTATAGATATGCTTAAAGTAAATTACCAAATGTCGGAAAAATTAATAAAATAGTTTTTACAGTATACTACTTAGAAAGTAATCTATTATAAAAACTTAACGGAGTAAGCATAATTGTGTCGCATAAAGTAAACAAATCTGTAGTCAACTTTATTCTGCAAGCGGACAAAACACAAAACAATGCTTATAAAACTAAAAGCTCACTCGGTAAACAACAACTTTATTTTGTTATCCATGCCAAATCATAAAACATTTTTTATCGGATACCAAATATCTACAAAAGCATTAAATCAAAATTTAAATTAGTTGCTTAATTTAGCAAACATATTCAGTACGCTTATCTAACTGATTAAACCTTTATTTTTACTTACCGATATTTACCAATTACTTTTTTTTTTAACTTTTTTTATATTATTATTGCTATTAAATTTGTGATTTATTTAATTTAATTTTTTTACTCATTTTTTTTTTTAATTTAATTTTTAAATATATTTGTATTATTTTAATTTGTTTAACATTATTGTTATTTTTTAATGTAGTTAGGCTAAGTTAGTTATAAATTTTAGTATGGTAGAAGAACAAGTAGAATTGTAAAATTTTAGAAACTTAAACCATCAATATTTATTCGTATCTTAAAAAAAAGCAAAAAAGATTGATAAATTTAAAGTATTTGTATCTGATTATTGCACAGTTTAAAATAATTGAGGTTAGGGTATTTTAATAAAAAAATTTATACTTTATTGTGCTGATTTTACTTTTTTATATATTAAGACCGGTTTCGGCGGTTAGGCCATCATCAGTTTTTTCTTTTCGCAGGTGTTGTTGTGTGTAAAAAGAAAAAACTGATGATGGCCTAACCGCTGAAACCGGTCTTAATATATAAAAAAGTAAAATCAGCACAATAAAGTTTAAATTTTTTTATTAAAATACCCTAACCTCAATGATAAATTTAAGTTGAAAAACTCGATACTTTTCTTAGAAGTTAAACATTCAAGGATGCACAAAAAATGTAAACAAAATCTAAGCAAATTACAGTTTGGATTTTGAGAAAGTATGAAAATCAGAAAAAAATCCTTGTTCCGCATAGCTGTCCTGTTCTTTTTAAAATTGCAAAAATCAATAGAAAAAAAAAATTAATGTGTTTTATTATATAATTAAAATTATAAAAAATTTCTACTAAAACCAAAAACAGTGGTGAAATATAGTAATATACTAACAGAGTAAGCTGAGATCCAAAAATGCGTACTATCACCATTGTTGTTTAATTTATATTTGAAGCTTATTTTCACTAAACCAATGCAGACAAATTTTTTGTCTGGCGGTATCAAAATGATAAGCTAATAATATTATCATCATTGCTGATAATTCACACTAACGCCTAGTAAACAAGAAAATAAAGATTATCATAATCTTAAAATTAAGACAAAAAAAAAATTGGTTGTATTCAAATAATAGAAACTACTCATAGACGTTAGAAATTATTAGAAAAACATTGAAATGTTCTAAAACTTCAAATAATTCACAGAATGGATAAAAAACCATTTTAACTCAATTGTTGAAATTAAAGCAAGACTTGAACAAGTTAGAAGCAAATTTAACATATTAAACAGTTTTTGACCAATACTGTCAATAATTTATAACATTCTACAATAAACAAACTCAAAACTTTAAAATATAGATCTCACGCAGACTACTATATCTATTAAGACTAAGATATCAAAACCCACACTACAACAAACCAAATTTTAAAAAAAGCTCATTGTAAAAAAACTGTTTAAAATTGTTAAAAACAAAAAACCGCATGTTTAAAACATATATTGTGCAACAAAAAAGTAACTAATGAAAAAAAAATTGCAAATTAGGCAGAAAAAATATTTCTGGTTCAAAACTATAAGTAGTGGTAGCACAAATACATGGATATTTTTTCAAAATTGTTTTCAAGCTTTTTAGTAAATAAAAATGGTATTTTAGTAAAAAAAAAAAAAAAATAATAGTATTGTAATATTTTCAAAGAAACTAATTTAATCTATCATTTTGTTTAAGTAACGTTTTTTTACTTTATTTATTTTGTTTATCAAAATCTAATATTTAAATTGCCATTTGATTTTTTTAGATAAAGGTTGGTCTAGTTTTAAACGTATATGGCTTGTTTTCAAATTCTACCAACCGTCGTGCGTTACTTAGTTATGCAACCGCGTAATTTTATAGCAAAAATAATTTTTTTGTTGCGCTTTTCTTCTTTTATAAGCGCGCTACTGGTATAATCCGTTGATTTTTTTTATGAATTGGACCTACACATAATTATTACTATTGTCTGTATAAAATATGAACATCACAAAAAAGCTCAACCGTAAAAACATTAAATAAATTGTTACAAGCAATAAAAAAACACAATAATTATGGAATCAGCAAGGACGCGCTTTACAGCTAGTAATTTTAGCGGCAATAAAAACAAAACTCATTAAAACAATCAGAAATGCAGTAAAATAAAAACAAAAAAAACAAAGAGGTAATTAGTCAGGAGTGTTACATACCAAACCTACAGAACAAGATAGAGAAAATTTTGTCTGTTACATACTGTAGATTTTAATGAACCGAAATAGAAGAAATCAAAGAAATTTTTAAATGCGCTGCTTAAAAAATGAATTGTCTTTGAGAACCGATTACATAAACCATTTAGAACCTTTAAACACAACTAATAAGAGTCGTAGATGTAACAAAGTTGAAGACCGAGGTAGTCGCACAATACATCATTTACAAGCAAAGAGTTTAAGGAGTATTGTAGAATAGAGAGTATTAAGTATTGTGTAATAACAACAAAAGTTCTTAGAACCAATAAGCAAGTGAAAAGACTGAATACTATGGCAGTACTGATAAGTTGCCGTAAAAAAAATAATAGTATAAGTATGTTGATAACGTACAAAATATAACCAACTCAACAGTGCAAAGACTTGTAGACACCATGTTAGAATTAAAAAGCTAATTGAGCAAAAACTGGTTAAAAAAGAATAGAAATTCACAGAAAGACGTTTCAAAGCTACAAATTATTAAGGTGCACAAGAAAAAACAAACAATACTATAAAGCAAAAAAGAAAAGCCCGAAAAAGTACGATGTCGGTTACTTAGAACCCATTACGCATTAAACTTACTTACAAGAAAGTTAAGTGTTTGAGACTACACCAAGTCGCAAGTCAAACTAAATAACACATATAAAAAGAACGTACAAAAAGTCTACTTGTTCTAACATTATTAAGCCATGATGTCTAGAAATAAACGATGTTGTGTTTTCTGAGGTGGAAGACGCGCAGGATGACCAAATTGTAAGATCTAAATAGCAACATCAAATGATTGTAGAGTGCTATCACTTCAATTGATGCAGTTACAGCAGACAATTGCATTTTGGTATAATCAAGTTTATTTTGAGTAATCATTTAATTATTTTTTGTAAAGAAAACGCATTTCATATCAACTTTTTAATTAATTTTCTATAATGTGGCGAGCATCGTAACATGTGCAATGTAAATAGCAATTGTAAATAGTTAATGTAGTTGTAAAATTGGTAATCCTAATCCCAATATTAAGTAAACATCTGGCGACACTAAATAGGGTTTTTCCCACCGGATAATAGATATTATGTAAATTCGATAATCCAGTTGTATCTCTTAGACCGACGGTAATAAACCAGGCGGCGACATAATGTATCTTTAATTAGGGTTTCCAAGAATATTCGATTCGACCGTAGTATATAAGCTGTGCATCTTGTAAAATAAGTATTCAGCAGTCATATAAGGCGTCTTGACGCATTTCAAAATCTAACTCTTCGTTGGATTATAGGAGCGCCATGGTACGTTAGGAATGCAGATATTCACAACGACCTAGGCATCACTCCGTTACGACAACATTTCAAGGCGCTCGCCGAGAAATATTTTACGAATTTAGCGATTCATTCGAACACCGATCTAGCCAGATTGGCAGAGCCGGACAAACAGGGCCACTTCTATCGAAGACCGGTCAACCTAATCTAACCAGGTGGGTTCACCCCACATCCTACAACCTTACCCCACAGCCTATACGGCTTCCTACCTCTTTCATCCTCTTAATTTTCTCCAAATGGAAGGTTTATGAGCACAGGTCTCGAACTTCCCGGTACTCAAAATGGGGCGGTTTTTAGTCGGTAGGCGCTTTCCTCGTGAGAGTGAATCCGACACTTTGAGTCAGTCTTTAAAAGATTTTACCGCCCTGACCACCAAAAAAAGTATTCAGTCTTAGACCATAATTGTAAATGTATCCAAATATTCATAATAAAATTAAAGCAAGCAATATTACGTTTTCTTATTTGTGTCAACCGAAGCAACCCAAAATAAATATTATATTAATGTGTAATTAATGCATTACTATTCTACTTAAAACAATCTTAGATACTCTATCTGCATGTGATGAACAGCATATATAGTAATAATAAGTATTATAAACAGTACTAATAAATAACACTGTTAACATGTTTTTGTTACACTTATCTGTAAATACTTTGTATATGCTTGTGTTGTAAGAATAAAAAAATTGTTATTATAAACTATGCAAAACTTAAGCCATAACTAATAACATTAAAAAATAATCAATTAATTGAAATTATTGCTTTATTATTAAGATTTTTGTCAACCAATTTTAAAACAACAAACCAATGAAGCTTGCATGCAATTTGCAAAAAACGTTGTGGCTTTAAATTCTTGCTTTTTTTTAGTTTAAACGATTAGATTTTAGACAAAAAGTTGCAATTACTTTTGTGGCTAACACAAATTCTAGCAGTTTTGCTAAAGTAAATTTTTTAGCGCTAAATTATTTCTGTATTTAAAAAAAAAATGATTTTTAGCAAATTTAAATCGTAGCTTTGTATGCTTTTTCAGTGAGCTCTTGTATGCTAAACAGATAAAATGTTAGTAGTATAAAGCAAGTAAATGAATTATAATGCAAGAAATTTTCAATATTAAAAAAATGCGTTTTAGATATTTATGTACATATACATTTTAACGGTAATCCCAGTAATAAGACTAAAGTACACAGTCTAAGTATACTGGCTAAATTTATAAATATTACAATTACAATTACAATTATCTTACGTACTACAAAGAATAGTATAAGTAAGTATAAAATTAAAATATTCTTTAATAGTATAGCATATAATATAATATTATATTTTACAAAGTGATTTAATATTGCATACCATTATTCTTAATTATTAAAGCATGATATTTAGAAATAATTGTTAAATTTTACAAGTAGCAAACATTTTGTCTACTATTATTAACTTTTTATGCAAGATTTGATAGTTCCATAATAACTCCCTTCAAACAAGTTGTAGATTATTACTACAGCGATGTAAATAGCAGTAAAAAGCATAATAGCATAGCAAATATATAAAAAAACATTACGCTCTTATTGTAATTTAGAATTAACTTATCTGCACTTTTATTAAAATATTTTGTAATAATTTATTTATATTTTTAAGAAAATATACAATCACCTACTTAACCCACTTAGCATACATTCACAACATTATTAACATAATTAATTAAAACAATTCGATCGCAAAATTAATTATATTTGCATTTTCGCGCACGCTCTTACAAGCACTCGATTTTTAAACGAACATCAAACTTTCTGGTACACTTGTCCAAGTAAAAAGAGAGAAAAATGAATCAAGGTCAATAATATGCTCTACGGATGGGCTGCAATTTTATACATTTAAATTAGCTTAGAAATCACAGGAGCATAAATTTATATACGATTAATTTAATGAAAAGTAAAAAGCGTACACTATATAATCGGCTAGCAGCATAAATGAAGCTCAGTGCTAAACGAACAATCAAATATCGTGTAAAACAATGGTTTATAGAGTAAGTTGAATTAATAAATTTATTGGGTTAAAATAATTTAAATTTTATTACAGATATTGAGTGTTTTGGTGTTTGTGGGAGTTGCAAATTGTATAGTGCTGATGCCGCCTAGTTTTAATGAAAA
The DNA here is from genome assembly GCA_963932245.1 of Tachinus rufipes. NCBI lineage: Eukaryota > Metazoa > Arthropoda > Insecta > Coleoptera > Staphylinidae > Tachinus > Tachinus rufipes. The sequence continues at coordinate 11,097,589 of OZ010741.1, forward strand.
AAGGATGATTTATACTGATGTTCCGGTAAGATTCTTTAAATTAAAATGGTTAACAATGTTAATTTTTTAAATATTTAGAATGTTCCAAAATATACGTATTCCTATGGATTAAAAGAACATAATCCAAGGGAAATTACAAATCGTATGGATGAATATGAAGATGATGGTTACTTCAGTGGCGTTTATGCCCTTCAAGAACCAGATGGTACTGTACGAACAATGAAATATGTTGTTGATAAATATGGACAATTTGATGCGATTGTTACTCAATCACATGATAAGCCATTAATTAATCGACAATATAATAGTCAATACCATTATGAACCATACTATCAACCAATTTCTAGAAGTAAACAATTTGTTGAATATGAAAAACCGCAAAAATATCATAAGATGATCACCACTATTACGCCTGTTAGTGAAAACAGTTATAAGATTTATATTAAGCAACCTAGGTATATTTACCAGTAAATATATTCAACAAAAATTTTTAAATTAATATTAATAATAGTTTGTAGACATTATTAGTAACTATTTTGTGAGTCTATTATTTATTTAATTTATATTTCTGCTTAAACATTGGATTTTATTTATTTATTTTAGTTTTTAGTTATGCTTTAGTTTTAGTACTGCTGATGTATATATTATTTATTTTTGTGTTGTTTGATGCATTTTATTGAGTTAAATTATTATTTGTTATTTTAAAAATTTATTATTAGTATGGCAATATTTGTCAAACATTTATTATTTATTATTTATGTGTAGTATGCAAATGTATTTCATTATTATTATTATTATTATAAGTAAATTGTTTAAATATTTCAACTAAATTAGATAGTAGTATTGTGAAAATGTGAGTAATAAATATAAATAAAATATTTAATTTAAAAAGTTCTTGTTATAAACGGCAATTTAATGCAATTTTTTTTTCTATTTACAACTCTGTTTTTTTATGTTTATATTGAATCCAGTAATTGCATCTCTATTACAGCTAAATTTCTTCTATGGATTAAGTAAGAGGTGTTTTTTTAAAGACCGTGAACTTTAAATTAAAATAATACATAAAAAAATGTTTTTAATATCCACAAAATTGGTTGTTTTTGACAATTTTATGGTATTAAAGTTTGAATATGATTTCAAGCATTTGACCATGGTGTATCTGGAGGTCCAATTTTCACACACTGTTTGCAGTAACGGTAAATTTTGGATCAAATAGTGTTTTGACAATGACTTGTAGATTATTATCGCTCCAAATGCAACAATTTTGTTTGTTGACATAGCAATTTAACCAAAAGTGTGTTTCATTACTGAACAAAATTATCAAATAAAATTGTGAATCAATTGCAATGTTTTTTTTGGCCCATTTACCAAATGTACAAATTAAATCTTGTTAGCTTGTAAACCAAGATCTATTTGGATTTTTTTTATAATGTGAATGGACACAAGTTTAATTGTTGTGCTTGATGACAAATTGACACGTTTTGATCATTACTATGCTGAAAACTATTAACTGCTTTTTGTATGCGCACTGTACAAGGTTGTACCGTTTAGATTAAACGTTCTGCAAAAACAATTTCTTAAACTAATTGCTCTGATGGACAATTATAAGCACCATCCAATCTACGTAATGACCGTGTTAGACATAAAGAAATTAAAATTTAATATCATCTTTCGTGTTTTTGTAGCTAAGAAACATGACAGAATGACTGGCAGATGTCATTGAGTTACAAAAGAATAGTGGCTTATCAAACTTTTTGATAACAAACAATTGGGCGGGTGGGCGAAAACTCAGCTTATGAATATTGGGCTGGACAGATGTCATTAATTTACAAAAGAGTGGTGGCGTAGTAAACTTCTTGATAACAAACACTTGGACGGGTGGGCGGGAACACAGTTTTTAAATATTGGACCGGTGGTTTGTATTTATTGTTTCTCCCACCCGCCCATGTGTTTGTCATAAAGAAATTAGAAATTATTATCATCTTTTGTATTCTTGTAGTTAAGAAACATGACAGAACGACTGACAGATGTCATTGACTTACAAGAGAGTGGTGACGTAGCAAACTTCTTGATAACTAACAATTGGGCAAGTGGGCGGGAACACAGTTTATAAATATTGGGCTGGTAATTTGTATTGATTATCCCGTCCACCCACCCAAATCTTTGTCATTAAAAAATTGGAAGTTAGTACCATTTTTTGTGTTCTTGTAGCAAATAAACATAACAGAATGACTGACAGATGTCATTAAGTTACAAAAGAGTGGTGGCGTAGCAAACTTCTTGATAACAAACACTTGGGCGGGTGAGCAAGAACACAGTTCTTAAATATTGGACCGGTGGTTTGTATTTATTGTTTCTCCCACCCACCCAAATGTTTGCTATCAAGAAATTAAAAGTCAGTACCATTTTACGTGTTTTGTAGTTAAGAAACATGACAGATCAACTGACAGATGTCATTAAGTTACAATAGAGTGATGGCCTAGCAAGTTTCTTGATAACAAACATTTGAGCGGGTGCGTGAGAACACAGTTTATAAATATTGGAGCGGTAGTTTGTAATTATTGTTTCTCTCACCCGCCCATGTGTTTGTCATAAAGAAATTATAAGTTAGTATTATCTGTTGTGTTTTTGTAGTTAAGAAACATAACAGAATAACTAAAAAATGTCTTTAAGTTACAAGAAAATAGTGGTTTTTTGATCACAAACACTTGGGTGGGTAGGCGGGAACACAATTTATAAATATAGGCCCGGCAGTTTGTGTTGGTAGTACAGCTCAACAAAAATTTGTCATATAACAATTTAAAGTTAATACTACCTGCCTTGTAGATGCAGCTAAAAAACATAACACAAGGATAAGAAATAGGTGACGTGTTTAATTTTTTGATAAGAAACGCTTGGATTTTGGGCGGACATACAATTTAGAAGTATTGAGCCGGAGTGGTTTAAATATGGGGTTTTGCCCACCAGCTTAAGTGTTTGTTATATAGAAGTTAGAAGTTAATACCACTCTCCGTGTTTCTTGCCGCTCATAAAAACGTCTGCCTCAACAACGTTCTCATACCGTGGTCTAATTCTGGTAAGTATTTGGACATAACCTTTGACTAAGGGCTCACGTACAAGTTGCACGTTATGTCAATTCTCAACAAAGCCAAAACGGCAAAAAATCTTCTGCTTGTGATGCTGTAGCGGAACAGTGGTTTATCTCTCCAGAATAAAATCCAAATATGCTGACATGCTTGTGCCCCGTCTGTGAAACCGCCGCAAACACGCATCTTGATAAGTTGGAGTTCTTTCAAAGCTTGACTTTGCAAATGCTCTTCAGAGTTAAATAGTTTCTTTCACTATAGCGCAGATACATCAAAGCTTTGGCCGCAAAATACTCTAACAATTTTACAATTCATTCCAATCCTGATTTGGCCTGACTTGCCGAGCAAAATAAAAAAGTTTTGCAACATAAACGCCCAGTTAATCAACTGATTAACATAACTTCTACTTACTCTTCCCTCAGTCTATAGAGCGTATCTGTCCTCTTTTTTTTGCACTAGTTTTTGTCTTTCTGTATCTATCTAACGAAAGGTTTATAAATCCAACTGACTCAAACTTTTAAACTAAAGTATTGATAACAAACACTCGGGCGGGTAGGAAGGAACACAGTTTATAAAAATTGGACCAGTTGTTTAAAAAGGTGTTTCCGTCTACTTGCTTAAGTGTTTGTCATAATGAAAGTCAAAATTTTAACTGGCACTAAGTAAAAGTAAAAGAAAAATTAAAGCATTTATGAGCAGTTTGCTAAATGTATTAATTGTTGTTTACTTTACAAATTACAAGCGTTAAAAAAAGAATTTCAGCTATTCAGCTACGGAGTAGTTTACCGAGTAGAATCAACCAATTTCCATCTACAAATGAAAAACGGATGTGTTTGTGAGTGCGGTTAAAACTAAGTAAAGTTTGAAGGTTACAACTTTTTAGTTGCGTTTAGCAAATAAAAAATAGTAGGAATGACTTTAATTGATTTTTAAAGATCATGAGAAAAATTACTAAAACAATATCGCATTGCAGATAATGGAGTTATAGCGTGTCCAAACATTTTTTTATTTTGTGATTCTAATTTAAACCTTTTTCAAACTTTAAATTTTTAGGTCATAAAAAATCAATTGACGTTAAGTTGTAAAATTGGATTTTTTAGTAAAATTTGTAAGTTTTTTTTTTAATTTTAAATTTTTTTTATAAACTATAGGTAACGAAATTACTGCTTGTTTGTACATATTTTTGTGTTTTTGTGATCTTGGTACAAACTCAAAATTTTTAATTTTTACAACAAAAGAAGTGTTTAAAATTAAATTTGTTTCAAAATTTACCAAAATAGCAAAAATAAATTTAATTGCTCTTTAGCTCATTGAAGAAATATTACACTGCACAGATCAGAGTTATATCAGTCATCATCAAACATTTTTTAAACTTTTATAATTCGTTATATCTCAAGAACGGAAAGAGCTACGGAGTTACAATAGCCAGCTTTGAACAACTTAGATTATAAAGAATTGATTGACGTCAAGTTGGTAAATTAATTTTTTTAGTAAAATTTGCAACAATTTAAAAAAAAATCCTTTAATTCAAACATGCAACATGTTATAAAAAACACATCCAAAAACTTTATTGTATGCAGTATGATGATTTTTACTTTTATTTGCGACTTTACTAAATAATAAAAGACCCTTAAAAAGATACTAATGGTTTCTATATTAACTGGAGATAAATTGTATAGTTTCTGTATCAGAAAAACAAAAAACTATTTTTTTAGTAAAAAAGTACTCCAAGTAACAATATTGAGTATAGAATGTACATAATAGGAAACTTGAAGTTGGACGTTTGTCTATTCAATGGTCCTTATTGAAGCTATTGCATTTAAATTCCATAAAAATAAAAAATGCTAAATACATAAACTCTACTTGACTATATTTCATTACTAAATCATGCATTTTATAAAAATTTAAATCATGATAGAAAAAGCCAACTACAAAAAGTTAATTACACACCACATTAGGCTAACGTAGACTAAATTGAAAGCACAGCTGATCCAGATAATAATCACAATGATGAAAATAGTGTTATCTTGGATTTAAATTATTAACTTGAAAAAATTTATTGTAGACAAAATTTTTGAAATTTTTTTTTGAAAAAAAAAACGCTTGATACAAAAAAAAATTAATTTTTTTTTTTACTTACTGTATGTTTTTAAATGAAATAAGTTAATTATATTAAAACTATAAAAAATGCACTTTTAAGCAAAATTTTGTCTATAATGTTATTTAAAAATAACAATATCCAATAGCGTTAAATCAAATTTTTGTAAATAGTATAATGTGGCCAATAAATGTTAGAAAATAAAAAAATTAGAAATTAAATAGACAAAATTTGGTTTTAAACTACGTTAAAATATCAAAAAACATTGAACAAACTAACCAGGTTGTACTAAGTAACCAAAATTTGGTTTTGAAAAGAATATCTGCTTTCTCCAAAACTAAATATAAAAAAACTCAAATCAATTAAAAAAAAAAAAAAAAAAATTTAGACCATTAGTTTTTTTTTTTTTTGCCATTTACATCCACTGTTGAGTATAAGCCTCTTCTAAATCCTTCTATTTTCTCTTGTCTTTTGCTTTTTTATCTATTGTTTTCTGGCTATTTTCCTGATGTTTTCTTATTGCTTTTGAGATTTTCCTCTTCCTCGCTGTGTTTTTTGTTGTCTCCAGTGCATTATTTTGTTTGTCCATTTTTCTGAATCTTGTCTAGCAACGTACCTTGCCCATCTTTATTTATGGCCCGCAATACGCTCCATGATGTCCATAGTACTATGATATTTACTCAAAAGTTATCTAAAAGTTACAAAACACTTGTTTCCAGTACTCGGTATTAGTAACTTGTGCGAGCTACTGGCATCGTGTAAATTTCCCTTTAAGAGCATATCGACCACCTTAATTTTTAGTATTATAGTGAAAACAGTTACATTTCTATTTCCACATATAATTTGATATTCAGTTTATTTTTTTACCAGTACATTCAAAAAGGGTTAAACTATATTTTATCAAAATATTTTAGTCAAATAATAATAAGAATTAGCCAAAAATGTATCAAAGTATAGAAATAAACGCGTTTGTTTGTAGTTTTAAATGTATTTTAATGCTATAAATTGACTAAAATACTCTGATAAAAAATAGTTAAATCTTTTCTAAACGTACTGATAAAAACAAATTGATTACCAAAATATTTGTAAAAATAGAAATGACGCCAAAGTAGCTGTTTTCACTACAATATTGAAAATTAAGGTTGCAACGTTGCATAATGGGATACACCTTTTACAGATTTATAGATAAAAAGCAGTCAGTTTTATTATTAATTATGTAACAATTATTTAGATAAAATAGTAATCAGATAAACATATTTGATTGGGTCAATATAAAAATGAGTAAGTTGCATTTCTTGCAAATAAGTTTATGATATTTAATTTAAAGAAAACTGTATCAATCAAAGGCAAATATTATAACTTTTGCACCACTCCAACAAAATATATTTAACATTATTATTGATATACAGGTTTTTCCAAAAATAAAACAGGTTTCAATAAAAAACCAGACAGCTCAACTAACTTTAAAAAACAAAATTTTATTACCCAATTGACCAAAACAAATTAAATCAGTTGATAAGGTTATTTTTAGGCTGATAAGCCAAAAATTTAAACTAACTCAATGGTGAGATAAAGAAAAAATAAAAAAGTAACAAATTAGTGCTGAAAATTTGTTTTCAATTTTCCTAACAAAGATAATAATCTAATGTGTAAAAATAAGCGTAGAACGCATATTTTTATTATAACAAAAAAGCTTTGAATATTCTTTGGAAAACAAGACCAAATTGTTTGCTGACAACTCCAATGCACGTCGTTTTACAACAAAGACTTAGATTTGGACCACTTAAAAAGAATAAGACAATGTCTGCAACATACTGATTTTGCTTCAATTTTTAAATTAGTTTGGCCGTCTTAAAAAAGAGATATGTTTTTTTATTTCAAACAAAAATTAGAACCAGAATGCATCCTAAACAAAGCTTGAAAGCATTTTCTTACAAGGTTGTAATGTTTCCCACTAACATTACAAATACAATAACGTTTCATTTTTGAATTCATAAAAAAGTTTTAATAAAATTTGAAACATTTTTCACAAAATAATTTTGGACAAAATCAGGAATCACACGGAAGCTATAAACCTATTGCCAAATCATCAACATGGTTTTAACTAACTAGAGTTAAATCTAAACAATTTTTTTGTATAAAACTCAAAAAAAATTCTTCTGTTTAAACCCACAGAAACTATCTTGCAACAACAAAAAAATGGAGTTTTGTTTTTTTATGCAAAAAAAATATTTTTTTTACCAATTTCTTAAATATATATACCCAAAAGTTTTCTTAATTTTAAATTGAGAAGACAAAACAAAACACCTTGTAACAAATAAACAATTTACCTACACGGACGCCGACACGATCATCTATTGCAACCATTGCCACCTGCTGCCAACAATCTGCTTGCCGCCACTCAATCAATACGTTTTGCTTCTGAATACTCTCTTAAAAGAAACTGTTAAGAGAACACATCTGTTAAAAGCGCAAACAGATAACATGTCACCCTTCTTTCTGTTTTAAAAGCTCTACAATGTGCGCACACATAAACGAGGGCAATGATACGATTAAAATCTACACAAATGATTCAAAAACTATAAAAGGTTCTGAAGCCACTAGTAACGCACTCAACTATCTTCCAAGCAGAAGTAATACAACTTATGGGGTTATAAAAAAAAAACGCAAAACATCTAGCAAGAATGCCCAAACTCTAACAAATAGTAGAGCGGCTCTAATTGTATTAAACAAGCCTAAAACCACATCAAAGCTAATTTTTGAATCCTTACTTTAGCAGCCTGTAGAAATAATATAAAGCTGCTTTGGATAAAAGGACATGCCAACAAAGTAGGTAACATTGAAACAAACAGGCAGCTCGTAAAAGGTCAACCCTTATGACGTGTGGACCTGAACCATAAACTACTTTAACACTTAAAAGTTTAAATAACCTACTAAAAATTAACACACACAACGCACTGGAAAGGCGTTGAGATGACATTTCTGGCTGTAGACAAGCAAAGGAAGCAATGACTGCCTCAAATGCTAACACAGCGGATTACTATTTGTGACTGTCTAAAAAAAACTTGCTAATTAAGACAGGAATACTGATAGAGCACTGCCAACTCAGAAAACACATGCACACGATTGGTATTGGAGATAATCCAACATGCCAGGCCTTTTCATACAATAGAGAGTCCAAGTTGAGAAACTGCTGGCTTGATTTGGCCAGTATAAGGTAGCGTTGTACTTGCATACAGTTAAATGCCAAGACAACGGAGTAAAGTCACTACTGGGAGAAGTACAAAAAGCCTAATGAGGCCTACGTAGACTTGGGTTTACCCTCTAATTTTCAAATCCAAATTCACCCAACCAATAAAAATACAAAATTTTTAGGAAGCCCAAAACGCAAACAAATTTTTAAAGAAAAAGAAGAAGAAAACGGGCTTTGGAAAACTTTAATGGGCTTGGTATCATCCGCACAACATGCTGTTTTGGGCTTCATATAGATGGTTAATGCGTCTATTCCAAAAAGTTTTAAAATGTTAATCTGAGAGTATAACAATAACAGGAAAAAACATTAGTTGCAACGGTACTCAGATGATACGGTACTGTTGGAAGATTATTGAAAATCTACAAAACCGCTTAATGCTGTTAATTACTTATGTAAATGTTTTGGGTTAAAAATAAATATTAGTAAAACATAATGGTTAATGGCTAAAAAAATCAAAATAGATTTAGGTAACCGTATACTAGCAAACGATCTATTGTAAATACCTTGAATGCTAAATGAACAAGAAAAGTAGCTTGGCTGAAAAAGAAGTTACTAGCAAAAAATGTCCAAAAACATTTTTAGAACGTAGAGATTAATACTAGCAACAAACAAGTATTTGCCTGATACATAAAAAACTTATAAACACCGTAAAATGATAAAAACTTAATTATTTCCGCCAAATATTGAAAGGCAGAATCATAATACTGAAAAAGTCTGGCTTAATTTTACATTGTAATTTGTTAATAAACAATAAAAATGGTTCTATAGTACTATTAAAAGTTTTCGATATAGGTATTCTAACTAACTTAATAAATAAAACATCTCTGGACAAACTTTGGTCACTAATAATAATAATAATTTGTATTACCCAACGGATTCGATTTGTACGTATCATCGCACAATGTATACAATTTATAATTGAAGATCGTATTAATGTAAAGTAAATATATCATCTATTACTATTATTTATTATCTAATAAATCAAAACTTTAAATAAACCATTGCCGTATTTTCAGTTTTTTTATTTGATATTAATTAATTTATTTTGTTATACACATACATAAATGGAAACTGCTCTATTTAAAGTATTCATTAGTGTAAAAGTATTTATTTTCTACAACTAAATGGCAATTAAAAAAATAATTATACTTCAATGCATCATCACATAATTACTATAATTATGTTTACTTAATTAGCATAACAATTATTTATAGATTAATTAAATTTGTTAAATTTGATTTTTAATTTTATATAAAATTTGAGTAAAAATATTGTAAACAAAGCATTAGTGTTAATTTTCAGTTTGTTGTAAAATGAATTACTCTTTAGTGCTTCATAACTCTACACCATATGTTGGCATCTTAGCTAAAAGTGTACTACAATAAATCCATTTACAAAGCAGTAAACTATTTAATAATTTATATACAAAATTGCAATTAAATCTAACATTCGGGGCTATTCTCTATGAACATTGCTAGAAGTAAGCAAGATACATATTACTAACTAACAATATAAACTGTCGTTTTAGCAATTCTTGCTTGCTAACAAGCTGTAATTTTAACAATTTTTGTTTGTTAACAATATAAACAAATATTACATCAGAAAACGTGGCAAATCTGACAGTTCTCTAGATAAAATAATAATAATCTATAAAATATATATTTTGTTAAAATGCCAGTTTATATTGTAAGAAATCATGATTAGGTCAAATGACAATTCATATTGCTAGCAAGCAAGATTTGTTAAAATAAAGTTTATATTGTTAGTTAGCAATATTTATCTTGCTTACTTCTAGCAATGTGCATAGAGAATTAGTCCCATTTGCATAGTTTAGACGTTGGATATTTAAACTAGCAAAAAATTTGAATGCATTTATTGTTAGAATATAAATGCAAGTAATTATAAAACGTGCATTATATATACAACAAATATTTATTTTAGTAAATCATAACAGTTTAAAAAGTAATTTAGTATTACTTTTATGTTATTTTAAATCTAATTATACATTAATTTATGTTCTAATTATTTTAATTTATGTAATAGAAACTAAACACTTTTACAATTGTGTTAATTTACTCAAGAAATGAATATAAATTCAAATTAATGGCCCTAATAATTTCGTATATAAACGAAAAAAAGTTTCTTAGGAAATCAGTACATCCTGACCATCAAACAAGTATAACAACAAAATGTTCACTCAAGTAAGCAACCGTTACATTCATTCAACATTTTAATAATTTTTTTTTTTAAATTTCAGTTAGCAATCATTTTTTTATTTGCTTGCATGGTAGTACAAGCCAAATACCTTCCAGAATCTTATAAGTATGAAGAAGAACCCGAGGAGCATTATGTAAGTTAAATATTAGTAAAAACTTATACTCAATATTTATATTGTTAATAGTTATAAATTTTATTTTGATGCAAGTTTAATTTGTTTGACTTAAATTCTGTAAAATATTATAAAATCAAATTCAATTAGATTAATATTTTCAGCCTCCAACTCCATACCATTACAAATACGCAGTAGAAGATCACAAAACAGGAGATTACCATTCTCACCAAGAAGAAAGTGATGGTGAAATTGTAAAAGGTGAATACACCGTTGCTGATCCGGATGGTACCATCCGGACTGTTAAATATACTGTTGGAAAACATACTGGATTCCAAGCTATTGTAATTACTCATAAGGGGGAAAATGATTATACTGAAGAGTACTATGGTTTCCCAGCTGATTTCCAAAAACCAGCATCTCAAGCACCTCAAACATCTCAAGCGTATAAGAAGCCACATTATGAATATTCTAACGAGTCTTCCAACAGAAATGAACAACAGAACAGTTATTATCACAATAGAAACAATGTAAATAATTAGTCTTAAATTGTTAATTAATTGTATGTTATTTATTTGTTATGTATGTAAGTAATAAATTAATTTATTTTGCAATTTTAATGTTTTTATTAAAATTACCTTAGAAAACTTACCAAAAATTGCTTATAAAACCTTATTGTTATTTGAAATTTATTGAAAACTTATTTATTAGGCAAATTTAAGAATGTTTTTTAGAGGAAATCATTAAATTGAAATAAAACACAATAAAATGTTTTTAATATTTATGAAATTAGCTTTATTTGACAGATAATTTTAAGGCAATAATGTTTAAATGTTTGAATATGATTTTGAGCATGTGAGCACTGCGGCTGAAGCGTACATGGCGTAATCTTAAGGTTTAATTTTTACACACTGTTTACAGTAATTTAGGCTGTATTTTGGCAATAACTCGTCAAATGTTGGCTTCCAAGTGATCAATTGGTTTTTGGTTTATCGGTATAGACATGGGACTTTACGTACGACGTTGTACTGGATGCTTATTATTGTTTAGATTAAACGTATTGCAAAAACGATGCACAGTTTCTCAAATTAATTGCTCTGATAGACGATTATGAGCACCATACAATGCACGTAATGACCGATGAGTTTCTCAAACTAAACCATGTTTTTCAAAATAAATTTGAACAGTTTGCAAACGTTGCTCTGGCTTGAGTTTATTTATAATAAATTGCCAAACCAAACCAACCCCAAAAACAACTAAAAACTGTCTAATCAGCTGTTCAAGAAAATACAAAATGCTAAATAAACAAATTAAAAATGATATCTGAATTTACAAAAGTATTGCTCAGCTAAAAATTTCTAAAAACAGAAACAACTTTTTTAATAAAAAAATCAGTATAAAATACTAACACATAATAACTGCAATCTAATGGTTAAGCCAAAAGACAAAATAAAAACGTAGAAGGAATATACAGAAAACCTAATTTTTAAAGACAGCCTAAACCAACTATCTCAAATTAGGCAAAAACTACGCTAAAGGCCAACGGTTTAAAAAAAAAACATTGAAAAGCATTTTAAGACACAAAAAGTACCTTTGGCTTTGATGAACTCAAAGGCAATAAACATTTTAAGTTTAATATGTTTGTTAAAACTGTAAAATAAACTATAAATTGCAGGGTTCATATCTAAGGAGTGACTAAAAATCTACTTGCATTGTTTTCCCAGATAAAGCAAACGCTAAAAAAATTATTAAACATTGTGTCATAAACTATGCGTTTCAGATATTCTTACGTATCATACACATTCAAATATAGAAAAAAATATATACCAAAACATGAGACATCTAGTTTGGTTTTAGGAATAAAATTGATACTAAAAAAACATTGTTTTCTATGCAAGTTTTTAATCTAAAAATGTTTAGATTAACGCTGCACAGTTTATGCGTTTTTTTATACATAATAAAGAGGTGTTTGACAATTTTAAACGTGAAGAACTAATTAAAATGTATAAAAAAATTAAATCTTCATATTCAAAGCCCACAAGTCAACTAAAACAAAAATTAAACTTACCTAAAGCATAAATTAAAAAAAATATATATATTTGTAAATATTTATTTTAAATAGATATCACATTCGTATATTTAAAATTAATTTACAACTAAAAAAAAATATTAAAATTTAAAATTAAAAATTAAAAAAAAAACGTAACAATATCTTCTCAACAATTACAATCATGCATTTTCATTTTCCTTCTGGTGATGATATTTTGGCACGTACACATTCTTTCTAGACGTTGCTTCTTCTGACAATTCATGTTTTGGTGCTTTAGATTTTAATATTGCTTTATGAAATTCAGGAGGAAATCCATAATATTCAACCTTATGATCGTGTTCTCCTTGTGTGGTAACAATAGCCTGGAATCCAATATGCTTTCCAGCTGTATACTTAACAGTTCTGATTGTACCATCTGGATCAGCAACGGTGTATTCACCTGTTACAATTTTACCATCACTTTCTTCGTGATGGGATTTGTAATCTCCGGTTTTCTTGTCTTCTACGGCGTAACGATACTTGTAAGGAGTTGGTGGCTAAACATATAAAAAAAATAATAATATTTATTTTGCAATTATTTAATTAACTTACATGATGTTCTTCATGTTTTTCTTCAATTTCTGGAATATATTTTGCTTGAGCTACCATAAAGGCAATCACAGCAACGATTAATAACTGAAATAGATTTAATAATTAATTGTTTTAAATTATATAAGATGAAAGGTTCTTACTTGAGAGTACATTTTTCGTATGTTTTACTGCTCGAATATGAGTGAGTACTGTTTTCTACTTAAAAAATGCCGTTTATATATCAAATAAAAGTAAAACCATTAATTATTTTAAATTCTTAACTGCCAATGGTTAATGGATGCGTTCTAGGTGAAAACTTAAATGTTTATTAATTTTATTAGAATGCATATCAATTATGCAAATTTAAAATTTGGCAAACCACACTCTATTTACGATGTAATTAAATAATATGGATTATGTTTATTAAAAAAATAATTATGATTAATTTAATAAGAACAAAGTTTATTATTTTATACGTTAAAATTGATTATTTTATAGTTGCTTATTATTTGCTATTATAACCTTAGATACGGAATATGTAAAGCAATCTTATCAACTTGAATATCATATGGGTGTATTCTCATTCATAAAAACTTGTTGATGTATAAAAGATTAGATACTTGTTTATATAAATGTTTTACATCATTATTCTAACCAGACATGATGTGACAAAACATTGTCAAAAATAAATATAATATTAATATTACATTAACTGGTCAAATAATATAAAAACTCTAATCCGTCGGGTAGGCATGTTGCTCTCTAGGCATTGTAACTATTATTAGACGATGAAACAACCACATTGTAAAAATTTTGTTTCTTTTATCTCCCCTATAATATTAATAAAATAATCAGTTTAAAAAAGTTTTTACCAAAAATACTTTATTGATACAAATATATATTACCGGGGTAATCAAATTTTTACAAGTAAAAAAGAGTATAAGATGTTTGTTCTACCCTTAAATTCTTAACTTTTCTATACCAAAACAGAAAAACTGCACTCCAACAACTGGCAAACTATACATGGAAAATAATAAGAGAAACAACCACACACAACAATCAAATTAATAAAAAAATTACTTTAAAAAACCATGGAGTATTAATTAATGACAACGAAGAAATTTGTAATGCTTTTGTTAAATATTATGCTTCTTTAGCAAAAATTAAAATAAATCAATATTATTCTGTATCAACAATAAGCCAAAGTACCGTATCTGAATGTCAAATGTTTAATTCATTTTTTATGAAGCCTATTATTGAAACTGATATAATAACTGCAATTAGTTCTTTAAAAAATACAACATCTTCAGGCATTAATGATTTAAATACTAAGCTTATTAAATTAATTTCAAAAACACTAGTTCCTATACTAACAATGCTTTTTAATGCTGCAATTGAACAAGGTATATATCCAAATGCGTTAAAAACTGGCATAATCACACCCCTTCATAAAAAAGGAGAGACTCAATTAGTAAATAATTACCGCAGCATCACAATAGCACCAGTAATCTCAAAAATATTTGAAAAAATTATTTGTGATTGCATGAAAACTTTTTTAGAAAAAAATAATATTTTACACAAAGCTCAGCATGGATATCGTACCAAAAGGTCTGTTGAAACGGCAACGTGTGAATATGTAGAGTTCGTACATCCTCATATGGATCAACACGAATACTTATATGGATTTTTTTTGACATGACTTCAGCTTTCGACATATTAGATATTAGTTTCATTATTGATAAATTGGAACACATAGGATTTCGTGGCACTTTTTTATCATTATTAAAGTCATATTTAACAGACAGGAAAATTAGGGTTAAGATTGATGGACATATTTCTAATGCTGAAAAAATAGAGCACGGTGTTCCACAGAGCAGTGTATGCGGTCCTCTAATTTTTATTTTATTTGTAAATGACTTACCAGAAATATTTACAGATATACCTAATTTTAAAATAGTTATGTATGCCGATGACATATCTATGGCTTGCTCATCCAAATATATTAGCGAATTGAATCGAATGGCTGGAATAATATTAAACAGAATAACAGTGTACACAAAATAGGTTAATATTAAACAACACAAAAACTGAACTCATGTATTTTCAAAAAAAGCGTTCAACGTTAAGAGAAAATGCCATATCTATTAACAATTTGTTATATGCACTTTCCGACTCAGTAAGATTTCTTGGATTGATAATACAAAATACATTAGACTGGACAAATCATATAAATGCGGTGTGTGGTAAACTAAATAAGTCATATTTTGCAATATTGCAACTAAAATCAGTTCTTGATAAAAAACGACTAATAGATGTCTACTACGCAATGGTTTATTCCCATATTAGTTTTAATATCATTTTGAGGGGCAACTCGTCAGCAGCGAATAGAATATTTATAATTCAAAAACGCATTCTAAGACTTATGTTTAATCTTGATTACATAGAATCTTGTAAATATACATTTAAAGAAAATAATTTGATAACTGTACCTGCAATATATGTATTTAAAACTTTATCTTTTATTAAAGAAAATATAAATAATTTTTCGACAGTTGGAGAAAATCGTTCGTACAGTACCAGACACGGACAGCAATTACTCTTAATTAAACATAATTCATCCAAGTTTGAACATTGTCACGTGTATATAAGACTTAAAATGTTTAATAAATTACCAGATCAAATAAAGAAGCTAAATTTTAAACCATATAAGATAATGATTAAAAGACTACTAACTAATAATGTTTTGTATTTTGTTAATGATTTTTATAATATAGATTTTAATATAGATTTTAGTAAAACTGTGTAGTAGTTTTTATTATTTTTTGTTTGTTTTTAATATGTAATTTTTATGTAATGCTTGTTTGCATATTATTTTAATTTGTTGTTTTATTTTTTATATGTAATTATTTTATTGACGATCACATACTGTACTTTATTTTATACATACATGTACTAGATCTTGTGAATAAACATCTATCTATCTATCTATATTAGCATGTAGGGTTTAATGTCATTATTTAAGCTAAAAAATCGCTAGATCTCAAATCTGACACAATTAATTTAAAAGTTTTTGGCATTTAAAAACTTTATGTCGTCAATTTTGTTTCTATCTTTCTTAAATATAATTTTTGCATTATTTTCCAAAACAGATTTTAGCTGGATAAAGTTATTTTTTTTGGAAATATTAAAAAAAAATGATAGAATTTTGCCATTTTTGAAAAGTTTTTGATGATTTTAGATTTTTTTTAACAATATTTTTGTACTATACGGCTGAATTTTGCTATTATTTACATTTTGTGAATTTAGTCTTGCATTTTTTAACCAGATTTTGCTATTTTTAACAGTTTATAGTCAGATTTTGCTAATTTTGATATTTAATAAATAAAATTTGGCCATAAAAAATTTTGGTCCTTTTTGACATTTCATGAATAAAACTTTGCACTTTTTAACACTTTATGGCCAAATTTTAGTGTTTTTTAACAATATTTTGATATTTTATAGCTGGACATTGCTAGGGATATTCCCCGATAGTTACTGCATGTTCTTGTATTGCCTTTTTTGTGTATGGTAAAAATTACTGCTTTTTCCTAGTCTGTAGGAATGTTCCCTGTCTCCCATATACATTTTATCAGGATGTGTAGCATGTTTTTACCAATTGGGCCCATGTACTTTAATTGCTCTAGTTTTATATTGTCGTGTCCAGCGGCTTTTTCACTTCTTAACTTCTATATTTCTATTTGAATGTCTTCTATTGTTACATCTGTTTCTTGATTGCTTAGTAGAGTCATTATTATTAGTTTCTTCTTTATCATTATTTGAATTCTGTTTCTCATCTAATAATTCTGTGAGAAGCTTTTTCCTTTTTTCATAATTTCATACTCTTCTGTTAGAATTCTTCCATGTTTATTTTTCACATGCATTAGCAATGTTGACTTCTTGTATTTGTACTTTTTTACTGTCTTATAGAATATTTTTTTTGTTTTCTTTGTAATTTTGTTTCAGTCTCATTCCAAATCTTTCCGATTCTTCTATTTTGGCTTGTTTTACTGCTGTTTTAGCTATCTTACACTGCTCTTTGTACTCTTAGTAATCTTTTTCTTGTTTTGTGCTTAAATACTTTCTCCATTATTGTTTTTTTTTTTATTCATTTTTAGTATTTTGGTTCCACCAATGTGATTGTTATCTGTTTGTATTGTTATTTATTAATCCACAGGTTTTCACCGTTGCTTCAGTTATCACGTTTTTGAAATTTTCCCATAGTTCTTCTACATTGTTTCAATCATTTCAATGTTTTTCTTATATTCTTTCTAACTCTGCAGGTCTTTAAGCTTGTCGATTCTGGGTTTTAAAATCTTTCGTCCAGATGCTCTAGTCTTGTTGCTATTTGACTTAGATCTTTCTGCCCTAACTTTTGTTACAACTAAATAGTGGTCAATGTCGATTTCATTTCCTCTTTTTACTTTTACATCTTTGACATCTAGTCGTACTGCTCTACGAGCAAGTATATAATCTATTATTGATATTTCCTCTCTGCTCTGTATTTAATGTGAGTTTATGTGTTTCTTTGTGAGCAAAAATGGTGTTTAGTATTGAAATATTATTTATTGCACATAAATCTATTAGTCTGCATACGTTACTGTTTTTAGTGCATTCACCATGTGTACCCATTATATCTTCCAGACCACTGTTAATTTTTCCCACCCTTGCGTTCAAATCAACAACGTTCGATATTGGCATTTATTTCATTTATAACTCGTTTTTTAATGAATAGAATTTAGCACTTTTTACAGTTTATGGCTGATTTTTGCTGATTTAGAAATTTTACTAATAAAATTATGCACTTTTCAACGGTAATGACCAGATTTTTGTGCTTCTTGACAATATTTTGAAACTTTGTGGCCGGATTTTAAAATTATTATAAATAAAATCTTGCACTTTTTAAAAGTTTAGAGCTAAATTTTGCAGTTTTGTCAATTTAAGAATCAAATCTTGCAATTTTTAACAGTTTATGAACGGTTTTTTGGTGCTTTTTAACACTAATTTAATACTTCATAGCTGAATTTGCTATTTTTGACATTTTATGAGTAGAATTTTGCACTTTTTAACGCTTGATATTAGTGATTTCTGATAATATTTTGATAATTTGTTGGCGGACTTTATTTTTTAAATTTTTATATAAAAAATCTTGAATTGAATGAATGGAATTTTACTCATTTCAACAATTTATGGCTGGATTTTAGTGTTTTCTGATAATATTTTGATATTTTAAAGCTAAATCTAGCTATTTTTTAATTTTTATCAAATTATGTCCAAGTATTTTTTAGGTATATTATTTTCTACATTTTAACTATAAATAGCCGGATTTTAAAGTTTTTTTTAACAATATGTTGATATTTTTAGACCGGATAGTAATTATTTTTACTTTTTATGAAAAGAACCTTTAATGACCGGATTATGATGATTTTTACATTTTTAGAATAGAATTTTAAACTTTTCAATAGTTCATGACTGGATTCTGTCGATTTGTGGCTTTGCTATTTTTAATATTTTGTGAATAAAATTTTGCATTTTTCAACAGTTTATGGCCAAATTTGAGTGTTTTCATACAATCTTATGATATTTCATAATCAAATTTTAATATTTTTAACATTTTATAAAGCAAATTTTAAACTTCTCAACTATTTATGGCCGGATTTTAAATTTTTTTGAAAATATTTTGTAATTTTATAGCCAAATTTTTAAAATTATGTTTGTATTGTACCAGTTTTAAGCTGACTACTATTGTTTTAGCCAGACTTAATTACGGGTTTTAATTCTTTTGCGCCGGATTTTGTATTTTGTTACTTGATTTTTAACAGTATGATTAAATTTTGCTAATTTTAATCAAGTTATTATATTTTTCAATACTTAATGACAGGATTTTAATTGTCTTAAATCGGGTTTTGTCTATAATATTAATATACAATACAAATTTTACCAATTTTAAACAGGTTATTAAAGTTTTTGGCCAAATTTTATTTTTTTCTTGTCAAATTTTAAAAAAATATTATAAATTTTGTCCGAATTTTAATACTTAGGTTAAGTTTTAAGTTTCTTAAGCCGGATTTTGTTTTTAATTACCAGATTTTTAAGATTATGTTATTATTAAAGTTTATGACCGGATTTAATTACTTTTTGGGCAAATTTTAGTTTTAGTTAGTTAAAGTAAATTCTAGAGGTTATATTCGTGTTTTAGCATATTTTTTTTAATACTGTAACTTTTGACCAAGTTTCAATGCTTTATGGTTGAACTTTAATTTTTTATGCCAAATTTTGTTTTTAATGGCTAAATTATGTTCAAATTTCAAGTTTTTTGACATATTTTAATACTTTTTGGACGGATTTTAATTTTTATAAGCTGAATTTTAAATGTTAATTTGAAAATGGAGTCAAATTTGATCAATTTTAGAAAGCTTTTATCCAAACAACTTTATGGTTGGATTTTAATCCTGTTTAACCGCATTTTGAATTTAATTTAAAACAAAACCTACTACTAACTACCTCTAAATTTATGTTTAGATAACCAAGAGATAGTTATAAAATTTAACATAAGCCCAGTAATTTTTGAGAAAAATTTACAGAAAAATCAGACGTTTGGTATAAATAAAGATTTACAATACTTTATATAAACCCAGCAAAATCTTTGCCTGTCCGCAATCCAGGAATTGACAATGTTTGACTTTACTCTCAGTCTTCATTGAAGAACCACTTACTCAACAACAACTATTTTCGTGCATTTTTTGTGCCAGGATAACATTTATCACAGAACGTGGAACAACTTCTGGATGTCTCAATTCTATACCAAAAACAAACTAACAACTGCAGCTAGAGAAAATTTCAACGTTACGCTGGGATGCACTCATTTTCAAACCAACTTTTTTTATTTATTTTTTTTTCAAACACACTCACTTGGTACAACTACTAAATGTGTGTACAAGGCACACATTTATAACAAACCACATCCGGATTTTTCATAAATAAACTTTTACACTTTTTAACAATTAAGACCGGATTTTTGTACTTCTGACAATATTTAAATATTTTATGGCTGCATTTAACAGTTTTTGGCCAAACTATTTAAAAGCCGGATTTAAATTTTTAAAAACCAAATTTACAAGTTTGAAAACGATTTGGCAATAAACTAAATACATTAGTGGCCGTGTTTTAATTTTTGGAAAAACACTTTTGAAAGTGGGTTTACAATTAAAAACTGAATTTACTATTTGAAAGCTAAATTTACAATTTGGCAGACACAATTTACATTAAAAAAAATGGATTTACAATTTTAAAAACCGGATTGACTGTTTAAAGGCCGGATTTATAATTCAATTACTAAATTAACAGTTTGACAGTAAAGTTTAACACGTATTTACAATTTTAAAAACCAATTTTGCAGTATTTATGATTTAGAAGCCTTGGCAGTAGAGTTTAACATATTGGATTTTTATTTGTAAATGCTGCATTTATACTTTTCAACGACAGACTAACAGTTTGGCTAATTTGACTAAACACGTATTTTTTAATTTAAAAGCCCAATTTACAGTTTTAACGACTGGATTTATAATTTAAAAGTTAGATTAACAATTTTACAGTAAAATTTAACAAGTAGAAATTAAAAAAAAAAAAATGTAAAAACAATTATTATTATTAGGACTTAACTGAAAAAAAAGTATATTTTTTGTTATTTTGAATTAAAAAGAGTATGTCTGAGCAGCCTTCCTAAAATACAGTTGGTTATTTTTAATAATATTTATATAAATCATAATTGTTTGATCCAATATTATTCTTCAATATGCAAATAACAAAATTTAATTAATTAAATTTGTAATTAAATTGAGCATTGCTAAATTATTATAATAAATGTAAAAGAAACTGTAACACTTATATGATTTAGTGAATTTACCAAAATATAAATTAGCATTTCTAACGCATAGTTTAAATATTGATGTATATAAAGGATATTTTACACAAAAGAAATCAGTTCTTGCTTGTCATCTAACAATATAACATCACAACATGTTTAAACAAGTTAGTAATTAATTAATATAAATTGCATTAAAATTTATTTATAATTTAAAATAAATAAATAATTATTGCTAAAATTATTCTGTTTTAGTTAGCGGTTATTGCAGTAATTGCCGTCATGGTAGCTGAAGCTAAATATTTGCCAGAAGAATCAGGTCATTATAAATATGAAGAAGAACATGAGGAACATTATGTAAGTTAATTTGATTTAAATATTTTGTCAATTAGATTGTATTGATTACATTGTAATTGCATTTGATTAGGTAAAATTAATGTTTACAAAAACTCTAAATATAAATAAAAACAATTATTTTTTTAGCCACCAACCCCATATCATTACAAATACTCTGTAGAAGATCACAAAACAGGAGATTACCATTCTCATCAGGAAGAAAGTGATGGTGAAATTGTAAAAGGTGAATACACCGTTGCTGATCCTGACGGTACAATCAGGACTGTTAGATATACTGTTGGAAAGCATACTGGATTCCAAGCAATTGTTATTACTCACAAGGGAGAACACGATCATAATGAAGAGTATTATGGTTTTCCGTCAGATTTTCATAAACCACAACCACAAAAATCAATTTATGATTATAATAGTGAAGCTGCTTCTACAAAACGTGAACAAGTAGCTCCAAATTATTATTATAAAAAAAATAATGCAGATTCTCAATATTGAATTGTTTTTTAATTAAGTTTCTTGTAGATATTAATAATTTATTGAATTTATTTATATTAAAAATAGTGTTCTAACGTAAATATGTTTTTTTTTATAAAGGGTGTCCAGGAAGTAGGGACGAATATCAAAGTGCTATAGAAGTTGCAAAACTGATTGAAAATGTATTTTTTTTTACAAACATATTAAGTAACATCTCCCATTTATGTATAAAAAAATATATCCTTCATATAACCACCCAAGGCTGCGCGGCAATGAGCAATGCGTTCATTAAAGTTTTTGATGACGCGTTTACAAACATTTGGTGGGATGCTGCTAATAACCCTTTGAATTTCTTCCTTTAATTGGAATATTGTTTGTCGTTTGTTCAAGTACACTTTTGATTTTACAAATTCCCACAAAAATAGTCACAAAGCGTAAGATTGCATGATCTGGGAGGTCATTCTTGCCACGCAAAGGGATAATTTTTTTAGAAAACTTTTTATTTGGCAAAGCAATCGTTTCACAGGATGTGTGACATGTTGCATTATCTTGTTGAAACCAAAAATCGTAATTTTCATCCACAACTAGAAAAACCAATTCAAAATTATGTTTCTGTATCGGTCGCCGTTCACAGTGACGGCAGCTTCTTCATCGTTAACAAAAAAGTACGGGCCAATCACTCCTCCTACCCAGAACCCACACTACACAGTCGTGCGTTGTAAATGCTTTTCATTTTTTACAGCCATTTGCAGATTGCTGAAACCCCAAATTCTGCAATTTTGCTTATTGACAAATCCACTGAAGTGGAAGTGCGCCTCATTCGTTTTGTAAAATTATTGTTCTTTGCTTATAAAGCTAAGACCCACTAAACAAATCGATGTCTCTTTTCATGATTTGCAAGATTCAACTCTTGTGTAAGTGAACTTGGTAATAAATTTAGTTGTTGGGCTTGTCGGCAAACCAATTTTCTAGGGCTTATGGTCGCATTATCACGTACAACAGCAATATTTGTGTTGTGTTTGAACAGAACGCGGTCGTTCTATTTTCTTAACATTTAAAGCAGAACCCGTAGTCTCAAACTTTTGAATTAATACACAATTCACATACGGTTGCCGTGGAACTTTCACTGTTTTAGTAATAACTTCTTATCACTTGAATACGTTGTTAAGTTAACATCTGCTCTATGACAAAAATAAACATAAAACAACAATGCTCACCAAACAAAAGCAATCAGGACCCAAAAACGGTTTTTTGCACATCGCCGGAGAATCGGAAAAGCCTCCGGGTTACTTCCAAGTTTGGCAGGTAAAACCACCTCTTCGCCCCAAACACTTTTTGCTCGGAAACACCTTTTCGAATCTTGATGCCGCTAAAACCCAAACTAACACTTTTATTAAGGCTATCAAATAAAGTAAAATATCTCTTTTAGTGTAATTTTTGACAACAAACACACTTGAAATGTAAGAAAGTATACATATCGTTCTGACAATGTTGACTGGATATGAAGACTATTTCCAAAGAGAGTACTATAGCTATACATAGCGGTCATACAAACCATGATGACCTATGAGGCACTAGCCTAGTGGCCAAGAATCAAACGGATAACCAACACAGCTGTACTAAATAAGTTTGAACAAATAGCATGACTGAGCAATGCTGTGTGTGCCTTCATCATAACATCAGTAGTACTGACTTCGGCACACTGCAAGAAAAACAGAAAAACGCTGTTCATTCTAAAAGCAAACTGTTAAAAAAGAAGAAGAACTGTAGGCAAGTATAATTACCTAAAAATTTTAATTTTTGCAAGTTCTACTCGCAAAACCTAAATGTCTTGATATCCTTAAGAATAAATACTACTATCTTAAACTCTTTACAATCTTCATTCTTGACAATCTACACTAATTCTTAAAGGTTCTGAAACAGAAGTCTACTAGAAACATCTAGAAGTTTCGATACCTATAAAATAAACGACTTTCTTTCAGGCTAAAATAGCCGTAATAAACTATGAAGACAAACTCCTTAGAATCTATAAAATTTCTTGGAAGCTCTAAATCGAAAATCTACTTGCAAGACTTAGCTCTCTAGATATCTTTACCCCAAAAAAACAAATTAAAGTATCCTTCAAGACAAAATAGCCAGAATAACAAATAAAGATAAACTCATTACAATTTACACTGATAACTCAAAAATTCTTAAAAACCTGAAGTAGAAATCTACTCGCAAAATCTAGGAATCTCAATATCCTTACCCATAACAACAAATATAATTATTCTTCAAACCAAAATATCCAGGACAGCCTATGAAGACAAACTCCTTAGAATCTACACTAATAACTCAAAAATTCTTAAAAGATTATAAAGCTAATTGTTAGATCCAGCTCTGTAAATATCCTTTAGAAGCAAAAACTAGCTTTTACACCAAAATATCCTTATCAACACTGAACGGAAGTTTACTCACAAAACCTTCGGGAGAAAAATAGTCTATAACCTAGGTGAAATTCGTTAAAATCCTAAGTGTTTCAGAGACAAATTTAACTATCTTTCAAGCCAAAATAGTTAATAACATAAAAAGACAAACTTTTTAAAATCTCCACTGCTGACTCAAAAACTCCAAAAAGTTCTAGAGCAAAAGTCTACTTGCAAGACTTAGTTGACTCAACATCCTTACTCCTATAAGCAAATATTACTATCCTTTATGTCAAAATAGCTAGTAACTTATGAATACAAACCTCTCAAAATCTATGCTGACCATTCAAAACTATTGGAGGCTCTAGAGCAAAAGTCTACGCGCAAGATCTAGGTGTATCAATATTCTTAACCGTATGGACAAATATGACTAATTTTTAGTTCAAAATATCCAAGATAAACCTATCAAGATAAACTTTTTAAAATCTAAACTGATCAAAAACTCTTGGCGGCTCTAGAGCAAAAGATTACTATACCTAATCTTCTTCCTTACTTTTAGATACAAATACAAAATCCTTAAAAACTACACTAATAATTTAGAAGTCGTAAAAGCTCTGAAGCGGGAGTCTGCTCACAAGATCTAGTTGGCAAATACAATTATACTTGAGGCTAAAATAACCTATAACCTATAAAAACCAACTTCTTAAAATCTACACTGATAAGCAAAAGCCAATTCCCAAAATCTCTATGTCCTTACTCACTAATAGGCAGGTTATCAGATAAAAAACAAAAAAAAACTTACGCTTGCCAACTATCACAGAACAAAATGGGGCCAAATTTAAATTCGTTCTTACTTTCTGGACAGTCTATATATGTAGAAATATTTAATGTTGATCAAAACAAAACATTATAAGTATTTATGGCCATGTATGAGTAAGTGTAACGAATAATTTTTTTTTGCTCAAACCACTAAAAATATCTTCTTCTACATAAATCCTGATGGTGTAAATTTAAAAAAATTGAGGTTTTTGAGTTTATTTACATTTTTAATCAATTGTAATTTCTTAGGATTGCATTTTTAAGAAATAATTAAAAAAAACTTTTTTTTCAAAATTACCAAAGAATAAGTTTTTATAAACATTTTTTCTTAAAAAAAGATAACATGTTTTTTTTTTTAAATATGGTAAAAAACATGCTTTTATATGAGCAAAATATACCCTAAAAATTTCAAGAAATGCCGTGTGCTACTAAGATATCTTACAATGTATCCACAGAAATACTTAAGAATAGCAAAAAAGGCTTAAATTTTAAATTTACATTTTTTTGATAGTTTTTGATAGATATTTTTAGGAAAAAAATATAACAAACTTTTTTCTTCAAATTTGTCTAAAAAAATAGTTTTCACAAACATTTTTTTTTTAATTTTGTAAATTTTGAAAAAATTTAAAGACAGCTTTTCTTAAAAAAAAAATATAGTTTTTTTTTTCTTTCAAATGTCGACAAAAACGTGTTTTTGTTCATGTATGACCTTACCAACCTGATTCTAACAGGCCAAAGTTCGTTCTGAGTATAAGTAATAAAATGAGACAAAATGTATATTGTTTGTAAATTTGTTTGTTGCTGAAACCATGAATTCCGAAGCGGTTAAAACGGTAAACAAATTTATAAATGATATACGGCAGAGTAAGATTTGAACTCACCCACGCTGCCAACAAGCAGTTTTAGCTATTTTTACCAACAAAATTTGTATGCTATCCCTAGGTTTTCCTGCATTTTTAACCAAAAATCATGTTCCTATGCGACTTCAAAATAGAGAAAGTTTTTCATCTTTTTTAATCATAGTTTTAATTTTAATTTTTTTTTCCTTGATTTTTTGTATTTTGCTGTTTTTGGTTGATGTATCGGTTGTTCTATAACACCAAAAAAAGTAGTGCAGACCACAGACTAATTAGCTTATTAAACTACATATTAAAATATTTCTTAAAATTATCTATTACAGAATCACTAAAAAAATGAAAAAAAAAATAAAGAAATGTAGTTTGGATTCAGACTAGTACTGAGCACAAGAGAGGCAGTAGACGCAACACAAGTGATAATCTAAAATTGTTGTATTATCAAAATTTAAAAAAAATGCAATAATATGATTTATAGACTACAAAAAAAACATTTGACAAGATTTAACATCATAAACTATATATTAATCTCTTTAATTAATATATATTTTACAAATATTAGCGTTAAATTTAAAGCCAATACTAAAATGGAAAGGTTAAAGTAAGAATTGGTAGCAAAACCGCAAAGAATCTATGTAGGTTTAAAGGTTGCAAAAATCTAAATAACTTTTTGGTTTGGTTAGTAAAATTTGATTAAAGTTTTGTTTAAAAACAGAAAATTTGCAGATATCATTTTTGTTTACGGATTCTGTAATAGTAATGCCCTAGCTGCATGTAGCAAGTATCAATTAAGAATTCCCGACAGAAAGCAATCTTTTTGTCGCGTATTTTCAGACGCATTTTGAAGCTCCGTGAATTTGGAATTAGAAATCGCCGTAGTAGAGGTCCACATCAACAGCACATCGTGGCAGAAAAAGAACAAATAGTTGATGTAGTTCTTGATAAACCAGGGGATAGCGTTAAAGAACTTTCCGCTTGTTTACAACTATCTAAAAACTTTGTCTGGAAATTCTTAAGCAAGAAAATTTTTTACCCATATTATTATCAAAATGTGCAACACTTAAAATTAAGCAACGGAGCACAACGACTTGCATTTTTTTAATAATTTCTTGAACAACACCAACAAGATTTTAACTTCTTTAGTTTAATATTGTAGAGCGATGAATCTGTGTTCACAAAAGATAGCAATAACAATATACATAATAAGCATATCTAGTCATCAGGAAATCTAAACGCAGTTAGAGTACATGCTTACTAAAAAAGATTTTTAGTTAACACATGGTGTGAGGTTTTTAATGGGCAATTACTGCCAATTCAAATCTTACTACCGCATTTATATGCTGCTTTATATGCAGAATTTTTCAAAATTTTTTTGAATAACAATGTCTTTCTTGCCTCACGTAACAGGATGTGGTACCAATACAATGGAGCATCGCACCATGTTGAGCAGTATGTAGTTTTGTGGCTCAACAATAGTTTTAATGATATTTTTTTTTGGCTTTTGTGTATTCTTTTTGTTTGTTGATTTTTTGGTTTTTGTTTGTTGATGTTTTGGTTTTATTGGTAGAAAAAGTCCAGTAAACTGGCCTGCAAGATCTCCTGATCTAAATCTATTAAACTTTTATGTGTAAGCACACATGAAAAATTAGTTTATGCAAAGCCAATAACACAACGTTAAACAACTACAAAAAAAAATTATGAATGCTACATTGCATATTCAAAACACAACAGATTTTGAAGCAGTTTATCATTCTCATTTAGACTTTGTCAAACTTGCATTAACGCTTATGGTAGCCATTTTAAGAACTTATTAAAGTAATATTGTTTGTTTGTTGTTACCATTGTTACAAATGTTGTTTTTACTTAAATTTTGCAAAATAAAAACTTTTCTAAATAATGTGTATTTTTCCATTATCACAAAAACGAAGCGAGATAGGCAAAATGTACCTAAAGTTTCATTTTTTGCTTTCAGTTAAAAAACATCCCGTATATTTCATGTGTGTATGGCAATTTGACACATGAAATATACGTGCTTAAAGTTCTACAAAACTGAAAACATCACGCCCTTAATTAATATAAATACAAAAATAGATTAATAATATTTAATACAATATTATCAACAAATTAAAAAAAAAACGATTCCAATTATTTGTATTGTTTTAAATGCATTTTAAACGTTTGATCCAAATATGAAATTTATATTATTGATACGCTTTACCAATTTATTCTAATTAAACTAATAAACATTTAACAAGTTTTCACCTTGTTGCATTTTTGGCTATTGGCCGATAGAAATTTAAAATAATTTATTTTATTACTTATATTTTGTATATAAATCATAATTTTTTGTATAGAAAGCAGTACTCACTCATACTCGAGCAGTAAAACACACACAAAATGTACACTCAAGTAAGAACCATAAATTGTAATATATTTAAACAATTAATTAATTAAATAATCTATTTCAGTTATTAATCGTCGCTGTGATTGCCTTTATGGTAGCTCAAGCTAAATATATTCCAGAAACTGAACATAAAGTTGAAGAAAAACATGAAGAACATCATGTAAGTAAATAGATCTATTTTATAGTTTCCTCAATGGTAATTTTTTTAATTAATTATAAATTGTTTTTAATAAAATAATTTTGTTTATTGCAAACTTTAAAAAAAAAATGTACATATTTCAATACATTTATAAAAAATGTAACAAAACAATGCAAAAAGTAAACTCAAAATATCATTTTATATTTTTAGCCACCAACCCCGTACAAGTATAAATATGCAGTAGAAGATGAAAAAACAGGAGACTACAAATCCCATCAAGAAGAAAGTGATGGAGAAATTGTAAAAGGCGAATATACCGTTGCTCATCCAGACGGAACAATTATGACTGTCAAATATACCGTTGGAAAGCACACGGGATATCAAGCTGTTGTTACCACACACGGAGAACATGAGCATAAAGTTGAATATTATGGATTCCCTCCTGAATTTAACAAAGCAGTATCAGAATCTGAACCATCAAAACATGATTATTCACATGAATCAGCTTCTAATAAAAATGTGCAAGTCGTGCCAAGATATTACCATGAGAAGAAAGCTGAAAATGAAGGAGAATCTCAATCTTCAAACAATGATTATTCACAAGAATTAGCTTCTAATAAGAATGTACGTGTAGTGCCAAAATATTACCACAAAAAGAATATTAAGATTGAAGGGGAATCTAAACTATCAAAACATGTTTACTCACAAGAAGCAGCTTCTAATAAGAATGTTCAAGTAGGGCCAAGATATCATCACCATAAAAAAGAAATCAAAAATGATAGAGAATAAATGTTGATATTAATTATTATTGTTGTTACGTTTTTTGTTTAAATTTTTAATAAATATTTATTTATAGTAATTTTAAAATAAATTTTTTTAACTTTAATAATTTTATTTTATGTGACTACAACCTAATGTGCAAATAATTGACACACTAAAATCTAAGTTTGTAATAGATTTTAAATTCCAGAAAACTAAAAAAAAATATATAAATATAATATTTAACATAGTAACGGTTACCATCATTCAATTTTAAAAAAAGTTAAAGTTGGCTATCAAAAAATTATTGTTAATGAAATATTATACAAATGTATTGACAAAGAAAGAAAGAGCTTAAGAAGATAAAACAAAACTCAGCAAAAAACTATTAGCAAACAAAATAGATGAATGACACGAAAACGATTAAGCTTAAGAAACGAATATTTTACATAGAATTTAAGAAATATAAAAGATAAGAGTTAAAACTAAAAGAAGAATTTGAAAAAGCCAAATTTAATATACTAGCTTTAACAAAAACAAAAAAAAAATGTCAAAAAAATGACAGTTTGCAAATCGTCCAAACTGTGCACACAAACAAATATTTGTCATCTTTAGGCAATCTTTTATACACAGTAATTTGTTTGTGTGCATAGTTTAAACGGTTTGCAAACCGTCCAAATCGTATGTTGGAACAGACCTATAGTATAGGGAAGCAAAAAATTACAAAAAATTGAAAAAACAATAAAAAAATAAAAAAGTGCAAATGAAACAGTACTGATAATTAAATTAAAAAATAAAACAATAACAACAAGTTTAATGATAATATACAGCCGGAGTAAAGACAAAAAACAACAACAAAAAATTCTGGGAAACATTCCAAATACAATATAAAAACCTAAAAGAACCTATATACATAATAGGCAATTTTAATGTAATAGTGGAAAATATAAACAAAAATTTAGAAAAAATAATGAGCACACATGGAATGCCAACTAAGAATAACAACGGAAAAGATTGATAAATTTCTGTAAAACAAATATATTAAACGCAACATAAATTTGTGATTTGACATCATCTTTCAGACGGACGTACGTAACTCCTGATAAAACAATTAACAAAGACATTTATTGCAGGCACCCGAACAAGACTAACACTAGAACAAGAAATAATTTTGGACAATTTAATTACACCCTTCACAAAAATATAGTAAAAATCCTTAACTATTCTGTTAACCGAGTTATATAAATTGTTTTTTTTTTATATAACTGGCGCAACAAACACTGAACTTAACATCTAACACATAGTGCATTTACCTTGTTTGTTTAATTAATTAAACACTAATTTTACTTCTTTAACGGCTTATTATCAAATTGTCATTTGCCGTCAAATTATCGAACCGCATCACTACACTGCGGAAAAGGTACTGATATTCCTTTCTTGGTCCCTTCCCCGCCGCCTTGCTCTCGATGTAGTCCGATTCATCTCGACCTCTAGCATCAGGATGTTATCGCTATCCACTATAACTCACGATTCTTTTTCTATAAATTGAACTTGCAAATAAATAATAATAAATTCTGTACAATTAACAAATATATAATTTCTCTATAGCATACAAATGTTGCTATTTATGTATTGAAAATAGAAAGAACAAATGAGATTTATCAAAAATATTTTTATTGTTTTACAAAATAATCGCCTATAAGATGTATACACTTTTGCATGCAATTGACCACCTTTCAAAGCACTTTGTTCAGTCAGAAGATAATAGCTCTAAAACATGCGTTTTGAAAGCCTCAACTGCTTCTAAAGGCGATGAAAAACGTTATCATTGCAGTTTATCCTTAATTACTGGGAACCAAAAAGTCATTAGATGCCAGGTCGAGGCTGTAAAGTAGATGACCCATTAATTTGATCTTTTGTGTGTTCAAATACTTGTTTGTTTCATGTGATGTGTGTGAGCTCGCATTGTCGTGATGTAAAATGGTTTGTTGTTTTGGGTTGTTGTCTCTCAATTTATCAAAAACTTTTGCCAAACAAATAGTCATATACCATGCTGAATTAACCGTTTTTTGATTTTAAAGAACCACACTTTTGTGAAGAAACACGTCACCATTTGCTTTTTAACGCTTTGATAACAAGCAACTTTTGTTGGCTTTTCCATACATTGAAACACCCAAACTGCCAATTGGTCTTTTCTTTCTGGCTTATATGCATAAATTAACAACTTGTCACTTGTGACGATGTTGTATACGGCTTTGGATGCACCACAGTTGTATTTTGTAATTATTTTACGGCACTAATCAACACGAGCATTTTTTTTTTGAGCATCTGTCAACAAATGTTAAATCCAACGTGCACAAAGCTTCCAAACATCTAAATGTTTGTGCAAAATCTTATGTATGCTGGTCATACTAATGCTTAAACATATCTCAATTTTGCGATATGTCACATGCCGATTTTTTTAATTAGTTTTTGCACAGCATTGATATTATCAGGCACAATTTAATTTTGTCTGTGAGCAAACTACGGTCACGTTTGAATTTAATGTACCAGCAATATACAGTGGCTGTGGATGGCGTTTCATTGCCAAAAGTTGAATTCAGTTGATTGAAGCACTGTTCTTGAGTTAGACCACGTTGAAAGTTATAATAAATCATAGCTCAGACATTCTTGCGCCTTAATTTCATCTTTTGGCCGAAATGAAATTTCCTTACTGTAAACAACATAAATAGTGCTTGCGTGTCAAAACGTTCTGAGTACGTATAATGTAAAAAATGTCAAACTTTACGATGGCAATGTCAGATTTTATCTAGCAATACCAGTGTTGCCAGTTTTCAATACATAAATAGCAACCCTCATAGAATCAAGTGATTGTGATTCCAAAATCAATATAATTACATAAATACATAGTATAATATATTACCAATCAATTAATCAGATCATTTCAAAGGTATAGTCTAATAATAGTAAGTTTACAGCTGCTTCGAACTAGTGTATTGTGTCCCGCATATAAAAGCTTAATCGGCTGGTGTAAGTTTGAGAATCTTTTGAAGTAATACCCCAAAAGCTAAATTCCAATGCACAAAGCACATTTTCAACATCTGTTACGTATAAGACCTAAATGCCAAATACGGTGTTAACACATAACCCCTAAGCCTTATGCTAATAATGTATAAATAACAATTTTGTACAGCCTAGTACATCCCAAACTCTACCAATGTACTTTAATTTACACACCTTCAAGACTTTTATCGGCTTATGTGTGAATAACTTTAAACAGTTGTAAAGCACTTAACTAATTTCATTGATGGTGTACTTGTTTACACCTTAAAGCTCTATTTGATCTATGTGTAAATAGCCTCAACATATTTTCAAACATGACCTACGTAAATAATATTGTATACAATACATAAATTATTATCAGCAATGCTAACAAAAATTACTTTTAACAATTGTTTAAAAATTCAATACAAAAACAGGCATAATAGTAATTCGAATCTATCCCAAGTTTTAAATTGACGCTTTATTGCTCTCTTTTTGGTTTTTGATAAATCTTTTAAATCTTTATAGTCCATTCAAATATGCTCAAATATTGATCTCTTCTCTAAAAAAGTTTTAAAACTTTGTACACTGATTTAAAGGTACCTAATGAAGAATATACTAAAAGTCCTAACAAATATGACACGAGCTTTAGCGGTAATAACCAAAAACAGGACTTTTTTTCGGTTTTTTGTTAATATCTCAAGAACTGTAGGTAGAAAGTAAAAGTTGAGCTAATAAAATTTGCAATAAAAATATTAATATACATTTATGTATTCTCAGCGATTACAAACTTATAGGGCATTAAAGATTAAAAAAAAAGTTTTTTGTATTGTTACAAGCCAACAAGCAGGTCTTTTTTGTTTGGTCTTTCGTTTATTTTGACGGTATTCTCTTTACTGAATTTTATGTTAAACTTGACAAGAAATATGAAATTATTATAATTGGTACTGACTTTAATGTAGATCTTATCAAAACCAATAAACATCAAAAAATGTTTATTGATTTGGTACAAAGTTGCAATTTTGAAATCACTAATTTTGAAATAACTAGGAGAACACCTATCTCAGCAACATGTATAGACAATTTCTTAATTAATATGGACGTACCATATGAAACAACAGATATTGAACCCAATCTTTCAGATCATTTTGGCTTAATAATTAATACAGCAATAGATGCTAACAATACAAAAACGTATACGCAGTATAAAAGAAAGTAATTGTCTATAAAACATCTAGATCAATTTTATGTTGCGCTATCTGAAGTTGATTGGTCTTTTGTTTATAAATGTTCAAATTTACAAGACAAATTTACAAGTTTTTTTATTACTTTTTTAAATATTTTTAATCATTGTATTCCAGATGAAATTATAAATATCAACAATAATAAGAAACAAGTTTGGTATACATCAGAACTAAAGAATCAAAAAAATTATCTTAATTTACTATATGTTATTAGGAAAAAACAAATTCAACTGAACTGAGTGTATTAATAAAAAAAGAAAAAAGCAAATATAAAAACAAAGTAAAAAAAAAAAAATGATTTTAACAGTAAACTGATAATGAAATTATTAGACAAACCAAAACAAGTTTGGAAAATTATTAATAAAAGCACCAATAGATTTAAATAAAATCTCATCAACTATATCTGCTAACGAACATCAAACTTTTTTTGTTAATTCAGTTAAACATGTTTTGTCTAGTTTTAATTATAATGATAACAGCTATCAATTTTTATTAAACAATTACACAAGTGATACAAGCGCTTCCTGTTTTCTTGAACCAGTTTTGACAATGGAAATCAAATCTGTGATAAGATTGTTAAAAAATTCTAATTGTATAAATCTGTATAATCTAAATTCTAAAGTACTTAAATATATGCTTGTTTTGAAGAGGAAATTTTTCCTTTTAAACTAAAATTATCAAAACTCATACTAATATTTAAAAAAAGGAATGTAAACCAATGTGAAAATTAACGGCCTATACCAATAACACCAATTTTTTCAAAGGTATTTGAAATGTTATTAAAACAGCGCTTGTTCTCTTTTTTAGAAAAAATTATTTGTCGGGCACAGTATGGATATAGTCCTTTTAGATCTACAATAAAAGCTGTAAAACAACTTGTTTTTGACATGGAACAGGCTTTTGAATGCAAAAGTGTGATGTCTGCTTTTTTCTTAGATCTAAGCAAGGCATTCGACTCAGTCAACCCAGAGAAGTTGTTGCACAAACTCGAATTCTATGGCATAAAAGGTGTAGCATTAAGTATTGTTAACAGCTACTTAACTGGCAGAGAACAGATTGTTTTTGCTAGTGGTACTTTTTCGGATAAAAAATGTACTACGGTATGCCGCAAGGGTCTATTTTAGGTCCCCTGCTGTTTCTGTTGTACATAAATGATCTTGAATGTAATGTAACACTAGCAAGGACATATCTTTATGCCGATGACACAACTCTCATTTAAAGTGTAACAGCTTCTGTGGTAGATGGGTTGAGTCCTTTAGAAGAAGCAAAACAATGGTTTTATGCAAATAATTTAAAGTTAAATAAAGCATAAACAGAACATATGTTTTTTTCATAACTTAATGCAAATGAAGGTGTTGATAAATTAATAAAGATTTTAGGTATTCACTTAGACAATAAATTATCTTGGCAACAGCATGTGGAATCGTTGTCCACAAAATTAAGCAGTAATATTTATTTAATAAAAAAAATAGCTGAGAACACGGATTTAACGGTTACACAAATAGCTTATTTTGCATTTATTCAATCTTTAATTGAGTATGGAGTGTTGCTGTGGGGTAGTTCTCATCATGCTAATCAAATCTTTGTTTTGCAGAAGAAAGCTGTTTGTGCAGTTGCGGGTTTTGGTTTCAGAGATACGTATAGGTCTCATTTTAAAAAACTGGGTTTTATGACTGTTGCAAGTTTATATGTATTGGCATGTTTAGTGCATGTGAGAGAAGGTATGGATGCTGGAAATTACAAGTTTCAAAATAAATTGCATAACTATTGTACCAAATCAAGTAAAAACATCTGCTTGCCATACTGCAGACAAACAAAATCATTAAATTCGTTTCATTATATGTCAGTCAAAATGTATAATATTTTACCCTATACAATTCAAAAATTACCAGCCAAGAAATTTAAGTTATCTCTAAAAAATAATTATTAAATATTGAATTATATCATGTTAATGATTATTTTAATTTAAGTTTTTAAATTGATTTGTTAATGTTCATAAGTGTGCATGTAAAAATGTTTTCTTTTAATATTAACTCACAACTTGTACCTGACGTTTTTGTACCACATTATTTTACTATGTTTATGAAAATAAAGTTTATCTTATCTTATCTTATCTTATCTTATTCCGTAATCATTATTGTTATATTTGCATCAAATTGCAGTGTTAGTGTGGTCTCTCTTTTACCTTCTTTGTTCATGGAGAAAGGTGATAATCAACCTTTTAACAATGTTTCTAAAGATAGCTATCAACAAGCAGAATAAAAAGGACTTAAACAACTACCTATAACATAAGCTTGCTTCTTACTTTTTATCTTTATTTGAAGAAACTGGAATGCTGAAAACAAACAAATACGCCTTATACAATACTTTTTCTGTACTACAAAAAAGCCAATCTTTTTAATTTTGACATTGTTTTGGATGAAAGATTACTGTTACACATGATAGTGTGGCCCAAAAATCCTCAATCTCAACAATTTGCTATTGTTATGTCGCCTATGTTCTTAAGCGTTATGCCGGCAAGAGCTGTACCGTTGCGTTTGATAGCTATTCAGCGGCACCATCCAGTACGTAGACAGCTGAATATAACCAAAATACAAGTTAAAGAGGTCAGTTGACATAACTTTTGAACACAAAATACATATCACAGTCAAACAGGATGATTTTCTATCTAATGAACACAATAAATCCAGACTTATTTCATTCTTTTTAACTGCTCATTACAACCATGGAATTAAAACAAAACAAGAATTTAGTAACGCTTTACAAAAGAGTCTTAAAATCCTAAAATAGTGACAAAGTAGCAATAGTTGGCAAATATGTTGATCTTATTGTCTTATTGCATCTGAAAAACAAATATTATTTTTTAAACCAAGCCATGGCAGAGAAGATATATTTGAGTCAGCAATTGCAAACTATAAAATTAAAGGACTGCATACTTCTTGGGCATGCATTTAGCGGATGTGAAACAACTTCCGCTGCATATCGAAAATAAAACTTGTCTGTTTCAATTTGTTGAAGAAGCGAGATACACTGTAAAGTATTACTGTTAGAATAAAGCTGAAGATGGAAACAAAATATTCCTGGCATGGTACAATGCACTTTACAAGCAAACTTCTCTTAACATGCATTATTACAAAGTTTTTACTAAATGTAGATCTTTTTTGCCCAAAAACATCAATTTTTACTAGAGGGTATCATTTATTGTAAATGTAGATTCGTCACTAAATATGATATAATGGTAAAAAATACGACGTTCAAGTAAGTGCTCACTCATTAATAAAAAGAATTTTAGTCGTTTTTTGAAGTTTGGTTTGAATGCGTGAAATTTATTTGTGAACATACGATTACATACGTGAGTTTTAGATATAGCACCCAGCTGATTTGCCTTTGTTTTCAAAAAAGTTGGTGATTATTGTTAACTGATTCTAACACTAAATTTGTTGCAGCATCATTTTTATCATAAGTCTTTTTTTTGTTTTTCACGTTTTTTACATCACCAAAAAAAAAATGTTTG
Source organism: Tachinus rufipes (assembly GCA_963932245.1). Lineage (NCBI taxonomy): Eukaryota > Metazoa > Arthropoda > Insecta > Coleoptera > Staphylinidae > Tachinus > Tachinus rufipes. The sequence continues at coordinate 11,134,880 of OZ010741.1, forward strand.
TACCAAATTTCTTAAAGCACTCACAGATACTTGCAAACCGGGAAATTTTTGGTGGAAAACTTCAATTGCATTTTTATAAAACACTTATTCAATACCGTAACATTTAATCAGGTAAATGCGATGTTGTAAGATTAGCATTTTTCTGGAGATATTTGTCAAATATTAACAAATATTGTAGTAATTTAATCTTGAATTGTAATAATTAAAGCTGGGATTTTATGCATTTGCATACTCTATAATACTTATATGCCAGTTAAATAATTTTATATCTACACAAATTAGAAGAAAACAAGTGTTAAAAATCAATATTTGTTTTGCATATTTTGCATATTTTTGAGTTACTGTGCATATTTTAATAACAGCTCCATATCAGTGCGTATTTGGTGCGAATTTGCATATTTGGTGGGTATTTACATATTTTGTGCATATTTTTACCAAATTTAGCATTTTTAGTGCATACTTTGACTGAATTGTGTGCATATTTAATGCATATTTTGGCAAAATTGCGTGCATATATATGAGCATATTTTTAACTTTTTAAATGCATATAATTCCCAGCTTTAGTAAAAATTATTTACTAGCAACAATCTTGATTTTCAATTACTAAATAAGATTTTATTCTTAAAATCAAATATAACTCCATAACAATAACTTTCACAAAAAAAACTTTGGCATGTCTATATCTCTTTCTAAGCCTTTTCTTACAATACTTCAAAAAACTTGGATTTACAAAGTTTTAGATTTTGTATACTGCATTTTTATATATTTTAAGCACCTTGTATAACAAAATTAGAGTTTTTCAACGTAGTTTGTATTATTATTGACACACTGTATAATATATACAAAGATAGAATTGTATACAGTTTTACACAAGCATTACTTGTAGGTAGTACTTTAATTGTAATGTTGTTTCCTGTAGGGCAATAAATACCTATTTTTTTAATTATTTATTACTTTGTAGTTTTATGTTTGTTTAATTTCAAATGTGTAATAATTATTATAATTTGATTACTGCAGATATGAGTTGTTAATTTTTTTAACTAGGTACTTTGTAAATGTGCGTACTTTGTTAAATCATGTTCGAGATATTTTAATTAATCTTATAGAGTTTGCACTAAAATGTTAGATATAACAGTTAATAATAAAATTATTTATTTATTAAATTAGTTTCATTTTTTAATGAGTTTAAACGTTTCTGCCAAACATTTAAAATTTGCATTGTTAATATGAATGACTGATTATACTAATTAAATAAACTAATAATCATTTAAAAAGTTTTCACTTGGATGCATTTTTGATTATTGGTAATTAAGAATTTGAAATAAATTATTTTATTACTTTTATTTTGGTATATAAAGCAAAATTGTTTAGACTATAAGCAGTACTAACTCATACTCGAGCAGTAAAACATAAAAAAAATGTTTACTAAAGTAAGAATAATTAATCAAACAAAGTTTAATACAATTATTCATAATATTTTTTTCAGTTTGTAATTGTCGCTGTGATTGCCATCGTGGTAGCTCAAGCTAAACATATTCCAGAAACTTTTGAACACAAAGTTGAAGAACAGCATGAAGTACATCATGTAAGTGAATTATATCTATTGCAAACAATTTTTTTAAATAAATTTAATGCTCATAATTTAATTTATATAAAAAAAATATTTTTTTAATATTTATTAGTACACGTTAGGTCTAACAACTAGTTTATTTATTATATTACATATACTAAGATATATTAAAAATTTATAGGTTACTTGGTGATAAAATAAATAATTTCGATTTTTTTTTATTTAGTTTATCTAAATAATAAATTATAATTAAGATTTTATATTTTTAGTCACCATCTCCATACAAGTATGAATACGCTGTAGAAGATGAAAAAACAGGAGACTACAAATCCCATCAAGAAGAAAGTGATGGTGAAATTGTAAAAGGCAAATACACCGTTGCTCATCCAGACGGAACAATTATGACCGTCAAATATACAGTTGGAAAGCACACGGGATATCAAGCTGTTGTTACAACACACGGAGAACATGATCATAAAGTTGAATATTATGGATTCTCTCCTGAATTTAACAAAGCAGTATCAGAATCTGAACTATCAAAACATGACTATTCACATGAATCAGCTTCTAATAAGAATGTACAAGTAGTGCCAAGATATTATCATGAGAAAAAAACTAAAAATGTAGGAGAATCTCAATCTTTAAAATATGATTATTCACATGAATCGGCTTCTGATAAGAACGTACGTGTAGTGCCAAAATATTACCACAAAAAGAATATTAAGAATGAAGGGGAATCTAAACTATCAAAACATGTTCACTCACAAGAAGCAGCTTCTAATAAGAATGTTCAAGTAGTGCCAAGATATCATTACCATGTGAAAGAAATCAAGAATGATAGAGAATAAATGTTGATATTAATTATTTTTGTTGTTACGTTTTTTGTTTAAATTTTTAATAAATATTTATTTATAATAATTTTAGTTTTTTTTTTTTTTACTTTAATAATTTTATGTTATTAGACTACAACCTAATTTGCAGATAATTGACACACTAAAATCGAATGTTTGTAATAGATTTTAAATTCCAGAAAACTAAAAAAAAAATATAAATAAAATATTTCACATTGTAACGGTTACCACCATTCAATTTAATAAAAAGTTAAAGTTGGCTATCAAAAAATTATTGTTAATGAAATATTATAAAAATGTATTGACAAAGAAATAAGGAGCTTAAGAAGATAAAACAAAACTCAGCAAAAAACTATTAGCAAACAAGATAGATGAATAAAACAAAAACGATTAAGCTTAAAAAACAAATATTTTACATAGAATTTAAGAAATATAAAAGATACAGAGTTAAAACTAGAAGAAGAATTTGAAAAAGCCAAATTAAATATATTGGCTTTAACAAAAACCAAAATAAAAAGTTAAGTAATAGTCATAGTATAGGGAAGCAAAAAATAACAAAAAAATGGAAAAAACAATAAAAAAATAAAAAAGTGTAAACGAAACAGTACTGATAATTAAATTAAAAAATAAAACAATAACACCAAGTTTAATCATAATATACGGCCGGAGTAAAGACATAATAAAATCAACAAAGAACAAATTCTGAGAAATATTCCAAATACAATATAAAAACCTAAAAAAACCTAATAAAAATATAAACAAAAATTTAGAAAAAATATTGATCACTCATGGAATGCCAACTAAGAATAACAACGGAAAAGTTTGATAAATTTCTGTAAAACAAATATATTAAACGCAACATAAATTTGTGATTTGACATCATCTTTCAGACGGACGTACGTAACTCCTGATAAAACAATTAACAAAGACATTTATTGCCGGCACCCGAACAAGACTAACACTAGAACTAGAAAAAATTTCAGACAATTTAATTACACCCTTCACAAAAATATAGTAAAAATCATTAACTATTCTGTTAACCCAGTTATATAAATTGTTTTTTATATAACTGGCTCAACAAACACTAAAGTTAACATCTAACACATAGTGCATTTACCTTGTTTGTTTAATTCATTAAACATTAATTTCACTTCTTTAACGGCTTATTACCAAATTGTCATTTGGCGTCAAATTATTGAACCGCATCACTTCACTGCGGAAAAGGTACTGATACTCCCTTTTCTTGTTCTCGCTGCAGTTGCTTTTCCCCGTCGCCCTGCAACCGAGATAATCCGATTCATCTCGTCCTATCGCATCAGCGTGCTACCACTATCTGCCATTGTTTACGATTCTTTTTCAATAAAATGAATTTACAAATAAATATTAATAAATATTTTGCAATTAACAAGCATATAATTTCACTATAGCATACGAGGGTTGCTATTTATGTATTGAGAATAGAAAGAACAAATAAATTAATTTTATCAAAAATATTTTTATTGCTTTACAAAATAAATGCCTTTAAGATGTATACACTTTTGCATGCAATTGCAAGTCCAGTCAGAAGATGATAGCTCTAAAACATGCGTTTTGAAGGCCTCAACTGCTTCTACGGGCAATGAAAATCGTTGTTCTCGCAGTTTATCTTTAATTATTGGCAACAAAAAGAAGTCATTTGGTGCCGGTCGGGGCTGTAAGGCGGATGACCCATCAATTCGATCTTTTGAGTGTCCAAATACTCGTTTGTTTTATGTTATGTGTGTCAGCTCGCATTGTTGTGATGTAAAATGGTTTGTCGTTTTGGGTTGTTGTCTCTCAATTTATCAAAAACTTTAGCCAAACAAATAGTCATCTACCATGCTGAATTAACCGTTTTTTATTTTATTTTGAAGAAATACACTTTCGTGAAGAAACACGTCACCATTTGCTTTTTAACGCTTTGATAACAAGCAACTTTTGTTGGCTTTTCCATACATTGAAACACCCAAACTGCCAATTGGCTTTTTCTTTCTGGCTTATATGCATAAATTCACGACTTGTCACCTGTGACGATGTTGTATACGGCTTTGGATGCACCGCAGTTGTATTTTGTAATCATTTTACGGCACTAATCAACACGAGAATTTTTTGAGCATCTGTCAACATGTAAAATCCAACGTGCACAAACCTTCCAAACACCCAAATGTTTGTGCAAAATCTTATGTATGCTGGTCATACCAATGCTTAAACGTGTTTCGATTTTGCAATATGTTACATAACAATTTTCTTCAATTAGTTTTTGCACAGCATTGATATTATCCGGCACAATTTAACTGTGTCTGTGAGCAAACTACGGCCACGTTTGAATTTAGTGTATCAGCAATATACAGTGGCTGTAAATGGCGTTTCATTGCTAAAAGTTGAATTCAGTTGATTGAAGCACTGTTTTTGAGTTAAAACACGTTGAAAGTTATAATAAATCATAACTCAAACATTTTGGCGTCTTAATTCCATCTTTTTGGCCGAGATGATATTTACTGTAAACAACACAAATTGTGCTCGCACGTCAAAACGTTCTGAGTACGTATAATGTGAAAAATGTCAAACTTTACTATGACAATGTCAGATTTCACCAGTGTTGCTAGTTCTCAATACATAAACAGCAACCCTTGTAGAATCAACGGATTGTGATTCCAGAATCAATATAATTACATCAATACATAGTATAATATATTACCAATCAATTAATCAGATCATCTTAAAGGTATAGTCTAATAACAGTAAGTTTACAGCTGCTTTTTACTAGTGTATTGTGTTCCGCATATAAAAGCCTAATCGGCCAGTGTAAGTTTGAGAATCTTTTGCAGTTATTGTGCAACCCCAAGAACTCAAACCCAGTTGCACAAAACATTTTTAACAACTGTTACTTATAAGACATTAATGCCAAATACAGTGTTAATTCATAACTTCTATGTCTTATATGAATAACAATTTTGTAGAGTCTAGTACAACCCAAACTCTACCAATGTACTTTAATTTACACACCTTCAAGACTTTCATCGGTTTGTGTGTGAATAACTTTAAACAGTTGTGAAGTACTTTAATAACTTCATTGATGGTGTACTTGATTATATCTTAAAGATCTATTCGGTGTATGTGTAAATAGCCTCAACATATTTTCAAACATGACCTACGTAAATAGTATTGTATACAATACATAAATTATTATAAACAATGCTAACAAAAATTACTTTTAACAATTGTTTAAAAATTCAATACAAAAACAGGCATAACAGTAATTACAATCTATCCCAAGTTTTAAATTGACGCTTTATTACTCTCTTTCTGGTTTTTGATAACCTTAAAAATCTTTATAGTCCAGTCATATATGCTCAAATATTGATCTCATCTCTAAAAAATTTCAAAAGTTTTAAACTTTGCACACTGATTTATAGGTACCTAATAAAGAATATACTAAAAGTCCTAACAAATATGACACAAGCTTTAGCGGTAATAACAAAAACAGTGCTTTTTTTTCGGTTTTTGTCAATATCTCAAGAACTGTAGGTAGGAGGTAAAAGTTTTTTTTCAGTTTTGTATAGTGTCTATCTGGCACTGATTATCTAAATTTATATTTTGCCTGTTGCTCTATCAATGTTTATTTTAATTTCTTGTTTGCTTTATCCGTATACTATAATGGTTAAACCGTTGGCGTATCTTTTTTCTAACATGATTAGTCCAAGAGTTTTATTGTATTATTGTACGTTTAAAAAAATTAATAGATTACGTTTCAAGGATTATAATAAAAGATTTTTATTTAGACATTATCGAAAATTAATTAATGTTATATGATTAGCAATTAAAAAAAAGCAATCAGCTTTATTTTGTTTTTAACACTAATACAAAATACAAAAGTAGTCAGTTTAAATAATAATGATATCTCTTCGATTAACAATAAAGTCAAAATTGCACAAGTTGAAAGAAACAAAGCTTATAAACAATTTAAAAACTCTAATCATGTTGATGATTAGAATTAATATAAAATTTAAAGAAAATAAGTTAAAATTTTACGAACTGAAAAAGATATTGTGAAAACATTATAGACTTTTATAAACACAATTAGAAGTAATGATGAACTGTTTATTAAATATTTTATTAATAGTATTTAGCAACAAAAATAATCATATACATTTTTGTATTCTCAGCGGGTCTCTTTAATGAATTTTATGTTAAACTTGATCATATTCTGTGTTATCTAGACAAAAAATAAGAAAATATTATAATTGGTGCTGACTTTAATGTAGATTTTATCAAAACCAATGAACATCAAAAAATGTTTATTGATTTGGTACAAAGTTGCAATTTTGAAATCACTAATTTTGAAATAACTAGGAGAACACCTATCTCAGCAACATGTATAGACAATTTCTTAATTATAATAGACGTACCATATGAAACAACAGTTATTAAACCGAATCTTTCAGATCATTTTGGATTAATAATTAATACACAATGGTTGGTAACAATACAAAAACGTATACGCAGTATAAAGGAAAGTTATTGTCTTTAAAACATATAGATCATTTTTATGTTGCGCTATCTAAAGTTGTTTGGTCTTTTGTTTATAAATGTTAAAATTCACAGAACAAATTTACAAGTTTTTTCAATACTTTTTTAAATATTTTTAATCATTGTATTCCAGATGAAATTATAAATTTCAACAATAATAAGAAACAAGTTTGGAATACATCAGAATTAAGGAATCAAAAAAATTATCTTAATTTACTATATGCCATTAGGAAACAAACCAATTCAACTAAGCTGAGTGTATTAATAAAAAAAGAAAAAAGCAAATATAAAAACGAGGTCAAAAAAACAAAAATTGATTTTAACAGTAAATTGATAATGGAATCATTAGACAAACCAAATCAAATTTGGGAAATAATTAATAAAAGCATCAATTGAAAACAAGTAAATAAAATCTCATTAACTATATCTGCTAACGAACATCAAATTTTTTTTGTTAATTCAGTTGAACATGTTTTGTCTAGTTTTAATCATAATGATAACAGCCATCAATTTTTATTAAACAATTACACAAGTGATACAAGCGCTTTCTGTTTTCTTGAACCAGTTTTGACAATGGAAATCAAATCTGTGATAGGATTGTTAAAAAATTCTAATTGTATAGATCTGTATAATCTAAATTCTAAAGTACTTAAATATGTGTCAAATGTTATTGTAGTACCTTTGGAAAATGTTATAAATGCTTGTTTTAAAGAGGAAATTTTTCCTTCTGAACTAAAATTATCAAAAGTCATACCAATATTTAAAAAAAGGAATATAACCCAATGTAAAAATTATCGGCCTATACCAATAACACCAATTTTTTCAAAGGTATTTGAAATGTTATTAAAAAAGCGCTTGTTCTCTTTTTTAGACAAATTTATTTGTCGGGCACAGTACGGATATATTCCTTCTAGATCTACAATAAAAGCTGTAAAACAACTTGTTCTTGAAATCGAACAGGCCTTTGAATGCAAAAGTGTAATGTCTGCTTTTTTCTTAGATCTAAGCAAGGCATTTGACTCAGTCAACATAGAGAAGTTGTTGCAAACTCGAGTTCTATGGCATAAAAGGTGTTGCATTAAATATTGTTAACAGCTACTTAACTGGCAGAGAACAGATTGTATTTGCTAGTGGTACTTTTTCGGATAAAAAAATGTACTACGGTGTGCCGCAAGGGTCTATTTTAGGTCCCCTGCTGTTTCTGTTGTACATAAATGATCTTGAATGTAATGTAACACTAGCAAGGACATATCTTTATGCCGATGACACAACTCTCATTTAAAGTGTAACAGCTTCTGTGGTAGATGGGTTGAGTCTTTTAGAAGAAGCAAAACAATAGTTTCATGCAAATAATTTAAAGTTAAATGAAACATAAACAGAACATATGTTTTTTTCATTACTTAATGCAAATGAAGGTGTTAATAAATCAATAATATTTTTATATATTCACTTAGACAATAAATTATCTTGGCAACAGCATGTGGAATTGTTGTCCACAAATTTAAGCAGAAATATTTATTTAATAAAAAAAATAGCTAAGAACAGGGATTTAACGGTTACACGAATAGCTTATTTTGCATTTATTCAATCTTTAACTGAGTATGGAGTGCTGCTGTAGGGTAGTTCTCATCATGCTAATCAAATCTTTGTTTTGCAGAAGAAAGCTGTTTGTGCAGTTGCGGGTCTTGGTTTCAGAAATACGTATAGGTCTCATTTTAAAAAACTGGGTTTTATGACTGTTGCAAGTTTATATGTATTGGCATGTTTAGTGCATGTAAGAGAAGGTATAGATGCTGGAAATTACAAGTTTCAAAATGAATTGCATAATTATTGTCTAAGTCAAGTAAAAACATCTGCTTGCCATAGTGCAGACTAACAAAAACATTAAATTTGTTTCATTATATGTCAGTCAAAATGTATAATATTTTACCCTATACAATCCAAAAATTACCAGCCAAGAAATTTAAGTTATCTCTAAAAAAATTATTATTAAATATTGAACTATATCATGTTAATGATTATTTTAATTTAAGTTTTTGAATTGTTTTGTTAATGTTTATAAGTGTGCATGTAAAAAAGTTTTCTTTTAATATTAACTTACAACTTGTACCTGACGTTTTTGTGCCACATTATTTTACTATGTTTATGCAAATAAAGTTTATCTTATCTTATCTTATCATATCTTATCTTATCTTATCTTATCTTATCTTATCTTATCTTATCTTATCTTATCTTATCTTATCTTATCTTATCTTATCTTATCTTATCTTATCTTATCTTATCTTATCTTATCTTATCTTATCTTATCTTATCTTATCTTATCTTATCTTATCTTATCTTATCTTATCTTATCTTATCTTATCTTATCTTATCTTATCTTATCTTATCTTATCTTATCTTATCTTATCTTATCTTATCTTATCTTATCTTATCTTATCTTATCTTATCTTATCTTATCTTATCTTATCTTATCTTATCTTATCTTATCTTATCTTATCTTATCTTATCTTATCTTATCTTATCTTATCTTATCTTATCTTATCTTATCTTATCTAATCTTATCTTATTCCGTAATCGTAATCGCTATATACGCTATATACGCATCAAATTGTAGTGTTAGTGCGGTCTCTCTTTTACCTTCTTTGTTCATGGAGAAAGGTGATAATCAACCTTTTAACAATGTTTCTAAAAATAGCTATCAACAAGCAGAATAATAAGGACTTAAACAATTACCTATAACATAAGCTTGCCTCTTACTTTATATCTTTATTTGAGGAAACTGGAATGCTAAAAACAAACAAATCCGCCTTATAAATTACGTTTTCTGTACTACAAAAAGAAGCTAATCTTTTTTGATTTTAATATTGTTTTGGATGAAAGATTACTGTTACACAAGATAGTGTGGCCCAAAAATCCTCAATCACATCAATTTTCCATTGTTATGTTGCCTATGTTTTTAAGCATCATGCCGACAAGAGCTGTACCAATGCGTTTGATAGCGATTTAGCGGCACCATTCAGTACGTAGACAGCTGAATAGAACCAAAGTAAAATCTAAAGAGGTCAGTTGACATAAACTTTGAACACAAAACACAAATTACAGTCAAACAGGATGGTTTTCTTTCTAATGAACACAATAAATTCAGACTTATTTCATTCCTCTTAACTGATCTTTACGACCATGGAATTAAAACAAAACAAAAATTTAGTAACGCTAATAAATTGATCATCTACACTGGAGTCATAAAATATTAAAATAGTGACAAAGCAATAGTTGGCAAAGATGTTGATCTTATTGTCCTTTTTTAAACCAAGCCACGGCAGAGTAGAAAAAAGGTATATTTGAGTCAGCAATTGCAAACTATGAAAATAAAGGACTGCATACTTCTTGGGCATGCAGTTAGCGGATGTGAAACAACTTCTGCTGCATATCAAAAATAGAACTTGTCTGTTTCAATTTGTTCAAGAAGCAAGATACAATGTGAAGTATTACTGTAAGAATAAAACTGAAACTGGAAACAAAATATTCCTGGCATGGTACAATGCACTTCACAAGCAAACTTCTCTTAACATGCAATATTACATTGCTAAACCAGACTTCTTTGCGCTGTCGCCCATAGAAGAAACAGCAATTCAACATGCATTTTGTGTATACCACCAAATCCAAGTTGGGTTAGGAAATAAACTTTCTTCAGAACAGTAGGGTTGGAAGTTTGATCCAGCCGGTTAATCCCAATAACTACAGAAGACGCAGCAAAACCTAAGGCAGTTTTCAATCTTATTTCTTGCAAAATGTATAATTCTCTTCTCATAATGTTCCAACGTATTCAAAAGTGTTAGCAAAACATTATCAAATATTGATTTAGAAGTATCTAACAATGGTGATGGTAAAAAGTACACTTATTTTTTTTTGCTTTGGCATCTTCAATAAATTGCATATTGTGCCGTGCTAACGTTTTTTTTCAAAAAAAAAAAACAAAACTAGTAGTGCTCTATAACTCTGTAACTGCTAAAAGTACTAGAAAAATGTTTTTGATCATTTTAACTGCAAATTTTATCAGCTTTTATTGTGCATATAGTTAACTTTTACCTCCGACCTTTAGTTCTTGAGATATTTACAAAAAAACAAAAAAATGGCCTGTTTTTGTGATTGCCGATAGAGCTTGTGTCATATTTGTCAGGATTTTTAGTATATCCTTTAATAAGTATCTTTTAAAAAAAAATTATAAGCGTATAATGAAAAACTAAAAATAATAAAAAAAAAGTATAGGAGTTGAATACTACAATAAATTTTTTTTTTTTAAATTGAAAGGCTTAATAAAATTGTATTTATTTAACTTAAATAATAATGTAGGCTAAATAATAACCAGCAAAGTTTTATTCCACTTAAAGCCCTTCTACTACAACACATTTTTTCATCATTTTTTTGAAATTCATTGTAAACATTGTGAATAATCGCTGGTGTCACTGTAGCAAAAGCATCAATAATTCTGTTTTTTTTTTTAATTTTAGTATTATCGTGCATGTCCGTGATAAACACTAAAAGTTTAAGAAAATTATTGCGGTTAGGTCTGGAGACTGAGCTGGCCAGAATATCAGTCTATTGCAACCCATCCAATTTGAAAAGTTTTTATTAAGCCAATTTGTAACAATCAAGGCACTATGCGCTGGGCAGCCATCATGCTGGAATATCATTTTTTTTTAATTCTAAATTTTTTTTATTTAATTGAGGCCAAAAATATTTATTAAGAATTTTCAAACAATAACTAGCGTTTAGCTTTCCTTTCAGAAAAATTTAACCAACTACTTTATTATAGGTTAACACATACTATACGTTAACTTTCTTAAATTTCTGACTGTTTGTACAAATACTAAAGTGTGGATTTTCTTTTGCCTAAAAGCAACAATTTTGATTAGAAGGTATCCAATTTGTTGTAAACGTAAGTTTGTTACTGAATATAATATGATAGTAAAAATTACAGCTTAAAGAATGAGTTCACCTATTAATATAGAAAATTTTAGTCGGTATGAATCATTGCTTTGAAGTTTATAAATAAAAGTTGGTTTAAATGCGTAAAATTTATTTGTGGACATAATATTTCATAAGTGACATTTAGATAAACAACCCAGCTGATTTGCTCTTGTTCTTAAAAAATGTTGGTGATTATTATTAACTGATTCTAACACTAAACTTGTTGCAGCATTATTTTCATCATAAGTCTTTTTTTGTTTTTTACGTTTTTTACATTACCAAAATCTTAAAATTTTTGTACCAAATTTCTTAAAGCATTCACAGATACTTGCCTCCGGGAAATTTCCGGTAGAAAACTTCAGTTGCGTATTTATTGGACACCTCTCCAATACTGTAATATTTGATCAGGTAAATGAGCTGTTGTAAAGTCAGCATCTTTCTGGAGATATCAGTTCAAATATTAACAAATAATTGTAGTACTGTTACGTAAGCATAACTTGACAACAACAATCTTGATTTCTAATTACAAAATGAGATTTTATTCTTAATATCAAATATAACTCCTTAACAATAACTCTTATACAAAATATTTTAACATGTCGATATCTACTTCTAAACTCTTTTTTACATTATTATTACAAGCTTGAGACATTATAAAAAAATACCTTTTTTTTAAAAAGTTCAATAAAAATGTTTATTTACACATACATATATATATAATTGTAGACTGTTTTACACGGGCATTACTTGAAGCTGGTACTTTATTTGTATGTTGTTTCCTGTTTGGCTATAAATATTTATTTTGTTCAGTTATTATTATAACTAAAACATTTATTAAATTTAACTTTGGATTTTAATGTTTGTTTAACTTCAAATATGTAACATTTATTATAATTGATTCCAGCAGATATGAGTTAGACATGTTTCAACAATATTTTGTTTGCAATTTGTTTAAGTAAATGTTTTGCGTATTCTGTTAAATTATTATTGGTATATTTGAATTAGTCTTATAAAATTAGTGTTTAATATTAGATATAACAGTAAATAATCAAACTATTTATTTATTATATTAGTTTCATTTTTTAATTAGTTTAAACGTTTCTGCCAAACATTTAAAATTTGCATTGTTAATATGAATGACTGATTATACTAATTAAACTAATAATCAATTAAAAATTTAAAACAAATTATATTATTACTTTTATTTTAGTATATAAAGCAAATTTATTTAGACTATAAGCAGTACTAACTCATACTCGAGCAGTAAAACATTAAAAAATGTTCACTAAAGTAAGAATAATGAATCAAACAAAGTTTAATACAATTATTTATTCACATATTTTTTTTAGTTTGTAATTGTCGCTGTGATTGCCATCGTGGTAGCTCAAGCTAAACATATTCCAGAAACTTTTGAACACAAAGTTGAAGAACAGCATGAAGTACATCATGTAAGTGAATTAATTATATCTATTACAATCAAATTTTTTTAAATAAATTTAATGCTCATAATTTAATATCTATAAAAAAAATATTTTTTAACATTTATTAGTACACTCTAAGTCTAACAACTAATTAATTTATTATATTACATTTACTAAGATATAGGTTACTTGGTGATACAATAAATAGTTTTGACTTTTTTTTTAATTAGTTTATATGTATTATCTACAGGGAGTTTATAAATGAATGGGATTATGTAATCACTTTAAATGTGCCGCTTTTTTTTAATTGTTTACTATACTATTTGTTTTGACAGATCAACTTTGACAGCTGTCAAGCAAACATATGAAAACATATGTAGTATAGTAAACAGTTTTAAAGAGGCGGCATATTTAAAGTGATTACATAATCCCATTCATTTATAAACTCCCTGTATATAACTAAAATAATAAATTATAATTAAGATTTCATATTTTTAGCCTCCATCTCCGTATAAGTACGAATACGCTGTAGAAGATGAAAAAACAGGAGACTACAAATCCCATCAAGAAGAAAGTGATGGTGAAATTGTAAAAGGCGAATACACCGTTGCTCATCCAGACGGAACAATTATGACCGTCAAATATACCGTTGGAAAGCATACGGGATATCAAGCTGTTGTTACCACACACGGAGAACATGATCATAAAGTTGAATATTATGGATTCCCTCCTGAATTTAACAAAGCAGTATCAGAATCTCAAGAACCAAAATATAATTATTCACAAGAAGCAGCGTCTAATAAAAATTTACAAGTAGTGCCAAGATATTACCACCAAAAGGAAAAGGAAAATGAACGAGAATAAATGTTTAAATTATTTATTGTTATTATTAATATTGTTGTTACTTTTTTTACATTTTAATAAATAGTTAGGAATTTTAAACTAAATTCTTTTAAATGTAATAAATAATAATTCTTATAAAATTAACACACTAATTGTTTCTTATCTTCTCTGTTTGTCTACTTCTTTTTTTTGTTTTTTAACTGCCCTTATTTATTCTATCTTTTAATTTCTCAATGTTTTTTATTTGTTTTTTTTTCATTAGTTGCACTATTTTAACATATGTTCCATAGTTTTCTTAGTCTTTCCGCAAATTCTGCACAATTTCAATCATCTTTTTATATAATAATAATAATAATAATAATAATAATAATTTTATTTCTATTACATATAAATTATACAAATAGAAAAAGGTAAAGTTCAGACTAGGTCTGTTCTCCCACATAACCTTTTCAATTTTCACATTAATAATTTTGATCTAAATTAATTACAAGCTTCTTTTTCTTCCATCCTTGTTTCTTTGATCCATTTAATACACTGTTTAATGTTACATTTACTACTGTAGGTGTTGTAGGCACTCCAATTACTTTATAATTTAAACAGCAAAAAATCTGTACTATCTCTATTGCTCTCTTGGTACACTTTCTATAATATGTTCAAAATGTGCATTGTACCAATACTCTTTCATTTGTATTATTTTTTCTTGCTTATTTATATATCACTATTTTTTTCTAAAGGGTCTTTCAATAAAAAGCTTGATTTTGAATAACAAGCTATTTGAGCATCTGTCAATTTTGAAGCTATTATCTTTTGACATTTAACAAGTAAATACTACGACATTAATAAACAAGGAACGATACAAGCTTCAAAAACGCATTGAAATTATTAAAATTTACTACAAAATCGGCAAAAAAATTTGTTTCCTTCAAATGCATCAAAATGATCCGGAATTTCAACAAAAACTTATATTTAGTATTGAAGCCCATTTTTACCTCAAAAGCTACGTTAACAAGCAGAACTGTTGCATTTGGGGCTCACAAGTCTTTGCATCCTCAACGTGTCACTGTTTGGTGCGGTTTTTGGGCTGGCGGTGTGATTAAACCCTATTTTTTTTTTTAAATAATGCAGGTGCAACTGTAACGGTAAATGGATGGCGCTACCGAGCTATGATTAATGATTTTTTATGACTAGAATTGGAAGATATTAATGTGAACAACTTTTATTTTCGGCAAAACGGCGCTACGTGCCACACAAGCAACAAAACAATCGCAATTTTGCAAGAAAAGTGAAAGATAAAATCTATGCCAATGCTCCACAATTGATTCAAGACCTTGAAGATGGAATTTGTGAAGTTATCGAGGACATACAGCCGCAAATGTGCAAATTAATTATGGAAAATTTTATGAAAAACATGTAGTACTGCAACCGTAACCGTAGCGGCCATTTGACTGATAACGTTTTTAAATGTTAATGGCATACTTTCTTCTTTACAATAAAATAAACATTATTTGATTTTTTTTCAAAAATAACTTTTTTTTTAATATTAAAATAAAACTTTTTATTGGAAAACCTTATACAGTTTTGTGCTATATTTCTCTTCTAGATTCTCTTATTTTTTTTATTTTTTGGTTAGCATAACAGTTTCTATTGTAATAATTTTTTTTTGTTTTTTTTTTACTTTCCATTTCATGCACTAATTTTTATATTAATGTATTCTTGTAAGATTTTACATTTGTGTTTTTGTCTCATTCTTTCTTTATACGTCATTGCTTTGTTTTTGTAATCTTAACTTATCTTTTTTGATATCCTCAAGCACAATTTATGCTAGAGTTTCTCTGTTTAAACCTAGCATGCATTTCCAATATTTTACATGTATTGCTTTTATTTTTTCTTGTTTTTTCTATTTCTTTATTTCAGACCTATACAATATTATAATTCTAACTAAACTAACATAAGCCTTTTTATTTTCATACCCTCAAATTTTCTTTCTCATAATTTTTGTGTTTTCTACATTAACTTTAATTTTTTTTTTTAAATTTTTTTTTATACTTTTCTTTATTTCTTTCATTTCTTTTGTTTCTTTTTCATTTTCTTTACCAACTTCTACCCCCCTGCTTAAGCCAGTTTCAGTTTTTTTTAAACATCTGATAAGTACGTTGTTAATAACATAGAACTTAGTGGGCGGCCCTGTTTTACTTTTTTCTATGTCTAAAATCTTTTACTCATCTTCACATCCTTCTTGCTGTCTCCTCATACACTTATTTATTCTTCTTACCAGATGCTGATACAATTCAACAATTTCTCTCTGCCTACACTATTAAATGTCGCCTTTAGGTCCAAGAATAACGCATATACATTTTTCCCTTTCTCTGCTATTTCTGTAAAATATAAAATATTTATGATACCTCTTCTCTTCCTGAAGCAGGCTTGCCCGTCTGGGATTGTTTCATTCATACCCAGTTCCTAATTCAATTCTTTATTTAATATTATTCTTTACTACTATTACTATTTGAATTGCTTGCATAAATATTTGACTTAAAAATATCAGTTGCAAACGCATGCCTCCGAGAAAATAATATAAAAAATCCCAATAATAATATTCCAGTGTGAGTGAGTAGTTGAAGTCGCTATTAAAAATATTTTAAAGTAAATCAATTGTAATGTAAAATCACGATAATTATTTATTTATTAAAACTTAAAAACCTAACAACAATAATAATAAATAATATCAACATTTATTCTTTTTTATTCTTAATTTCCTTCTGATGATAATATCTTGGCACTACTTGTACATTTTTATTAGAAGCTACTCCTTGTGAATAATTATATTTTTTTTCATTCTCGTTTTTTTTCTCGTGGTAATGTCTGGGCTCTACATGTTCATTCTTATTTAAATTTGATTCATGTGAATGATCATATTTTGGTTCTAAAGATTCTGATACTGCTTTCTGAAATTCAGGAGGGAATCCATAATATTCAACTTTATGCTCATGTTCTCCGTGTGTGGTAACAACAGCTTGATATCCCGTGTGCTTTCCAACTGTATATTTGACGGACATAATTGTTCCGTCTGGATGAGCAACTGTGTATTCGCCTTTTACAATTTCACCGTCACTTTCTTCTTGATGGGATTTGTAGTCTCCTGTTTTTTCGTCTTCTACAGCGTATTTATATTTGTAAGGAGATGGTGGCTGAAAATTTATTATTTATAATCTATTTATTTTAATTAACCCAAAGTAAATATGTTTTAATTAATAATTTTATACCAATAGACTATTTATTGTCAATTTAATTAGATTGAAAATATAATCGCCAAGCCAATTAATTTGGCTACAATTAAAATTTACTACGTACATGATGTACTTCATGATGTTCTTCAACTTTATGTTCAGAAGTTTCTGAAATATGTTTAGCTTGAGATACCACGATGGCAATCACAGCGACAATTATAAACTAAAAAATGTACAATTTAAAATAATTAATTGTATTAAGCATTTTATGATTAGTTTTTCTTACTTTAGTGAACATTTTTTAATGTTTTACTGCTCGAGTATGAGTGAGTACTGCATTGTGAGCAAACAAATTTGCTTTATATATCAAAACTAAAGTATTTAAAATACATTATTTAAAATTTTTATTATCAATAAAAACGCATCGAAGTGAAAAGTTTTTAAATGATTATTAGTTCAATTAGTATACAGATTAACAATTTAAATTTGAAGTTTGGCATAAACGTTTAAACTCAATTAAACGATTGAATTAATAATTGAATAATTTTAAAATTCAAATTTATATTTAAAATAATTTAGTATAGTAATAAACATGCTCATTTATCATTAATATATTTAGTTTATGTCTATTGTATTAGTATTGTTAACAAATATTATAATTTAAGTTAAGCAAATATGGAAAAGCCAAATGACAGACAAATAATTATAAAAAATGTGTTTAAAAATAATTTATTTAAGAAGAAACATTGACAAGTTATATCCAAAAATGTTAAGGTATTTTATATAATGTTTGAACACAATCTTTTTTTTTAGTTTCTTATTTAATTTAAATGTTGGTAACCATGAGTAATAATTACTAACTTTACAGATGCGCGGAAAAGTTGTTTATCAATCACGATGTTTTTTATCTTTTGCAACTTTTTTTTGCAATATTGTTTGCAGTAGGTGTAATCAGTTTTTATTATTTATAGTCCAGTCAAACAAGCTTTTTACCTCTAAAAAAATCCAAAAATATTAAAACTTTGTACAATTGTGATTTATAGGTACTTAGTAAAGAATATACTAAATGTCCTGACAAATATGACAAGCTCTAGCGGCAATCACGAAAAACAAGGCACTTTTTATCGGTTTTTTGTTAATATCTTGAGAACTGTAGGTTGGAGGTAAAAGTTAATAAAATTTGTAATAAAAATAATCATATACATTTTTCTAGTATTTTTAGCGGTTACAGAGTTTTAGAGCACTAATGAATGCGTTTTTTTTTTTTTCAAAAAAAAAGTTAGCACGGCACAATATGTAATTTATTGAAGATGCTAAAGCAGGAAAAAATAAGTGTACTTTTTACCATCTTTTGTTAAATATTTGTAAATTAATATTTGACAATGTTTTGCATACACTTTTAGATACGTTGAAGAGAGACATTGTAAGAGGGGAGTTATACATTCCCAAAAAATGAGATTGGAGACAGTCTCAGGTTCTGCTGCGTCTTTTGTAGCTACTAAGATCAACTGACTGGTTCAAACTTCCAACCCCACTGTTTTGGAAAAAGTTCATTTCCTAGCCTTACTTGGATTTAGTGGTATACACAAAAAGCATGCAGCTTTGCTGCTTCTTCTGAGAGGTTTTTTTTAACATTCAAAACTGATTTGGTAAAAGCTTTGCAACAATGCATTTTAAGGGAAGTTTGCTTGTGAGGTGCATTGTACTATGCCACAAATATTTTGTTTCTAGCTTCAGCTTTATTACGTCAGTAATTCTTTGCAGTGTAGCTCAACTCATAGTGTGCAATTGCTGACTCAAATATACCTTCCTTTTTACTTGGTTTAACAAATAATCTCTGTCTTTCAGATGAGAAGTCCTTCCCATATTGTCCAATAAGATCAACATCTTTGCCAACTATTGTTATTTTGTTACTAGTTTAGGACTTTATGATTCTTGTGAGGATGATCAATTTACCAGCGTTATTTATTCTTGTTTTGTTTTAATTCCATAGTTGTAAAGAACAGTTAAGAGGAATGAAATAAGTTTAGATTTATAGTGATCATTAGAAAAAAAACCATCCTGTTTGACTGTGATTTGTGTTTTGTTTACTCGTTTACAAAGTGTATGTCAACTAACTTCTTTAGTTAGTAATCAGTTGTCTACGTACTGGATGATCCTGCTGAATAGCCATTAAACGCAACAGTACATCTCTTTCCGACATAATGCTTGAGAACGTAGGTTACATAACTTTGGCAAATTGTTAAAATTAAGGATTTTTGGTCCACACCACCTTGTGTAACAGTAATCTTCCATCTAAAACAATATCAAAATAAAAAAAAATGGCTTCTTCTTGTAGTACAGAAAAAGTATCGTATAAGGCAGATTTGTTTGTTTTCAGCATTCCAGTTTCCTCAAATAAAAATAAAGAGTAAAAAGCAAAGTTATGTTATAAGTAGTTATTTAAGTCTTTATTACTCTGCTTGTTGATAGCTACCTTTAAAAACATTGTTAAAGGTTTGATTACCGCCTTTCTTCATAAACAAAGAAGGTAAAAGAGAGATTGCAGTAACACTACAATTTGACGCGTATGCCACGCGTATTGTCAATGCTATGTGGAAGGAAGGGCAGGTAGTTGTGGGAGAAGGAGAGGACTGTCAAAATAAACAAAGAACCAAACAACTTCTTGGCCCGTAACAATACAAAATTATTATTTTTATTTTAGCGCCTTATAACTCAGTAACCGCTGTAAATACAAAAAAAATATATACGGTTATTTTTATTGCAAATTTTATCAGATCATTATGTATATAAATAATTTTTACCTTTTACCTACAATTCTTGAAATATTAACACAAAACCAAAAAAAGGGTCCTGTTGTTTCAGTTAGTGTCTAAGATTTAATTTCTACAAAAGAACATACGTAGCATTGTAAATGTCTCAATTTTATAATTATTGTAAAGTCGTGGCTTTTTAGTAGAAAATTCATTTTGTTGAAAACAGTTTTTTTTTTTTTTTAATCTAGATTTTTATTTCTTTTTGTGAATGATTTTAATGATCATTAAGAATTGGAATAAGATATATTTGCTTTTACGCTTTATAAGTTTTTAATTAACAATAAGATAATATTCAGTTTGCAATATTTTATTTACTAACAATAATTAATTTTGTTAGTTTTGGATTTATATCTAGGCTATATTTTTAGTTATTTTTTGCTATCATGTACATAAGATGTTGCAGTCTATGCTGTTAGCAAACATGATCGTATTGTTTGCGTACCGTAAGTTATTAATTATTTTACTGTTTAGAGATATGCTATTTTTATGATTCTCCAGAGTTTTTCTAAATATACATTTTAAATAAATTTTTTTCTTCTTCCTTTTATCAAAAACCTTACGGCTTGTAGTGACGATCCGTCATTCGTAATCCCACTGCTTCTGTAAGAGTAATCTTCAGCTGTCCTTCCATTGCGTTAGCTGTTTACTAAAAGGTCTTTTTGTAAATGTTTTGCCATCTTTTACTACCATTGATAAGCGAGTATCGTTCTTTCTTGTTACGTGTGTTGCATTTCTCTCTTATTTCTATGTTTGTTTTGCAATCCACTAGAGTGTGTAAAGTTTTTATCTTCACAGTTTGTAACTGTATATTTGGCTCTTGTTTCTACTACGTATCTAAGTACAGGTCTGACACATCCTTTGTATATTCTGGATTTACTCTCAGTTGATATGTATTTTTTTTTATATTAGTCTGCGCAATGCTCTTGAGATTTGGCCTGCTTTATGACGCTGTTTTTCAGATCTCCGCATGCGTTGATTTGTACTCACAAGTATTCAAATTGAGACACTTGTTATATGACATGGTCCTGCATTACTACTTTGTATTTGATTAGTAGTTTTGCGGTAGTCAACGCTTACTAGATTATTTGTTAGTTGCAATTTTTTGTTTTGAATGTGTTTAGCAAACGTTAATTTCCGTTTTCTAAATCTGCAATGATGATGGCGTCGTCAGCGTACCAGACAATTCTACGACTGTCCTTCTTAGTTTGTATCCGTGGGTTACTCTTTCCAGTTTAATAATGTTGTTCGTTAACAAGTTAAATAAAGTTAAATAGTTGAAACTTGATTTGAGTAATTTTGATCTTTATTTCTTTGCCGTTTGTGTTTCTTAGTTCTTATTGTCTGTGTTTAGTTGTTTAATTGTCTCATTTTGTCGAATGCTTTTTTAAGGTCAACATAGCTGAGTTAGGCACGTTTATTGAGTTATTATGTTTTCTACAACTTGACGTACCACACGTCTTTTAATCTTTTTGCATGAGTACTTTTTTTAGTGGTAGTGTGCGCCAGAAGTTTGGTAAATATCTTTATAAAAGTGTCAAACATAAGTATTTATTTGAATTGTCTAGTCTACTTTTCTTATGTAAAGCAATGCTTGTGCTTTGCTTCCAGTCTTAGGATACTTGAATGGTAAAAAAAATCTTATTAAAAAGGTTTACTAATTGTTCTGTAAATGGTTGTTTTCCATATTTTAAAAGTTTGTTTTTGATGTTATTTGAGCCAGGTATTTTTCCATTTTCAAAAGTTTTTATTGGTGTTTCTAAAAAGTGTTTTTTTTTTAGAAATGGCAAACTTTAAATTGGAAACACTCTTATCTGTAACAGTTAATTTGACAGTTCTTAGTTGTTTTGAGATAAGTTTGGTTTGGTAAGTTATCATGAATAAACTCACGCCAAAATAACGTTTGCAAATTCTTCAAATTTATTTTGAAAAACATGGTTTGGTTCAAGAAACTCATTAAGCATTACGTGCATTGTATGGTTCTTATAACTGTTCATCTTCTTTTTCTTATAGTTTCTTATCCGTTCCGGACGATGGTAACCATTCCTGCAATTATTATATTATTTACTGCTGCTCGGAAAAGCTGTGGTGGTCATGCCAACCCATGTTCAAAAATTCTTCAGCCATTATTTTTTTTTTTGACAGCTCTTTTTTCTGCTATTTTTTGCAGTATTTTTTGCTGTAGCTAGAATTTGCTTTCATTCTTCATAATATGCTCCAGGTATTAAAGTTTTCTGCATGTTATGGTGTTGAGGACCTTTTCCTTCTTTTGCTTTCTGTGAAAAATCTTAGTGTTGGTTATGCGATCCTTTCACAAAACTCTCAACATTTTTCGATATAACCACATTTCAAATGCTTCTAATTTTCTGCTTATAGCACCGGTTAGTGTCCACAATTCAACTTTTTAAAAAATAACAAAAAACACATAGCAGCGCAGAATTCTCAGCTTTGTATGCAATGTGAGGTCATAGCTTTTTAGTAAGGATTCCATACTGTTGAAAACAGCTCTCGATTTCTCTATTTGGATCTTGACTTTTTGAAAGTGATCCCACTGGTCGTTTACGGTAGTGTATTTATTTATTCTCTCAATAGGATTCTGATTGACGGTGATAAGGCAATTTCTAATGTGGGATTTACTGATGATTGTTAGTTTGGTTTTTTGATGTTTATATCAAGACCATATTTTTTGCTACTAGCTGTTACTCTATTCATAAGGTTTTGTAGTTTCTCGATGCTTTCAGCAAATATTACCGTGTCATTCGCGTAGCGTATACTATTTATGGTTTCACCGTTTAGCAATATTCCAGATTCTAAGTCTTCCAGAGCTTTTTTAAATATATATTTCCATAATATATTGAATATCAACGGCAATAATCTGCAGCTTTGCCTCACTCCTTGTAGTACGTTCACCTCTTCTATTTTCTGTCCTTCTAATCTGACAACGGCTGATTGGTTCCAGTACAAGTTTTTGATTATTCTTAAGTTTTTTTTTGTTATTTAAAATCTCTATCATCTTTTGATGTTGTACTCTATCGAAGACCTTCTGGAAATCAATATAGCAAGCAAAAATATCACAGTTATGTTCCTGCATTGTTGAAATAACACTTGAATGCTAAAGTTTCTGAAACCAAATTGCGTTGATGATATTTGCTTTTTACAAAGTCCGTATATAAGTCCGGTGACTCATAAGACTTATGGTTCTAAAATCTTTGCATTTTTTAACACCAGGTTTTTGGAGTAAGGTATGAACTCGGACTTGTGGGATGTTACCAGATTTATAAATGTTGTTCAATACTAAAGTCAACAGCTTTCTTTGTCGTGGATTTTGAGAAACTTTGTTTGAATATTGTTAGATTCAGATGCCTAGCCTTCTTTCATCGTCTTAATTTCTGGTTTCACCTCTTCTATTAAAATGGTCTATTGTCATAAAACAGTTGTTTAATATAATTTTCCCAAGTTTTTTTGATTTCAATCTTATTGATGATTATTTTTCTTGTGTTATCTTCAGAGCGATAAGTTTGAGAAATTGTATATTGTTTTTGCAATACGTTTAATCTAAATGAAAATAAGCTTTCAGTACGACGTCGTACAGTGCGCACACAAGAAGCAATTGATAGTGTGCAGCGTATTAATGATAATTTAAATGTGGCAATTTGTCATCGTGCTCAACAGTTAAACTTATGTTTATCCACTTTATTCAAAAATTTCCACAAATTTATTTAAAAATTTTGTTCAGTAATGAAGCACACTTTTAGTTAAATGGCTATTTTAACAAACAAAATTGCTGCATTTAGAGCGATAATAATCTACAAACCATTGTCGAAACACAATTACATCTAGAAAAAATTACCGTTTGTAGCGTTTTATAAGCCGGTGAAATCATTGATACATATCTTTTCAAAAATGGTATTGGTCGGAACGTTACAGTTAAGGATGAGCGGTACAAAGACATGATTTCCAACTTTTTTGTGCTTCAATTAGACAGAATTAATGTTGCAGACATGTAATTTCAGCAAAACGGCGCCACATGCCACACAGCGCTCAATACAATTAATTTACTGAAATAAACATTTTACGCACGATTAATTTTACAAAATGAACCTGTTAACTATCCACCTCGTTCGTGCGATTGGACGCTATTAGAATATTTTTTCTAAGTATATGTAAGTTCTATGTTTATACCGATAAAACAGAAACAATTAAGCACTTGAAAGCTAACATTTGACGCATTATTGCTGAAATACTGCTTGAATTACAGCAAACAGTTTGTGAAAATTGGACCTCCAGATTACGCCATGTACACTCCAGCTGCGGCGGTCACATGCCTGAAATCATATTCTAACATTAATGCTATAAAATTATCTGTCAAATAAAGCCAATTTTATAGATATTAAAAACATTTATTTGTGTTTTATTTTAATTTTAAGTTTTTCTCTTTTATAAAAAACACTTTTTACAACACTCAAACCTTTTGATGTGTAACAAACTTGGCAGTACTTTTATTCAATAAAATGTTTCATCTACAATTTGCATTTCCATTTTGTTTGATTACAAATTTTATTAATTGTTAACAATACTAATATAACAGACATGATCCAAATATATTAATTATGCTTATGCACTTCGACTAGCTGGTTTTTTTAAATGTTTTTAACACAATAAATCATTACTCTACAAAATCAGCTGAGATATAACAGTAAACAATAAAATTATTTAATAATTCCATTTTTTAATTGACTATAAACGTTTTTGCTAAATTTTACATTTGAATTGTAAATCTATATGACTAATTATAAAAATTAAACTAATAATCAATTAAAAAGTTTTTACTTGGATGCATTTTTGACTATTGGTTGTTGAGAATATGAAATAATTTATTTAATACTTTTATTTTGGTATATAAAGCAAAATTGTTTAAGCATAAATCAGTACTCATTCATACTCGAGCAGTAAAACATTAAAAAATGTTCACTAAAGTAAGAAAAACTAATCATACAATATATAATACAATTAATTAATAAAATACCCTTTTTTTAGTTAGTAATTGTCGCTGTGATTGCCATTGTGGTAGCTCAAGCCAAACATCATCCAGAAACTGAACATAAAGTTGAAGAACACCATGAAGTACATCATGTAAGTTGTAAATATTTTGTCAATATATATTTTATAATTGTCAAATTAATTAGTTTAGAAATAAGATTTTATCTTAAAATTAATTATGTATTTTGTAACAACTAATTAATTTATTAAATTCCATTTGTAATAAAATATTATAAATAATATTAATTAAAAAAAAAATATATAAAATTCAGCAAAAAATAACTAACAATTTATGTTTTTAGCCACCATCTCCATACAAATATGAATACGCTGTAGAAGATGAAAAAACAGGAGATTACAAATCCCATCAAGAAGAAAGTGATGGTGAAATTGTAAAAGGCGAATACACCGTTGCTCATCCAGACGGAACAATTATGACCGTCAAATATACAGTTGGAAAGCACACGGGATATCAAGCTGTTGTTACCACACACGGAGAACATGAGCATAAAGTTGAATATTATGGATTCTCTCCTGAATTTAACAAAGCAGTATCAGAACATGATCATTCAGAATTAACTTCTAATAAGAATGTACATGTTGTGCCAAGATATTATCACAAGACGGAAACTAAGAATGAAGGAGAATCTCAACCACTAAAATATAATTATTCACAAGAAGCAGCTTCTAATAAGAATGTAAGAGTAGTTCCAAAATATTACCAAGAAAAGAAAATTATTAATGAAAACAAATCTCAACCACCAAAATATAATCATTCACAAGAAGCAGCTTCTAATAAGAATGAACAAGTAGTGCCAAGATATTACCACCAGAAAGAAAACGAGAAGAAACGAGAGTAAATTTTGATGTTAATTTTTATTATTGTTGTTAAGTTTTTTGTTTATTTTTTAATAAATATTTAATTATTGTAATTTTAAACCATAACTAATTTTTTTGTGTGTGATTACAATTACACATTGTACTTGCAGATACACTAAAATACTTTTAATTATTAGCATGTCAAGTCTTACATTGTCGGTTTTGTTTTTATATATTTTGTGTGCAAATATTCTTTAATTTATAAAAGTAATAAAGTTATTTGCAACGCTATAATAATTAGTTTTGACAATTAAATAAATTAATTAATTGAAAAAGAAATAGTAACTCAATTGTAATAGACATAAAATAATATTTATTTACAATGACTTTGACTACTGTTAAGTCTTGTTTTGTGCATTTTTTGTAAAATCAAATTGAATTGAGAACGTTATTGACAATACTAACAGTTTAATGTGTCTTCCAAATTGCTACACTGGCTAGCAAAAAATAAAAGTCACTTTAAAATTATGACAGTTTTTTTTTTTTAATTTAATGTTAGCATGATGATTCTGCGGATAATACTGATTCCTCTGCAGTACTTAAGTTTGAACAATTACTGAATAAATTTTTATGCCAAAATTTTGAGAAATTTAAATTAGATGTTCTTAATCCTGTTACCGACCAACTTAAAATTATAAACTCACGTATTGTTGCCGTAGAATCTGAAAATATTAAGCTTCTGCTGAATTAAATCAACTTCACTCCAGAGATGCTGGAACTTACCAACCTACATCAGCAGTTACTGAAAAACAAATCCAAGAAATTATGGAACGTAATAGACGCAAACATAATATTGTTATTTTTGGCTTGTTAGAATCTAAACCAAATGAGCAAATAAGAAACAATTCTGTATTATTACGGGATATTTTAAAAGTTCTTGAGGTTGAGCATGGCGAGCTAAAACCGATTAGATTGGGAAAACATGATTGTACCCGCATCAATAATTCACGTCCCTTAAACCTGAGTCTTTCTAGTGATACTAATATAAATAATCTGTTTAAGAACATTAAAAAGCTGAAGAATATAGAAAAATATAAAAACATCAACATTTCTTGTGATAATACGCCTATGCAAACCCAGTATTATTGTGAAGTGAAACAAGATCTTTTACGTCGTACGTCGGCTGGACAACTAGGATTGAGAATTCGCCACATTTCTGGAATTCCAACTATTGTAACTAAAAATTCAAAAAACTAGAATGCCATAGAAACAACTTTCTACATATTTATTATCAAAATACTCAAGGACTTTGTTCTAAAATGCATATGTTTTACACAAATTGTACTAATTCTGAATTTGATATAATATTTCTTACAGAGACATCGTTAAATAACTCTATTTATAATTCTGAGCTTTTTGATCAATCTTACACTGTACTTTGCATAGATAGAGCGTTTTCCACTATCCATCGTTCTACAGAAGGGGGAGTGCTTTAAGCTTTTTCTAAAAATATATTATGTAAAATGTTAAATACTACACATTTAAATTTGTTAGTGCCCTTAATTGACTGTGTTGTTTCGGAATGTAATTTTAACTCATTTCTATTTTATTCTGTAGCCGTTTACATACTCCCAGATACCCCCGTAGACACACGTAAGTCTTTCTTTGAAGCTCTTGCAATTATTATTTTAAACAAACCTGTTTTGATTGTTGGAGGTTTTAACACACCTTGCTTCCGTAATGTGTCAACCATATTACGTTGTTGTAAAATATCTTGTCTGATAAATTTTATTAACACACTTCAATTGCAACAATTAAATAATGTTACTAACTCGGATGAAAATTTGCTTGATTTAATATTATGCAACTTTGAATTTAATTATGTCAATACGTATAGGGAAACTAACCCTTTTGTGCCTGAAGATGATTATCACCCAGCTTTGTCAATGTTAGCAGAAATTTGTACATGCAGTAAACCGCTATTTTTTCCAACAAATCATACAATTTTCGTAGAGCTAATTTTTTAAAGTTATATCAAAACCTGCTTGAAACTGAATGGATTTTCTTAGAAACATATACAGATGTTAATGCCGCTGTCGAAGCATTTTACAAGGTTATTTATTCTTATTTTCATACTAACGTACCTTGTAACATACGTCGTACCACTAATCATTATCCACCATGGTTTACTCAAGACATAAAACTTAATATCAAACAAAAGCTTTACTATCACCGGAAATGGAAATCTTCTAAGACAACATTTTATCGTGTTAAGTTTGAGAGGTTGCGTGATTTAACTAAATGTCAGATAAGTGCTGCATTTAAAAATTACATGTATGACATTGAACAAAAGTTTAAAATTAATCCCAAAAGGATTTGGGATTTTATTTGCATGAAAAAGGAAACTACTAAAATTCCAAGAAAATTATACTGTGGTGATGAAACCTTTGAGTCTCCACAAGACATAGTTACACTTACGCTTTTGCTACTTTATTTTAAAAAACATATGACACAACTCATCCTAGTACTACTTATACAAAATTCATTTCAAATTGCAAATTGCTGCACGTGCAATCTATTACTGAGTCAGATGTACTTGCAGGCATTAATATGCTTAAAAACTCTCATACGGCAGAGAATGATTGTATCCCATCTTTTTTAGTACGTGATTGTAAACAAACTTTTATTCATCCGCTTCTATGCATAATTAACTTATCTATTCAAACAAGTACATTTCCAGATGTTTAGAAGACAGCTGTAATTAGCCCAGTACATAAAAAAATGACGTTACAATAATAAACAATTACAGGCCGATTGCTTTATTACCTAATTTCAGTAAAGTATTTGAGCATATATTGCATAGTAAAATTTACAACCATAAATATCAGTAAATAGGTTTTTCCTCATCAACACGGTTTTCTGTCGGGTCGTTCTACAGTCACTAACTTGGCTGTCATAACGCAACATTTGTTCGAGTCACTAGATTTACGTAGTCAAACTGATGTAATCTATACAGATTTTAGTAGTGCGTTTGACACCATTATTCATTGTGTTTTACTTAGTAAACTTGAATCTTACGGACTTACAGATAATCTTATAAAACTTATTTTTACATACTTAGATAATAGGTTTAACTATGTTTATTATAATGGTTTTAAATCATGCAAGTATTTGTCTACTTCTGGTGTACCACAAGGTTCTAATCTAGGTCCCTTACTCTTTGTGTTATATATTGATGATTTAATATCGTTTTTTACTTGTCCCGTACTTCCTTATGCGGATGATATAAAACTGTTTCTGAATATTAAAAACAATGATGATGTAGCTGTCCTTCAAAATCCTGAAAAACTTGTAAACTGCTGTTGTGCCAATAGCCTTCATTTAAATGTAAACAAATGTCATACAGTCTGCGTTATCCATTACACTCGGAATACCTTATTAATGGTATCGCATTGGAACGTAAAACCGAAGTTCAAGATCTTGGTGTTTGGTTTGGTAATAATCTTTGTTTTGATGTTCATGTGAGTTGCACTGCCACATCTGCTATGAAGGTGCTTGGTTTTATCATGCGTACATCTAAATTTTTTACTGATGTTTCTCTAGTGAAATTGTTATATTACTCCCTGGTACGAACTAAATTAGAATATGCCTCCTTAATATGGTACCCAACATATATGAATCAATCCTTGACTATTGAGCGTGTGCAAAGATGTTTTTTAAAATATTTGACGTTTAAAATATATAACGTATATCCAGAGCAGAATGCGGATTATCAAAGAATGTTACAGCGTCACAATATCTTATCGCTTTCTACAAGAACGGAAGCTTGCAGTGCACAATTTATGCATAAATTATTAAATAATGTGTACGATTCTCCAAATTTACTTGCAAAAGTAAATTTGTATGTCCCACGTCCATCGTCAAGATATTCTTATACATTTATAAATAAAACCGCAAGAACAAATATTTACTATAAAGCATCTTTGACCCACATATGTAGTAATGCTAATAAGCTTTATAATGATATATTTATGCAGTAATCTTGTATGTCTTTTATGTTTTATGCATTTTGTTATATCTATAGTAATTACATCTACTTAATTAATTATTATTGATTTAATTAGTTATCTCTATTATTTTTTTTTCTTAATTCTTAACTTTTGTTAAATTTGTATAAACAACATTTACATTTATGTTATTTTATTATTTATTTTATTTTATATTTTATATTTTTTATGTCGAATTGCATATTTCTGTAATTGGAAGTTGCTTCTGTGGGAATAAATATATATATTATTATTATTATTATTAAATGTAAACAATTGTGCTGCATTTTGCACATTAAATTAAAATTTCAATGTTGAATTGAAAAGCATATTTATTGTTTTTTTTGCGTATTTTGAAAATATCACAAATTTACAGTTCAGACAAAGTTCAAATTTTTGTTCTTAGAACTAATATGGAACAAAAAATATAAAAAAAAAACTTATTACTAATAACGAGTATTACCCGCTCTTACATTAATGACTGCTTGAAGTTGACAAAGAAAACTTTAAATAAAATTAAGGATTACATTCTGGTCAATATTATTCTATCCCTGCAATAGCAACTGTCTTTGATTCTGAGCAGTTTTTGAAGCAGGTGTATGCTTTTGCATACGTTGTTCCAACTCATCCCAAACATATTCTATGGGATTTATGTCCGGGCTAAAAGCTGGCTAATTTAACCGCAAAATTTCTAATTTATCCAGATAATCTCTGACAACATTAGCTACGTGAAGTCTAGCAATATTTTGAATAAAAATGCAGTGCTTGCTCATAGTTGTCATAAAGAACATAACATAATCTTTGAGAATCTGCATAATGTATCTTTAAACAAACAAAGTGTCATTTTTTATAAAGTAGAACTCTGTGCTTGCTTCAGTAAAAATTTCTGTTCCAACCATAACTTTTTTTATTTTATTTCCAACAAACTAAGACAATTTTTTGTCACAAAATACCTAATATTGCAAATAAATGAAAGAAAATGCAATTATTTTTTAAAGTTTTGTTTGCAACAACCTTTATCTTAGATTGTTGTATTGTTGTAAACACAAAAACAATTTAAGGATCTAGAATTTATTCGCAAAACACTTCTTTTCTTTTGTTGGCTGAGGAAGCAAATCTTATAAAGGTTTTTGGATACAAAATTATTTTATTTTTCAACGTAGTTTTTTTTGAGCTCTATACACTTTGTCCAACGTTTTTTATCTTTAAAATAAAATAAGATTTGTCGAGGTCATCAAAAAAGGCATTTGTTTGTGAGATGATTTCATTGTTAGAGTCAAATTTTTTCCGCCGAGCCATTTCTTTAGATTTGGAAACAAAAAATAATTATTTAAGGCTAAATCCAAAGAATAGAGCAGATGAAGAAGCAATTTGTAACTTAATTCTTAGATTTTTCTACAGAAACTGCAAATGTGTGCACCCTTGCATTGTCTTGGTGGAAAAAAACTTTTTTCTTGGCCAAATGCGGCTGTTTTTTTTTTTCAAATCCTTATTAAATGGACCCAATAAGTTGACATAATATCCGCTATTTTACCTCTTTAAAGGTAGCCAATGAGGATTATTCCGCGTTTAATCCAAAAAGCGGTCCCTATGACTTTATTGGCAGGCAAACTTACCATGGCTTTCTTTGACGCCGTTTTACCTCAAAAAACTTTCTGTTTTGGTTCTTTGATGTGTTGTGGTGAATCCACGTTTTGTCTACGGTTACAAAACAGCGCAACAACTTGTCAATATTGCGGTTGAACAACACCAAACACTCCTGCAAAATTGTCATTGAGAAATTTGCTTATGTGTTTTTTTTTTTAGTTTCTATAACTTATTAGTAGTCTTTTAATCGGTATATGAGAGCATAAAATCCATAAAAAAAATTCTACGATTTTTTTAGTTTATTTGTTGCATTTTTTGTTTAAAAACCGCAATTTTAACTCAAAATAATAAATACCCAAATACACAGAACAATTTTATATTTTCCAATTAATTTACATCAAAATACGTCAGTTTTAAAGATTAAAAAATTAAAAAATTAAAAGGAGCCAAGCCCACTGCAAACAAAAACATGGTTTTGTGGCTTCTGCGGCTTATTGACAGGGTATAGACACTTAAAATGGCGCCAGATTTAGATTCTACGGAAAAACTTCTGGTTGATTTCATTTAAATTTACTTTATTTTTTTTTTAGTTAAAATTGCGGTTTTTAAACAAAAAATGCAATTAAGTTAAAAAACGACAAAAAAACTAATAGAAATTGTAGAATTTTTTTTTATGGGTTTTATATCCATATACAGGGTGTAGATTAATTGGCGGATAAACGCCAGGTAACTTTATAGATCGTGCCAAAAGAAAACGAAAATCTTAATTCCAAAATGCTGAAAAACTTTTCGTTTGGCCTCACGAGGTCCTCAAAGTTTTGTTACGCTTGGCAACGTTGCAAACTTTCTAAATTCAAACCAATAATTCAAACCTATAATGTAGGCAACTTAATACACATAAAATAGGCAATTTAATACACACATCAAATTTTATTTTTTATTATAAACTACAAATGTTCAAATTGGCCACCGTTTACTTCTAAACACTTTACAGCACGTATCGATATCAAATTTATGACGTTCTCAAGCATCGCCGGCGTTAAATGTTAAATCTGTCAGAGTTGCTATACTCATGTCAATTATTTTAAATATATTTTCAAACAATCAATTGTGCATTGAAATAATTAATATTTTTATTTATGACAGAATCTAATAATTTATAATAGTTGTATCAGCTGCAATGTATAAATTGTTCTATAATTCAATAATAATTATAGTACCTATTTGCTGGATTCACACATTTATTTTGAAAACGCATTTTAGCCGCATGGTGAAACGACAAAAGTCACCGATGGTTTTTGTCAAGGGTGGTCACGGGATTGACATGGCAACGTAGTAGTTGTTAATTCGAGACAGACATAAGGCAGACCGCCGCATACTACACGAACGCAACATAATATATTTCGCAAATGCATCAAAACACCATTCATAATTTAATAATGCGGTATGTGTCGTCAATGTGCAACCTCACACAATTTTAAATTAATGATTATCAAAAGAATAAAGTATATCATAATATTTAAATTGAATTTTATTTGAATTGATCCCCTGATATTTATTGCATTGCCTACTTTATAATTTGAATTTTATTAAAAATTTTGCTACGTTGCCAAGCGGATTTTTAATTTAAATTTGATTTATTCTTCAAAAGTAATTTGCACATTTTTCAATGTTTTTTATTATTAAGTTTCAATAAACCTTGTAATTTTTATTATACTAAAAAAGAAAGCAAATTGGTACATAATATAAGCAATTAATACAATATTTGTATTGACAAAATTAAAACTTTGAGGACCTCGTGAGGCCAAACGAAAAGTTTTTCAGCATTTTGGAATTAAGATTTTCGTTTTCTTTTGGCACGATCTATAAAGTTACCTGGCGTTTATCCGCCAATTAATCTACACCCTGTATACCGATCAAAAGACTAGTAATAAGTTGTAGAAACTAATTCCCAATGCACCCCCCCCAGCTTTCGTCCGTTTGAAATGGAATTGCCCATAGTATTTATCAAATTTAACCTTTGTTTGAGTTTTTTTCCGCAAACTTTTCATTTTCTTTTCAAATCACGAGGAAGTCTGTTATCAATGGCTGACACACACAAACTAAATGACGCAACTTATTAAAATTTTGACAGGAGTCAGTTGACAGATGCCTCTGAATA
This sequence comes from Tachinus rufipes, assembly GCA_963932245.1. NCBI lineage: Eukaryota > Metazoa > Arthropoda > Insecta > Coleoptera > Staphylinidae > Tachinus > Tachinus rufipes. Next base: position 11,168,777 of record OZ010741.1, read on the forward strand.
GGAACAGTGTTGTCCTTACAGTTGAGAGTCAGGTAATTCAATAAGTCACGGACAAACTGATCCGCCCTACCCGCCTACCGACTAACTATACCGATTACTGATTGAGTCAAATCTTATGTCAATTCTCAGTTAAGTGTTACAAGGTGCTTTAAATTTTTTTCTCAGACTACTACTTTAGGCAATTAATTGTTTTAAGTAGTTGCAACGTTTAGCTTGTATCTATATTGCTTGCCATCATAATTTGAGATTGTTTTAAGGTGTAATCTAAAAGATAGTTCACAATCTAGCTCTATTCTAAGATACGTTGCAGTTCTTATCTATAGAATTGAAGCGCTGTTAAGATAAACGTTCTTATGTAGGGGTGTAAGGGGTCGCACTTAACACTAAACCGACTCAAATGCCAACCTCACCTGCACGTGGTGCACCCTGCTGGAAAACAAACGAGGCTCTGGCGACCGAATATTTGCGGAATAACTATAAATCAAGCAACCTGAGAACTAAAGAAATGTAATTCTCAAAACCCTCTACCAACTCGCAATAGCCAACGCGGTAGAGTACAGCCAACTTTCCCTTAATATGGTTAAAATGTCGATATCAAATTTGAACAGTCTCCAGGCGAGTAGAACAAGAAGTTCAGAATTCAGTACTGACAGTAAACTGCCAGTCTGCTCCAAGGAATATGGGGGGAGCAAGAAATTGATAATGAACATTGCTACGTATAATATTAGATTGATGGCAAGGACAGAACAGAAGAATTGAAAGCGGAACTTGGGAAAATCAAATAGAACGTAATAGGTATAAGTGAGACAAGAAAAAGAGGAAAAGGGTACACCAAACTCTAATCAGAACACAAACTCTACCATAAAGGACACAATGACTCCAGCCTGGGAGGGGTAGACATACTGATACACAAGAGCTTAACACAGAATGTATAACGGCTCAAAGCAATATCTGAGAGGGTAATATACGAAACAATACAATTAAACAAACTGGAAACGGTAAAGATAATCTAAGCCTATGCCCCTATCAGTGCAGCCAAAGACGAGAAGGTACTCAAATTCTACGAAGATGTTTCCAGAAGATTAGCCAAAAACAGAACATCAATAGTGTTGGTGATTGGTGACTTTAACTGCAAGATTGGCAAACAAAGTAGCCCATACAAAAGATATGTTGGTAAACATAGACTGTGCAAAATAAACACAAGAGGAGAAATGATGGCAAACTTCTTGGAAGAGGAACAACTTTTCAACGCCAACACCTTCTTCCAAAAACAGCAGAACCGCAAATGGACCAGGGCAAGCCCGGATGGCAAAACATTCAACCAGATAGATTACATCTTAACAGAGAACATGCATTTGATACAGATCGTCAAGATATTGAATAGCTTTATGACTGGGAACGACCACAAGCTGGTTAGAGCCCGCATTTGTATCAACCAAAGACTAGAGAGAAGCAGATGGTTCAGGAAATCAAGATCCATACGAATAGAAAGAAAGCAGTTAGAACACACACCAACAAAATTCCGAACATACCTAGAGAACAATTTAAAAGAAGAGGAATGGAGTATCGGGAACATAAACAACACAATCAAGATTATCGCATGCACACTAATAAAATTAGCAGTACCTTACACACAAACTAAAGCTACAAACCTGAACAAACTTAGCGCGCAAACACTAAACATGCTAGAAACAAGAGGACGGCTTATAGTAAACAACAAAAGATCCAAAGATCCAAAGATCAAGGACAAGAAAGGGAGAGAGATCGAAGGAAGACAGAACATCATAAGAAAGGTACAAGAATTTTACGCAGACCTGTATCAGACGAAGGTTAAGACCGATATCCCTAAACAGGAAAGAGCAAAGAAAGTTATGAACGTAAACTTTGAAAAAATCCCGGAGATTACAAAGAACAAAATAAGAATAGCACTACAGCACATGAAGCAAGGGAAAGCAGCGGGAGAAGATGAAATAGTGGTAGAGATGCTGAAACAAGAAATGCATGGAAGAGGAAGATATACTACGGGACTGGGCAAATGCACTCGTAACCATCATCCATAAAAAGCCTGCTATCTCATATATGAATAAAACTATTCTCAAGAATAATAACGAACCGTCTCACATCTAAACTAGACTACTACCAACCTAAAGAGCAGGCGGGGTTCAGGAAGGGTTTTAGTACTACGGAACATCTCTAAACAATGAGAACACTGATAATGAAAACGGTGAAATACAATATACCTATATGGTGGAAATATGGGCACTACAACAAGCCCTAAAACAAGCTAGAATTGACCACAGATACGCAACCTAACCTAACCTAACCTAACCTAACGTAATTGGCAATATTTATCGGAACGCCACGCTACAAGTCCAGTTATACGAACAATCAGAGAAAGTAGAACTTAATAGAGGGTACGGCAAGGCGACCCTATGTCACCCAAACTCTTTACTCTGGTTTTAGAGTACGCACTCAAAACAATCAACCTAAAGGACAGTGGCATTAATATCCATGAAGAAAATCTCAGCCACCTCATATTTGTGGATGACATAGTACTGATAGCCAAAGACAGGGAAAAACTCATCTCACTCATCACTAACATATACAGTGCCACAAAACGTATAGGCCTGGAAATTAATTTCAACAAAACCAAATTTATGACATTAAATGTAGACAAAGAACAACATATAACGTTAGTCAAACTCTGACTGTGAAAAAGGCAAACCAGGAACTAGAAGTAAACAAGAGAATACGACAAACCTGGGCGGCATATGGCAAAATTAAGAACTTATTGGTTATGGACATCCTCCTTGAACTTTAAACTGAGTTATAGAACCAGTGTATATTGCCAGTAACTACTTACGGCGCCCAAACCTGGACCCTCACGAAAGCCATACTAAACAAGGTACAAGTCAACCAGAGAGCTATTGAGAGAGAAAACCGTAAAACAACGGAATGGATCAGGAGAAAAACAAAAGTACAGGATATCGTACAACACACAGCCACTCAGAAATGGAACTAGCCGGGACATGTCGCAAGAAACCAGGACAAATGGAACGGGAAATTAACCCGATGGAGACCATGGGGCAACAGAAGAAACGTAGGACGGCCGCAAATAAGATGGACTGACGACCTAAAGCGAGAGGCAGGTCTGAATTGATACCAGGCGGCACAGAACCGAGAAAAAAAAAAGTGTAATTTGCTCATAATATTTGATAAAAAAATAGCTTTGTTCTTTCTCAGTTTGATTTTTAGTTTACAGTAGCAAAGCCAAATTTTAAGTGTCTTCAAACCGCTTAAAATCTTAACGTCATAATTTTGGGATTTTTTATGTGTACAAGAGCATCAGCTAATTGAGCAATTTTGACACCTAAAGTTATGCAAAGTATCTGCTATATACAAGTTAAAGAGTATTGAAAATAATACTTAATTCTAAAAGACTATTGCCTACCTCTGTCTCATTTGTGCAAAAGGTAGACATGTGTCCTAACAGCTTTACGATCACTGTTTTTCTTTTTAGATAGAAAGCAATAAGTTTGATCAATGTAGGATTGAACTTGAATTAATAAAATTTTGCAAGTAATTTCTGGTGCTAAACTTTATTAAAGGCCTTTTCAACATCAATTAATATGACTCTAATAGTCCGTTTTATACAAAAACTAGTTTTAATATGGTCGGACACTTTGTTTAGTTGATAAGTTGTGAAAAGCCCAAGTCTGAAGCCGTGCTGAGCTGAAGATTTGTTAACAAATTTTCAGTTGCCGTGTGATCTTGAATTTTATTCAAAATTACTGTCACCATTTAATGGATTGGCATATAATTAATTAGGCAATAATTCTGATAAAAATGTTTAACTTTTCTAATTTTTTAGATAAAAATGACTATCAATTTTTTCTATACAGACAGATAATATGACGTCTTTAGCATTGCATTTGTAATGTTTTTGAGGAACATTTCAACCTTGTTAGAAAATGCTCTGAAGTCTTTGTTTTGGATCAGAAGCCAATTTGGTTTTAAAATAAGTGATAATATATTTTACCTTGGACAGTTTAAGCAATTCTAGAATAAAAATAGTGTTAATGCGCTGTAAACACTGTATTACTTGGTCCAAATCTCAGTCTAATACACCAGCAAGAATTAAAGTTTAAAACTGTTAGTAAATGTTTGAGCCTAGTTTTTCAAAGTGTAATCAATGCTTTTTTTGTCATAGAAATTTAAATTTAAGAATAAAAAACAAAATGTAAAGGTTAAATGTGTAAATTTAAATTAATGCATTAAACTAATTTGCGGTCACAAGTGTAGTTCACCAAGTTAAGGCCACAAAATAATAAAATTTAGTTCTAAAACTTGCTGATTAGTTTGTGTCATTTAACTAAATACTTTTACATAAGCCACAAACACAGCACCACAAGCAAGCATGTTCTAAAACTAATATATTATATTAATAGAAATTCTTTCACTTAAAAATTTGAGGTAATTATCTTAATAGATATATTATTATTAAATAACAACATTATTTTATAAATATTTATTTTATTTTGTACTCAATTTTAAATCTGCATTGTTGATATAAATTTCTAATTAATCGAATAAACATTACTGAATTAATTTTTGCCTGTCTACTGTTAGAAATTTGGAATAACTTATATCACTACTTTTATTTGGTATATAAAGCACAACTATTTGCACAGAAAACAGTACTCACTCATACTCGAGCAGTAAATCATTAAAAAATGTTCACTCAAGTAAGACACATAAATTATACTTCATAACAACACATTTAATTAATTATTTGATTAACATATTTTAGTTAGTAATCGTTGCTGTGATTTCCTTTGTGGTAGCTCAAGCTAAACACATTCCAGAAACTGAACATAAAGTTGAGGAAAAACATGAAGTACATCATGTAAGTAAACAATCTATAATTATTTAAAAAATATTTGTTAGTTTACTTATTTTAGTTTGTTTAGACAAATTAATTAAATCATATTTAATAAAAAAAATTAATTTATTATATTTTAAGCTATGTACTAATTAGTAAGTAAACATTATTTTTATATAAACATTTTTAGCCACCATCTCCATACAAGTATCAATACGCCGTAGAAGACAAAAAAACCGGAGACTACAAATCCCATCAAGAAGAAAGTGATGGTGAAATTGTAAAAGGTGAATACACCGTCGCTGATCCAGACGGTACAATCAGAACTGTCAAATACACAGTTGGAAAACACACTGGATTCCAGGCTATTGTTACCACACATGGAGAACATGACCATAAAGTAGAATATTATGGATTCCCTGCTGAATTCCACAAAGCAGTAGAAGAATCCAAACCACCAAAACATGTTGAAACAGAATCCAATAAATATGTACATATAGTACCAAGATATTACCAAAATAAGAATTAACAAGATTAAATGTTGAGATGAATTGTTGTTAGTTTTTTATAAGAATTTTAATAAATTGTTTTGTTAAATAGTACTTATTTTATTTTATTGATCTTATATTACAATAATTAATTATGAAATAGCAAAAATTTAATTTAACAAAGTATTTGTTGGACTAAACTGTATCATGTCAATAATCATTTAGTTATACCATGCGCTTGTTTGTTAATAAATCGTCCGGTTATATAAAATGAAAGTGTCCGAGCAGAAAAATCGTCATATGTAGTTCAGTAGAATATTAAAAAAATATATAATTTATTTAATTGAGATTGTATTTGTTAATGCAATGTTAGGGTTACAAAATTAATGTACCTGCTTCATAATAATAATGATTTAGTGAATGGAGAATGAGGGCCTGGAGCCTACGGTGCTTTGTATACTCCTTCGGGCAATGTAATAATGTAGGTCAGTGGGAAATTAGTTTGTTAAATAACAATTTTTTTGGTAATAAGTATAATAACAATAAATAAATTTTCAACCTGTACAGTTTTTTTACGAAAAATAGTACAAATATCGGCAATTGAAAAGCAGCACAAAATTTAAGCCATTTACATAGTGCAATTAAGTTTTTAATTGCAGTTGAAGTAATGTTTGTACATTTTATACATTATACGCATTACGTATATGGTAACAAAGTTGAAATTCTGTAAAAATTTAAAGAAAATTTATTTATAAGCCGAATGTTTTGTATTCAACTAGCCAATTGTTGTCCGGAACATTTTAATGGTTACTTTGCAATGTAATTAGCACCCAATGCATATTTTAAATGTTTAAAGAACTAAAATAAAATGTAAGATGTTTTTAATACATGTTTAGTATTAGCAAGTCACACACAAAATGGCCGCCGTAATACAATTTTATATGCAACCAACCAAATGTATCTAAGAAATTAACATAATTTGGCAGCAATTGTCAAGTCGGCAAATGTCAGAATACTGTCAACAAAAATTTATTGTAATCCCGATTAATTTTAATCGATCATTAACTGCCCTAATAATCTTATGACTACATTTATATTTAAAAAACAATTAGTACCGTGCTAATACCAATTCTATTATTCAGTCTAATTGATCCTTTTGTCGGATTAAGTGTAATACAAGTACCTGATCTAATTATTCTAATTATATAAACAATGTGAACCTTAAAATTAGCTACAGAGCAGTTTGCCAACTCGTACTAACAACATCAACATGAGCATCATAAAACAGAATTTAACCGACTCGGAGAAGAAAACTATGTTGAGCAAAGATTTCTTCAACGGTCGTGGAAGAAGTAGTGCAAACGTAATAAACTATTTAATGTGTATTGCACAGACTGAAAATAAACTAAGAAACAATTTAAATACTGTAATCAATAAAGAAGAAAATAAAGGAAAAGTAAAAGGTATAGTCAACTTTTTTGAATCTTTTTGTGAAAATACAAATGCAGAACAAAATAATGGAATTTGCATTAAAAGAAAACCATTTAAATGCAACGTACTGGAATCTGCAAACATATTAAAAGTAAAAAGTGACCTAGTTTTTAAATGCAACATGCTGGATAATGTTGTATCAAATATTTTTAAAACAAAAAATGATGCTGAAAAGAAATTTGTTGATCATGCGGATAAAAATAGAGTTGTTGCTAAAATAAATTGTGTTGATGCTCAAACAACTACAAAAGTTATAAATGTGATTAATAAAACAACGGATGTACATATAAACGTCCCTTGTAACAATGTTAAAGCTGTGCGGGCTTGTTTTGAACAAATGGAGACAGCATATAAAATTAATAGTAAAATCAGAAATGAAAAATCCAAGAAATGGGAAACAGTTAATAAGTCAAATATTGAAAAATGTAACGCTAATAAAGTATTCTCAAAAAATAATGTAAAATCTATAAAAACATTATTTGAAAATTATGATTTAATTAGTATGGATAAAGAAAAACAAAATTGTTATACAAGTAATGATATATCGTTGACGGATTCAGGCATAGATGTTAACGAAGTAAACAGCAATAATTCATTTGATTCTGAATATGAAATCAATAAAAAAAATAAAAAAAATCAATTAAATTATATTACTGAAACTATGAATACCGCAATTACCAAATTAAATTCTACAAACAATGATGATTTTTGGTGGGATAATCAAGAACAAGAAATTAAACCTGAAGATTTTTGGTGGGATACAGAATCTGACACTATGGAAGTATTACAATTTCCAAAACAAGATTTTTTAATTACTCCAATTAAACCAATAAAATCATCTCCCAAACGTGCAAATAAACGTTGCAATCCGGTACCAAAATGCAGAATTAATTTACGTTCTAAATTTAGTGTACCTTCAAAACATAAAAGATCCTTAGAAGGTTTAAATAAGCGTGGCAAAAAGAAAAAAGAAAATGGTTTTACAAAAGTTGAAAACTTACTTGAAGATGTTAAAAATGATTTTAATTCTATTTTGTCTGATTTTAATAAGTTTTGTAATGTTTAATAATTTTGTATTTAATATATTGTATAATTTGTGAGAAATTGATATCAATTAACAGTAATAATTTTAATTACTTATTGTTATTGTTAATTGATAGTTTTTTCTGTTTTATTTGTATTATTATGTTATTTATGGTATTTAATAAAGAATATTAATTAAAATTATTGTTTTTATTTATAAAATATTGCATTATAAAATTGTATATATTTGATCACAAACATACAATCAATTTATATACAAGGATAATTTTTTTAATTTTGTGTATTAAGCAAACATTATTGCATAACAAAAGTAATAGAATACAAAATTTGCTTAAGAATGTATACAAAAAATCGGTAATAAAAAATCAATTTTTTTTAACTTTATACACACATACATTTATTTTCGTCTTTAGTTATGTAAAAACAACAATTTAAGTTTAATTCAAGGCAAAAGTTTAATTTAAGGCAAAAGTTTTCAACAATTTTACTTAACTTTTACCTTCCAAACAATAACTTATTTATATAATAATATATAATAACTTATTATAAATTATTATTAATAAACTAAATAATAAAAAAAATCCGTATTTAGTTAAAAAACGAAAAAGACCAAAGTTTAAATTTAAGACAAACTTATTTAATTTTTGCTTTCTGAGTCTCGACAAATCATATATTCACAACTACGAGCAGAACTATAACAATAGTTATTTAAAAAAAAATAACAAAATTTAATGTTTAATGAAGTATAACTCTTAAGGTTTAAACAAATATTTTGAAAAATTACAATTTAATTTCAAAATTTAATAGACAATGAAGGTTTTAGATTTTAATTTATTTTATTAAACGGAAAATTTTATTCTCTATACGTTTAAAAAAAAAATTTAAAAAAATAAATACATAAATTGCATGAGTTCTGCTCGTAGTTTTATGACACTCTGCTTTTAAGAGACTCATTAAGTTGATAATACAATAAAAGCTGAAATTCTTGGCACTTGTATTGTTTTTCTATAAACTTGTAGGTTTTGCATAGAATTTTGTTTAAGTCTGGTTGTTTTAACACTTAGCATTTTAATGCAAGTTTTACTTTTTGCATGTTTGATAGTTTCCTTAGTGTTTATATTTATAGAAGAGCTGCTGTGGGCCAGGGTTTCTTTTTATTGGGTACAAGCACAGACACACGTATTTTATTAGTTGATTTCGTAGTTCAATGTACAATATTTAATGTTGCGCAAGGGAATCAAATTCACTTTTTTTATTAAAATAATCAATGGTTGCATTTACCTAACCGATAGAGATTGCAATATCTATTAACGTGTGTATCATATTCTAATTCCATATATATGTGCGTTTGCACACATTGCATAAAATAAATTCTTTTTTATTTATTTTCTACGTAGTTTTTAAACAATCTGAATACCACTAAAATTGAATTAATTTTTTTTTAAATTAACAAAAACTAGAATTTTGATTCATTTTAACAGATTACTTACCAGACTAGTAATTTTGTCTGATCTAAAAATATGATATTTTGCTGTTTAAACGTTACAGAAATTGGTAAAAACATTTTTTTGTTTTTTTTGCTTTAACAGTTTCAGAAGTAACATTGCCTAACACAAGAATATGATATTTTGCTGTCCGGAAGTAGAATTAACGGATTTAATACCTAGAGACTATTTTACGTAAAAAACAAATTTACAATTTTTATTAATAATTAAACAAACTTTAAAATTAATTTTTTTGCTTTTGCAAATAGCACAACAACATTTTTTATGCATTTCCAATAAAAATTGCAAAACAATCTTGCTTTTCTTTGATTGTTAAACAAAAACATATTAGCCCACAGAGTATTTTCTATCTAATCTGAAACTATCATATTTTGTGTTTGTGTCTTTGAACAACTATTTTTGTTACAATATTTGCGTTTTTATAAAACAAATCTTGCTCCAAATACAAACAGCCATTCAAATTGATATGGTACAGCAAAAAGAGAGAAGAACTAAAATACAAAGTATAAATGTTAAACATGTAAATGTGATAATTAAATTTCTTTAAAAAATCATTTATGGCCAGAACCATATACTACTGCTACTTTTATCACTGTTGGTTAATTTTTATTTGTTATTGTATTGAACGTGGTTAAAAAGGTTTGCTATAGTTACCTGATAAAAAACATGAATTAAAATTATTTTTATTATAAATTCAATAACGCATACTGACGTGCTTATGTTGAATTTGAGTTTGTTCTTAACTCTTATACTTTTTACCTCACCTGTCGTATAATGTACGGACAAATTTATTTCAGTTTTGAGCATACGTACGTAAAAACGTGTGCAAAATTTTTGAGTTTTTGGCTCATACGCAAAGATTGTAAAAATTATTATCTGCAAACGCACCTAATAATTTCCGCCAACGTTTGAAGTCGTATATACATTAATAAATATTATGTTGTATATTGAATGCATTTCAAATTAGCATTTTTATTAAATTGATTGCTTAAATCTTTGAGTAGAATTCAACACGATGTAAATATGAATGCGGCTTTAGATCATTAACATTTTATAATTTTATGCGCACGTTGAGTATTTTAATGTTTTTGTTAAAATATTTACTTTAGAAAATAATAAATAACTTAATTATGTGTAATTATAAAACATGCTAATATCGTTTGTGATAAAAAAACATACTTTTTGAATAAATATAATTAATAGCAATTTATGGCAACAATGTTACATGTGTTCAAAAACGCTTCTAAAAAAAAAAACAAAATTAAAAAAAACAGAACAAAAAAAGTACAAAATATAATGTACTCTAGAAATAAGACTTACACACTACAAAATTACAAATTTTGAGAAGGAAGGTAGCCAAAGACTGTTAATGTCACACGCTGCCAGATTTCACACATAACATTGTAAAATAAAGTAAAACATATAAAGTACAAACATACAAATAATCGGATTAAAAAAAAAAACAAAGAAAACCAAAGACTACCGCAAAGAAATAGTAAAAAAAAGGAAAATTTAAACCAATATTTATAGAAGCAAAAAGTAATAAAAAAACATGACATAAAATACAATAAGTTAATCATAAAAAAAAATTGTACAAAAAAACCTAAACAACCTAAAAAATAAATCAATTTTGAGGCAATTTTTGATAATTTTAATCATTTTTACATTTTAATATTAAATTTGATACTAATTAATTTAGTTTTGGTTTATTTTGACTAAAATTTTCTATTTTTGTTACCAATTATTACACTTTTATACTTTTTGTACATTTGACGCTTCGGGTCTTAGGGATGCGTTTGCGATTAATTTTTATTAAGCAAGTATTACTTAATTAGTTAAAGAAGCACACGTTGTGTTACGTTATTTCGTTTTTGGTTATCAATTTGAGAGTTGTAATGGTGTTTGCCGTAGCACAGAGACATCCCGTTTCTGATCGTCAACTTGAGGGCCGAAATAGTGTACTATGTTGCACTTTAGACATTAGGTACAAAACATAACGCACAAACGGTTGTTCTTTGGTATTGGACAGTCGTTTTTAATTTGCTCTTCTCGCGTCAGTGTCTCTCAACAAACTCTTAGTCACGCGCACCCTTTTTTCCCGAAAAAAAAGTGTGTTTCTTTTATCTTTTCGATTTGTTCTCTCTTTCAACGCAAAAGAGAAGGATGGAATAAAAATTTGATAATAATAAAATAATAAAATATCAAAAAAATATTCAAATTTGAATAAATTAAAATAGAATGCAAGCAGGCGTAACAACATTTTTATCATTTTTTACATTTAGTGGCAAATTTTTTATATTTTTTGTTTACTTTAAGGCTACTTATGTTATTTTTAATCATTTCTACATTTTATTCTTAAATTTTAATACTAATTGAATCGATCAAACTTTAGTTTTTTTTAAATGATTTTTTGTACTTTTTATATCAATCATTATTTTATCAAATTTTATTGCTGAATTTTAGTACTACTTGACTGAATTTTTATACTTTTGACTATTTTTGATACTAATTAATTTCTGAACTTTCATTATTTTTTAGCCAGATTTTTTTATTGCTGAATTTTCGTAACTTTTATTAGTTTTTTGTAGTTTTTGACAAATAAAAAAAAGTTTATAATTGAATAATTGTTTTTGTATTTTGTTCATTTTGGTATTTTTTTAATTGTTTTTTGTACTTTTTTAATCAATTATTATACTTTTTTACCTATTTTTGCATTTTTTTTTATTTTGAAGTTTGATTTAGCTATTTTGTAATTAATTTTACATTTCAATGCTAAATTTTAATATTTTTTAAACAAGGTTTTTTGTTTTTTAAACAATTTTTACGTTTTTTGGCTTTTTTTTGTATTTTTTGTTTATTTTGAGACTTGATTTGAATATTTCTGAATTTTTTTAGCTAGATTTTTATTTTTCCTTTATTAATTTTTTACATGTTATTGTTTTATAGCCGGGTTTTTGAACTTTATGTTTATTTTGTAGCTTAATTTTAACATTTTATCTTTTATACCAAAAATTTATTTTTTTTTACTAATTTCTGTAATTTTTTAATCAGTTTTTACATTTTATGGCCAGTTTTTTTTTAATTTATGTTTATTTATTTATGTCTTTTTAAATATTTCTACATTTTATTGTTAGATTTTAGTACTAATTAACCAATTTTGTATTTTTTTAATTTTATATTTTAGTTATATTTGACAACATTTTTATACTTTGGACAATTTTATACTTGTCGGTAATTTTTTGTACTTTCAGAGTTTTTATTTTTTTTGTTTCTTTTGAAGTCTGATTTTGCTATTTTTGAAGCTAATTTTTTGTTTATTTTTACTAAGTTTTTGTACTTTTTTTATCTATTTTTTTTTTATTTTTTGCTAAATTTTGGTACTTTTTAAAAGTTTTTTATACTTTTTGGCATTTTTTTTTACATTTCATGACTTGAATTAGCTACTTTAGAATGTTGCTAGAGCTTTGTTTTACTTTAACAATTTTTATTTTTTTTTGCTAAAATATTTTAATTTTTTGATAAATTTTGTGTACTTTTTAACTTTTTTAAAAAATTTTAGTTAGATAATTGTTTTTGTATTTTGTACATTTTATTGTATTTTTTGATCAATTGCGTTTTGACATATTTTTGCCATTTTTTTATTTATTATTATTTGATGTTTAATTTAGCTATTATATATTAAAGATTCATTTGACTAATTTTGAGTTTTGCCGGATTTTTGAGTTTTCTAAATTTTGAGCCTTGATTCAGCTATTTTTAAATTTTGCTGCCAGAAGTTTGTTTTCTTATCAATTTTTCAATTTTTATGTTTTTGTGCTGAAATTTTGTTACTTTTTGATCAAATTTTTGTACTTCTTTAACTATTTTTTGTACTTTTTGATCAATTGTATTTTTTTAGATATATTTGCAATTTTTTTGTTTAAGGTTTCAAAGTTGAATTTTGATTTTTTTGTATTTTTTTACCAATTTTTACATTTTATTTTTATTTTGAGAATTGATTTGGATATTTCTAAATTGTTGCAGCTTGTTTTAGGTTTTTTTTTTATCAATTTTTACATGTTATTGATGATTGTTGGTATTTTTTTTACTTTTTAATAAATTTTTATAATTTGTGGCCGGATTATTGTATTTTTTGTTTACTATGTAGTTAACTTAGCTATTTTTAATTTGCACAACTAGATTTTGGTTTATTTCATCATTTTTTACTGTTTTTTGTACTTTCTGTTAAAAGTCTTTTATTGCTGAATTTTTGTACTTTTGACTGATTATTGTATTTTTTGTTTATTTTGTTATTTTGTTTTAATATTGCATTTTATTGTTAAATTTTGGTATTGTAGACAAAAAATTTATACTTTTTGACTAATTTTTTGATTTTTTAATTAGTTTTTACTTTTATAGTGGCATTTTTGTAATTTATGTTTATTTAGAGGCCGTTTTTGTTCTTTTTAAATATTTCTACTTTTTATTGTTAATTTTTTGTACTAATTAAACAAATTTTGGTACGTTTTTTTTTTTTAATTTAGAAGCTAATTTTTTGTTTATTTTAATCATTTTTACATTTAGTTTGGTATTAATAAGCTAACTTTTGGTACTTTTTGACCAAATTTTTGATTTTTTTACTAATTCATACGTTTTCTGACTAGATTTTTGTATTTTCTATATTTTATCGCTACATTTTGGTACTATTTGACCAAATTTTTATAGTTTTTGGTCGATTTGATACTTGTTAACCACTTTTTGCAATTTTATGATTTTTATATTTTTTGTTTATTTATAAGTATAAGTCTGATTTGGCTATTTTTGAATTTTAAATCAGCTTCAGCTTTGTACATTTTTATCAATTTTACATGTAATTGTTAAATTTTAGTACTAATTGGCAAATTTTTGATACTTTTTGACAACATTTTTTTATTTTTTTACCAGTTCATAAATTTTCTGGCCGGATTTTTTTTTTGCTGAATGTTGGTACTTTTTATTCGTTTTTTATATTTATTAACAATTTTTTTTGTGATTTTTGTGTATTTTATTTTTGTTTGTTAAATGTGACCTCATATTGATTCAAATAAAACGCACCGTGTAGGATAGCTCTTCTTTACACAAACAGTTCAACGTTTTTTCTATTAGGGGTTATTGCGTTACCACCTTCAATGTTTTAAAATCATTTATTAAAAAATTAAAAATATATTAATTAATTCTTCTATATATTCTCTTGCTTTGGAAGTACATTTTTTCAAGCAAAAAAGAAAGTTGTTGTCCGTTGCCATCTAGAGCTTCTTTAGCCGTCTAAACAAATAAAAACTGCAAGGTTATAGGTTTGGGCTGTAGGGAAGAAGTAGAATCCAGTACATTTTCTTTGCTTTTGAGGCAGTTTGAGCTTGTTTTTTGCGGCAATATGCATACTTTGCTTTGTTTAATAGCTAGCAATAGTAAGCAGCATTGATTGTGCGTTGCTCATGCCAAAAAATATGCTAGTTCAAGAACAGCAATTGTGTTTTTAATTTTCTACTTGTTTTTGTCTTTCCTTGAACTATTTATGTTAGGCAAACACACAAGTTTTTGACAGTGTTCATTGTTTTGGCTCCTTTACAAGCAAGCAATTCTATAATTATACGTTGCGCAAAAAAGGAGTGCACTTGTTGCTCTGACATTGTGAGTGTTACTGACAACATTATGTAGAGTGTGGAATAACCAATACTCCTTACTCATAGTGACCCCACCAAAGCATAATAAAACAAAAGTTCTGTTTATGTTTGATTTACTTTTGTATATTCTTTCAAGAAGATACGTACGACGACGCAGAACATATAGTAGTACAGTGCAAAAAGTAGGAAAAAGATTTATAAAATTAGAAAAAGCATTTAAAAACTAAAACAACAAATCTACAGTTATTAATATAAGCCTGAGTAACAAAATTAAATGGAAAGCACTAAGCATCTATGCAGCAACAGAACTGAATAAATCGATAGAAGAATTTAAAACTTCAAAATTTAGGTAAACTAAAATGAAAAAAAAACACACAAAAAAAAAGCAAGTAGCTAAACAGAAGCAAAAAACATAAAAAACAATACAAAAGAAAGAATTTAAAAAGGCCAAGACAACTATGTCTATCAAGGTAAAGGTAAAAGAATAAACAAGAAAATAACAAATTTTACTTTACTTTAATTCTAACCAAAATTGCATATACAAGATAAAGAAGAAAATAACTACTCAAGAAAGCAAAATGACGGAATTGACTAAGCAATTTCTAAACGGTAGATACACCATCTTAAGATTTACAGATAAAGCAATTTTTAAAATAGTCAAAATATATATGACAACCAACAGACACAAAGAACTAACCCCAAATAAAAATTCAATAATCTGCCTAAAAATAAAACTGGCAAATCTAAGACTACCAAAGAAGATACTTCTAATAAAGCTGCACAAAATATTTATGACAGAAAAACGATACGACAAAGATAAATTAATAAAAATACTTAAAAAATATCTTAAGACAATGCAAATAACTAAGCCAAATAACACAAAAATAGAAGAAAAAAAAATAGATGTCAGTGTAGAAAGTAAGACAGAAAAATAAGGTGTAAGAAAAAATAAGGTGAGAACTGGATTTGTTGCTGCAGCAGACTGAGTACATTCCGCAAGGCCAAATCCAGTGTTGATAAAATAATTGATTTTTTTTATGTGTTTTTGTTTTTTAAGGATTACTATCGCATTTGATTTGTCTGCTCTTCTCACGGTTAAGTTTTCATTTGTAATCTCCAAAAAATTAGAAGTACTTAAAAAAAAATCTTATAAACACGTTTCAACAAAAACTTAAACAATTTTTAGAAGAAACAGATAGTCTCAAGTCAAGATAGTCAAAACACATAAAAAGGACCTATTTGAATCGTAAATTAATTACCCAATAAAAAAATTTGATGTCAATACACAGATGGAGTTAGAAAATGCCTTTAAAATGTGTATTAATCAAAATTATTTGTAATTTAACAAAGTTTTCTACAAACAAAACGCTGGACTGCTAATGGAATCACTCCCTTCTAACCGACATTTTTATGACACGCTTGAAAAAGATAATACTATCATCTTGGCTTGCTAAACCACACATTTATTTTGGTATAGATATGTAGATAATATTTTAGCTTGCTTCAAAGTAACACAAAACAAACTTTCCAGTTTTTTACAATTTATAAACAGCATCCATCTTTAGATTCAATTTACAATAGAATCATAAATCAATAAAGCAATTAACTTTTTAGATCTTACACTAACCAAAGAAAATAATAAACTTAAATTTAGGAAATATTATTACAACATTTACAGATTTTTCAATTCCCAGCAAGTCAAACTACCTCTATAATCATAAGATGGCGGCGTACAATTCAATGATTCATAGAGCAATTACAATTCCAATAGCACTAAAAGAACAAAATATGAAATTAAAGACAATCAAACAAATTAAACTCAATGGCTATCTCATTAATACTATAAACAAGTTAATAACTAAGAAAATTAAAAAAAAACGAATATCTTCAAATAACAAAAACGATTAATTCAAGATTCACTTGTTTTACATATTTTGGCCCAGTCACCAAATCCGTATCAAATGTGTTTTCTAAACTTAACATGAAAATTGCATTTAGGTCAACGTCAAAATTACCAAACATTATATTTAACGCAATCGAAAAAAATAGACAAATGTAGAAAATCAGAAGTATATAAATTAACATGTAAAGATTGCACAAACGTATATATTCAACGTTGCCAATGACGTCCAGGAACATCAACATACTTTTCCAAAACTGGAAGACGTAAAAATTCTACATAATTTACAAAAAGGACTTAAGTTAAATTTATTTAAAGTAATGAAAGTTTCAAACAAAAAAGTATTTCCCAATATTAGCCATTAGTTAATCTTTCTTTTTGAAATAATCACGCAATGTAATTAATTATTAATTATGTACATAAACACTTTGTAAAATGTCTTGTTTTAAACTTTTGAATAAACAAATTTTATATAAAATAATTTTTATTATAAATAAATATGTACAAATATAATCTATGTCTAGATAAATTATTAATGGTAACTTTGGTATGTTGGTGCTTGATGATAAACTGGTGCTACTACTTTAACCGGTACAACCGCTTTATGTACTTGTTCTGGATGAGCAGCATGACCATCATACTGTACATTAGCAACAAATCCATTTTTATCAGCAGTATAATGAACAATACGTTTAACACCATCAGGCTGTACTAATGAATAAGATCCATGCACAGCATCTCCATCACGAGACTCTTCTTGACTATGAATGTCACCCGTTTTTGCATCTTCAACTCCATATTTAAAACTGTATTGTGGATGAGCATGAGCATATTCTTCGTGCTGCACTGTAGCATGTGCATAATGAGCAACAGGAGCTACATGTGCTATTTTGGTAATAGGTGGATTCTGATATGCTACAGGAGCTACGTGTGCTGTTTTGATTATAGCTGGAGCTTGATATGCTAATGGAGCCAGATGCGATGGTTTGTAGGCTGATGGGTCATGATGATGAGCGTATTTGTAATGAATGTGCGATTGGGCCGTGGAATAAGCCGCCAGGACAACTACCATAAACACCTATAAGAACATAATAAAATATGATTTGATTTTGTTTATTATAATTTATGTGCATATTAAACAAAATGCTTTAAATTTGATAGGATAGAAAGTTTAATAAAAATTATATAATATGTTTTTGAGAAAGCTGAGATAAAATTTAAGAAAAAATGCAGTTTGTTATATAAAAATGTACTGGTTTTAAATACTATTTGTATTTAATTTTTGTTTGAATAAATAACTATTTTATTGTACAATATTCTAATCAAAGTACTGTATTTTAATTATTTTAAGTTGAATAGAATAATATTTTTAAATTAGACCCAAAACGTTTGCAAATAAATTAATTTATTGCATCGAAAATCACATAGAACTAGCTAGAAGTAATTGTTCATTCCAAAAATAAAATACTTTTTGTTGATTAAGTAAATAAATAAATCAAACTACTATTTGTCAATATTACACCAAAATATAAAATTAATTGACCTATTAATTGTATAATCTTTCCACATCTTACAAGTAATTAATAATTTAATTATATTTAAATGTCTCAATTAATTATATGCTTTTATTACCTTAGCGAGCATGGTGTGTTGTTTAAGAGATAAAAACGGAATGATTAAAGACAGGTTGAAAACGCCTTATATACTTACCTAAAGTATTATGCAGTAGCTTTGTGGGTTCGATCAAATAAATATTAGGCAACATAACATGTTGATGAAAGTGGTACACAAATGGTTTGTTATGTTCTTAACATGCAGAACTATTAAAATATACTAATCATAATCGATTTTATTCAAGTCATAATGTTTTTAATCGGAAAATTAATTAGAATGTTGCAAACTTTAGATTAATTAGTTTTTATAATAAGTCATGATGTGTGTTACTAAATGATTCAAATAAAATAAATATTTGTCATATTTATTTGTTACGTGTACTAATTGGAATTTAATAATAGTTACTTTATTTATAAATCTAGTAATTATGATAAGAAAACATGCTGAAATTAGTTAAACAATTTTACGCCATTTAGTGGCATTATTTGCAATATATTGTTTGCATTAAGTTAAGGTTAGGTTAGGTTAGGTTAGATTAGGTTAGGTTAGGTTAGAAAAACAGTGTACTACATCATTGATAAAAATATTGAACAGTAAAGGTTCAAGATGTGACCCCTGTGGAACAATCGACGTAACATCAATATCATAAGGAACAAACTAACCAATGCGCACAAATTGAGATCTCTTAGATAAATTGGATTGAATTCACAGTAACAAGGTGTCATTAATTCTAATACCACGTAGTTTCATAATTAGTATCTTGTGGTCAACGGTAAAAAAAGCTTTTGAAAAGTCAGTGTAAACTGAATCTACCTAGAAACTGTTTTCGAGCGCATCTGTTGTATAAGATTCATACAACAAAAGGTTGGAAGATGTCAATTTGCCAGTTCAAAAACCGTGTTGATTGAGAGCAATTTCAGATTGCAGAATGACAGTCAATTGACAGGTAACTAACTTTTTAAAAACTTTTGGAATAACTAATAAAATAGATATAGGTCTATAGTTTGTTACATCATTTATAGCACCGGACTTATGAATCGGAGTGACAGAGTAACCAGAGATAAGTTAAATAAAAGCTATAAGTGCCGACAAAAGGCAAAAGCACATTTTTGAGAAAGAAAGCAGTTAATCTATCAGGTTTTGGACAGTTATTGGGTTTTAATAGTGATAGTTTGTTGACAACATCAGATATTTTTAAAACAAGATGTAATTCAATTATATGGGTAGGAATTGATGATGAAGAATATGTGCTGTGTGGACTCATGCGGACTGTAAACTGACCAAAAAAATCAGCAAAGAGATATACAATGCCATTTACCAACTACTTGTTTATCAAAAAAAAAAGAAAAAAGTTTAAAGTGATCTCGGTGGCCAATTGTGATTACCTCTTCAAGAAATAACACGGTCAAGAAACTTTTCTTGAATATCTGCGATTGTTTTGTTGCTTGTGTAACACGTAGCGTTGTCTTGCTGAAAATAAACATCGTTCACATCAATATCTTCCAATTCCAACCATAAAAAATCATTAATCATAGCTCGGTAGCACCATCCATTTACCGTAACAGTTGCACCAGCCTCATTCAACAAATTCTTGGATTTTCTGCTTATTAACGTAGCCTCCAAGGTGAAAATGGGCTTTATTACTGAAGATCATGTTTCGATAAAATTTTGGATTATTTTGATGCATTTGAAAGACCCAATCAGCGAAGATACGACGTTTATGGTAATCACCCAGCTCAAGTTCATGTGTTAACTAAACTTTAAAAGCCTTAAAACTTATGTCTTTATGCAAAATACGGAGTAATGTCGTTTGTGTAATGTCTAATTCTAAAGATCGACGAGAAATTGACAAACCTGGGTTTTCTTCAACATTCCAGTTCAAACTACTGACTTTTTATTATGCTATACAGTGGCCCACCCACCTAAATATTTGTTTTAAAAAAATTGGTAGTTTGACCTCTCTGCGGACGTCAAAAGTTAATTTATTACAAGATAAGGTTGTGAAGCAATTTTTTGATAACAAACGTTTGGGTAGGTGGGTAAGCCACTTCAGTTTAAACTACGGATATGTTGTTTTGTTATGGAGTGGCCCACTCACCCAAGTGTTGTTATCAAGAAGGACTTAGTAAGTTGATCTCTTTGCGGACGGAAAAAGTTATTTTATCACTAGAGAAAATTGTGATGCAATTTTTTGATAACGAACACTTGGGTGGGTGGTTGGGCCACTCCAATCCAAACTACTAATTTGTTATTTTGTTATAGAGTGGCCCACCCACTCACCTAAGTGTTTGTTTGATTGATTGATTTTTTTGCGGACGTCTAAAGTCATTTTATCACAAGAACATATTGTGATGCAATTTTTTGATAACAAACAATTTTGTGAGTGAGTGGGCCGTTCTAGTCTAAAATACTGATTTGTTATTTTGTTATAGCGTAGCACACTTACTTATCCAAGTGCTTGTTATCCAGGAGTTGGTAGTTTGACTTTTCTGCGGACGTCCGAAATTATATTATCACAAGATGGTCATGATGCAATCTTTTGATAACGACCTCTTGGGTAGGTAGGTAGACCGCTCCAATCTAAACTACTAAATTGTTATTTTGTTATGGAGTAGCCCACTCACCCATCCAAGTGTTTGTTATCGAGGAGTTGGTAGTTTGACCTCTTTGCGGACGTAAGAAGTCAATTTATTACAAGAAAATATTGTGATGCATTTGTTTGATAACAAACCCTTGAGTGGGTGGGTAGGCCACTTTAGTTTAAAATATTGATTTGTTATTTTGTTATGGAGTGGCCCACACACCCACCCAAGTGTTCGTTATTAAAGAATTAGTAGTTTAACCTCTTTGCGGACGTGAGAAGTTATTTTATCCCAAGATAGGATTGTGATGCACTTTTTTAATAACAAACATTTGGGCGGATAGTTGGGCTATTCCAGTCCAAACTACTAATTTGTTGTTTTGTTACGGAGTAACCCACCCACTCACTCAAGTGTTTGTTATTAAGAAACTAGTAGTTAGATCTCTTTGCGGACGTGAAAAGTCATTTTATTACAAGAAAAGTTTGTGATGGCCCACTTCAGTCTAAATTGCAAATTTGTTATTTTGTTATGGAGTGGCATACCCACCCACCCAAGTGTTTGTTATCAAGGAATTAGTAGTTTGACTTCTTTGCAGACGTGAGAAGTCATTTCATTACAAGAGAAGGTTGTGATGCAATCTTTTGATTCTCATGTGTTCTTGAGCGATGCACACGGTTTACAATAATTTGTAAAGTAAATAAAAAAAAAATTGTTAATGTCATTTAGGTTTTGCCAAAAATGCTTGCAATTCATATTATACACAATTTCCAGAAAAAATATACAGGGTGTCAATGTATAAGAGTAACAAACTTTTAAAGATAACTTTATTTGAGACAATTTTTATTTATAAACTCATAGGCAAATGTTTACCCTAAAAACTGCACGGCAAAAACTTTTTGTTTTTTTATACAATATTCAAAATATCTCTTTTAAAAATCTGAATAAAAAAAAATCTTTTTTGAACAGCATATCTGGATCTATCTCTAACCGTACTCATGTCATAAATTAAAAAATACTTTTTTAATTTTTTTAACTGGAACTTTAAAGAAAACTTTTTTAAAACTTTAATGAGATATCTTTTGTTGTTTTTTTTTTAATAGCACACAATTGGTAAGAGTTAAATTGAAACATGTTATTAAGTAAAAGAAGCGCAATTGAATGGCCTTTAATTTCAAATTTCAACATTTTTTTAAATTTTTGACTTTTAAGCACAATTTTTAATAAAAATTTAAAAATAAAATTTTGATTTACAACATGAGTATAGATCCTAATACGCTGTTCAAAAAAGATTGAAAATTTAATTGTCAATAATTTTTATATCCTGTTATTTTTTTTTATTTAGACTTTTAAAAGAGATATTTTGAATATTGTATAAAAAAACAAAAAAGTTTTTGACGTGCTGCTTTTAAGGAGCTTTGCCTAGTAGAGTGCAAAGCGTGGGAAGAAGATAGGAAAACGTTAAAAAAGGTATTGAAAATCAAAACAGACAAATCTACAATCATTAAAATATGTCTAAGTGACAAAAACAAATGGAGAGCACTAAGAAACTATGCAACGACAGTACTAAAAAAAAGATAGAGGAGTTTAAAGCTTTGAGATTTAGATAAACCAAAATGGAAGAAAACACACAAATTATAAGCCACAGAAGACAAACGAAAGAAAAGCAAGAAGCTAAATAAAAGCAAAAAAAGTAATAATGAAGAAAAAAACAAAGAAGGTCAAAACAACTATTCCTGCCAAGCAATGGAAAGTGAACAGAAGACTATATACCGAAACATTAGTACCAACAAAAATTGCAGAAATAAGAAGGAAAAAAGACGGAATTGACTAAACAATTTTTAAACGGAAGACACGCTATGTTGAAGTTGACAGAAAATGCAATTTTTAAAATGGTCAGAGTATATTTGGCAACCAGGAAACACAAAAAACTAATTTCAAATAGAAATTTAAGAATCTCACTAGAAGTTAAACTGGCAAATGTAGGTTTTCAAAATGGATGTACTTAATGAAGCTTCACAAAATATTAATGAAACAAAGAGGATATGACTAGGAAAAAGTTAATTAAAATATAAAAAAAACTAAAAAAATACTTGCCAATATTTAGGCTGAATATCACAAGAATGAGAGAAAATAGAGAAAAATGCCAGTGTAGGAAATAAGGCAGAAAAAATAGAGTACAAGGAGAGATAGGCCGAGGACAGCATATGTTGCCGCAGCAGACTGCGTGAATTTTGCCAAGCCAAAACCAACCCACCTCAAAATAGTACCACATTAGAGACAATGATTAGGACAAATAAACAGAAGGGCTTACGCAGAGAAAAAAAAACAAAAGGTATTGCCGTGGCCAACACTTTACAACGTCCTTAAATTAAAAAAAAAAATGTTGTAACTTTGTCAAATGCTTTTCTTAAGTCAATAAAGTACATGTATGCAGGCTTATTTAATTATTATTAATTTTTTTAAATATATTTATTATTTAAATTTATTAAAATATATTTACATATTTACAAAAAAAAAATTTTTATTTTTTTTTTTCATTTGCTGCTTTAAACAGTTTCCATATATGGTAAGCTGCAGAGCTTCGTATTTGGGACACCATTTTTGTTTTTTCTTTCTATTTATCTTATTTTGTGTGTATAATCATGTTTTTTTATTTATTTGTTTTTTGATCTTGTTATTATATAGTGTTCTTTTATTTTTGTTATAAATTTTTTAAAAGTTTTTGTTTTTTTAATATTTTTAGGTAGTTAATTTTATGTGATTAGTCTATTGCCTAGTATTGTTTTTTCATCTCGTGTTATGTCCGTAAATTTCGTTGTTTAATATTATTTGTAGATTTGTTTTAACATTTTTATTTTTAGTTTGCATTTTTTTATTTGTATTTTTTTGTTAATGTTTGTTTTGTTGATTATTTTGTATACTTCTTCTGTTGGTGTTAGCTTTAGTAGTTTATGTATTATTTTAAGTAGTTTGTTTTGTTGTCTTTGTATTTTTTGTATATTTATTTTTGTTGTTTTACTCCATATATTTATTAAATAGTTAATTTTTGCTAAATATAGTGAGTAGTATATACTTATTGCAGTTTTTTTATGCATTTCCCGGCTCTATAGACAGCTCATATTGTTGCTGCACTTTCTTTTAATATTTCTCATGTTAACTTCTTTGTTATTATTATTCTCAAGTATTTTGTCTATTTTGTTCTCGTAATTGGTATGTTATTTATTTAAATTTTTATGTCAATATCTTTTGTATTTTTTTGTCTTATTACCATATACATTGTTTTTTCTTCATTTATTGTTTATATGTTTTTGTCATACCATTTAGTTAATTTCTTAACGTCTTCATTTATGTTTCTTTCTATTGCTTCATTGTTTTTTCGTAATATATAATACATGTGTTGTCACCATATGTATATATTTCTCCAGTCAAGTTTATCTTATTTATAAATAATACAAACAATATTGGTGCTAGTACTCCACTTTGTAGTATCTTATATTCTGCTATTGTAGATGTACTAAGTACGTCGTTTATTCTTGTTTTTTGTGTTTTGTTTTAAATATATGAGAGCAGAGAACCAAGACATAGAACATATAATTTCCAACTGCCCCCTTCATTGGCACAAAAAAAATCTGGAAGACATAACAACCTTTACCTCTAATACAATCTAATGGCTAATCAACCCAAAAATAAATTTATAATTTAAAATGTATTTACTTATCTATTCCATAACTTTACTGTACTTCAATGTCTCATACAAAATATATTTAATAAAGCACATGTATGCAAGTTTATAATATTTTATTTATTTTTTCAGAAAGTGTAAAATCTTGCTGTTCTTTGATCAATTTTTTAGTTCTTATTTTTTTAGATAACAGTTTTAATACTGTTTTTAGAAGGCCAATAACACGTGTGTATCATGATATTTACATTAAAAATCTTAATTACACAAAAACAATATTTATATCATAAACATAATTTTAGCATACAATTTAGCCAGATACCATGTTAACTACATCAAAATTAACATAAAAAGCGATAAGTAGTCTAAAATTTACATTGAAAATCTTAAAATTGCACAACAAAAACATAAATGTTATAACAATCTTGCAGAAACTTTATTTTCAACATAAAATTTGCTTGAAAATTATAACAATAAAATTAATTAAAATTTATTCAAAATATTATTTTTATCATAAAATTAAACTTGTACAAAAAACAACATTTATCATAAACAAATTTTACATAAAATTTGCTCACAAATTACGTTTACCACAACAAATTTTTTTTTAAAGTTTTTAAAATTACTCAGATAAGACGTTTAAATAAATAAAAATGACCCAAAATATTTAAAAACTGCTTAGAAATCACGTTTAGTTCACGAAATGTTTTAAACAGTGTACCAAAAACTTATGTGTAGCCTAAAAAAACGTATATATCATAAAAATTGTTTAAAAAGCTTATTTCATAACATAATATTGGTTTAAAAATCAAGTTTAGATCATTAAATTTGTCAAAACTAGCACAAAAACTTATTTGTAGCATAAAATTTACCTAAAAATTTTTTTAAGTTGCCTTAATTCGACATTTATTACATGGAAATTGCGCCTAAAACTCATTTACGTAAAAAAAAATTTTTGTAGTCTAAAATTTGCTTAATTTATCAAAATTAGCACCATAATTTTATTTATAGCATTAAATGTACTTTAAAATTTTTAAAATTGCACAATAACCTTATTTTTAATATAAAAATTGCATATAAATCTCATTTCTAGCATAAAATTTGCTCAGATAACTGCACAACAAACAATATGTAATTTAAAATTAATAAATAATCTATTTTATAAAAATTGCCTCATCATCAGTGTGCTTAGCATCTCATTGGTCAAATAGACAATTTACATAAAATTACAGTAACTATTAAACCGTTTATGTAGTAGTAGTTTGTCAAAGATGGTAACGCAATGCTTCCTGGTATGAAAATACATCATTTATTAATTTTAAATAATAAATTTGTTTCGGTCATCTGATTCAAATAAAACAAACCAAAAATGCCGTTACATGTCCGTGTAAAATTTAACTGTATTACATCTTTTCTTTGCACACAATTAGTTCAACGTTTTTTCTAATAGCAATGCGTTACCTCCTTCGAAACTATTTGTAGCCAAATAATTAAATTAAAATTGCATACAAAATACATTTTTAGCATAATATTACATCAAACTTGTCACATTTTACGATAAAATCCATTTCTAGAATAAAAATTACTTAAAAACGACATTTATTAATTAAAATTCCTGCATAAAATTATTTCCAGTATAAAATTTGCTTAAAAACTATGTTTACCACATACAATTTATTTTAAAACTTAAAAATTATACAAAAAAGAATTAGAAACTCGTTGCTTTTTAGCCTCGTCATCAATTTTGCATTCATTAGAGTTGAGATATTTTCAAATTCTAACGTATACTCTATCAAGACTTTTGTTGATATTTGCAGGTTTTTTTCTAGAGGTAGGTAGGTAGGTAATAGTCGGCTATGTTTAGGTTTGACTTAAATTGCTTCTGTTTGTTTGCTTTTAATAGTGTACTAACGCTTTTGAGTGGTAGAACGGATTTTAATTCAGATTTACACATTTTAGTGGTTGACTCTTTGTGCGCCAAGAAATTAACCTTAGTATTTTCTATTGTATTGTAATGTTTTTTTATCCAACACAGTTTGATGTTTAATAAAACTCATTTTTAGTTTAAAGTATGCTTAAAAATTACTTTACTATATTAGATTTATTTTGAAAGTACACAAAAACAATGTTTATGTTTTAAAAACTGCTCAAAAACACAAATTTTAACATATAATTTGCTTGAAACTCACATTTTACATATAAATTTAAACAAAATTGGCGACATAAACTATTTTGTGGCTCAAACTTACTTTGAATATCTATAAATTGAAATTTATTTAAAAAAAATTACATAAATTTTGCTTAGTAACTGCTTAACACATACAATTTATTAAGATTGGAACAAAAAACTACATAGTTTGTTAATTTATTTTAAAAATTTTAGTCTAAGTTGCTCTGAAAAAACATTTATAGTATATACATTTTGCAAAATCTTTATTTATATCATGGGCAATTCCATTTTAAACGAACCAGAGCAGGGGAGGCTGCATTGAAAAATTTGCTTTAGTATTTTTTGTTTAGTTTAGTTTCTATAACTTATGAATAGTCTTTTGATTGGTTCTAGAAATAATTAAATCCTTATATAAAATAGTTTTTTTGTTGTATTTTAACTTAATTGAATTTTTTGTTTATAAATCGTAAATTTAACTCAAAAAATATAAATTTATCAAGACTAGCCCATAAAAACTATATGTAGCATTAAAAATCTTAAATATGCACTAAAATTACTTTTATAGCAAAAAAAATTTGAAAAAACTTGATTTCTACCATAAAGTTTGCTCAAAAATTATACAAAAATGATCAAAATTAACTCAAAAAATCATTTTTAGCATAAAAAATATTTTGTTAATATCAAAACTGCCAAAAATCAACAAAAAATTTGCATAAAGTTTATTTTCAACATAAATTTTGCTCGAAAACTACGTCTACCGCACAAGATTTGTATTAATTTTTAAAAACTACACAATAAAACATTTATATTATAAATATTGCTTAAAAAACTTTTTTTCGACATAAAATTTGTTTGAAAATTATATTAAGGTCATAAAATTAATAAAAGTTGAAGCCAAAAATCTTTACATAGTTACAAAATTACAAAATTAAATTTAAAATTGCTCTTGTTTTATCATTTATGTCATAAAAAATGCGCATAAAACTTTACGCTAAAGCCTATCAAAACTAGCACAGAAAAAACATTTATAGCTTAATATTTGCTCTGAAAATTTTAAAAATTGTTCAGATAAAACATTTAGAGCATAAGATACTTTATCTCCTGCATAAATTTTGTTCAAAAAATAAACTAAAAACTTTTTAAATATAAAAATTACTTTGATAATTTTATAAAATAGCTTAAAACATCATTTATTACATAAAAAACGCACACAAAACTTATTTTTAGCACAAAATTTGCTTAGAAATTACGTTCACACCATAAAGTATATTTTGAAACTGTCCAAATAATTTATTTTCAATATAATTTTTGTCTGAAAATGTTACTTTTAGCGCATAAAATTGATTAAAAGTTACAAAAAACCCAATTATAGCATAAAAATTACTTATTATATTATATTAAAACATTTCCAGCTAAAAATTTGCTCGCAAATTACACTTAAAACTTTTTTGTGTTGTAACATAAAATTTAATAATTTATAAAGAAGTAGGTTAGCAATTAAACGTTGAAAAGGGCTGCACTTTTTAAACCGATTTTATCATCAGTTAAAATGCAATAAATTTTTTTAATAGTTTTACCAATGGCAACGTTTACCTTATCATTGCTTATTGATTGTATAGGTTTTGCATACGCACACTTTTTATGCTAGTTTGAATAATAAGTAGTATACTGAAAATATTAAAATAAATGTACAAAATTTGCACATAAAATTCATAAAAAAATCTCTTTTCAATCAATTGCTTTTTTATAATTTATAATCTTTTATTTAAATTTAAATTGTAAATAATAAAAATAATTTCAAAAATTACATCAATTTAAAATGATTTTGCAGTATTTGTGTAAATAAGTTTGTAAATATCTAATGATTCAGCAACATTTGACCGCTGAATATTTCATACTTTATTTTATCTTGCATTTAATATTTAATTAATTACTTTATCTTGTGTAATACTATTTTAATTAGAACATATACATTTTTACAATATACCTAATATGTCCTAACAAGGTTGGGGTTATTATAATACCTTAATAAGTTAGTGAATGGTGCGAGGGCTTACCGCTTCTGGCTAAAAGGCGAGGCCTATGGCGTTACTAAATATGTGGGTTACTAATACTAAGTAAAATTCAATAGAAATTTAATTTCGCATAGGAAAAAACATACTTTAATGTACGCATTATATAATCAATGTGACTCAACTACATGGTGATATATTTTTTTTGATACATGAGATCTGGATTATTTATTTTATAGTGGAATGTCGTTCCGGAAGCTTTGTAAATTACAGTCAATAACAATTTAAATTGTATTAAGTTAGTGCTTGGTGCATTATTGATTGACAGTAAACCTATATTATTATGGTAATAAGGTGTGATTAAGTTTTTTAACGATATGTAATAGTTACACAAACTAGAATTTAGATTTAGTTTTATTAAACTCAACACTGAAGTAGTTTACTTTTAAAACTTTTATAGCAAGCACGAATAGACTTATTTTTATTAGAATTATTTACGTAAATAAGCAAATATAATAAAGAAATTTTAATTAAAATCATAAAAACATTTAAATTAGTTTTAATAAGATTTTAAATTGAATTCTCCAGCACATTAAATCTTGCACAATATTTATTCACAAAGCAGATACTGATTAGAGGTTTTAACAAATTAATGAATTATTTATGTCTATGAAGTATTTTGTTAAAATTGTGAATCAATGTCATTAAATTATGAAAGAAATTAATAATTTATTCAAACTCAATCTACGACTACAGTGACCAATAATTAATAAGTATTTTAAATATTTTGTAAAAGTAAAATTAAGCAATTTAAATATTATTATTGAGTTTACCCTTGATTTTTTTTTACAAATTTTGTATAAAAATAAACTTTAATAATTATGTAGATTTAATTAAAATTGTGTGCTACAGTTCTATATAATTTAATTGCTTAATCTCTTTGCAAACAATAAAATTAATAATGAGACACTACACAACAAATATTTAAATTGTTGATGGACTGTTGAATAAATAAAAAAACACAATATTATCAAACTTAGTATATTTAATATAAATTTACTCAATAATGATGATATACTGGAGCGGCAACTTCGTGGTGAACAGCATGTCCGGATTTGGTTACTACTGCATTGAATCCATTATGATGATCAGCAGTGTAATGAACAGTACGGATGGTGCCATCAGGTTCAACCAAAGAATATTCGCCTTTGACTACATCGCCATCCTTTTCTTCGTGATGAGACTTGTGGTCGCCTGTATGTGGGTCCTCAACTCCATATTTGAATTGATATTTTGGATGAGCGTAATAATCTACATGATGATCATCGTGATGATTATGTGATAATGGGGCTACATCGTGGTAATGGATTGGTAGGACACCGGCGTAAGCAATGGCCACAAGGGCGCTGATAGCGACAATCTAAAAATAAAAATAAATTTATAATAATTGATATTATATTATTTTTTACAAATGCACTGGAACAATGTTTTTATAAGTTAAAATTCAATAAAAAAAATAATATATAAATTTTAAAAAAAATATTTAAATGCTTAAATAATTAATTAGGTAATTTTAGTTTTTTTAAACTGAATTAGCAAATATCTATTATTATTTACATAGTTTATTCATTTATTCATGAGTTTTTTTCTTCTACCGGCATAGCCATTGTAGAGCTATTTTGGTTCTTTACTCTTTGTACATTTTTCTCCAATTTATTAATTAATATCAGTTTTAACAAAATACGGATCTTTATATCTAAAAGTTTAATAAAATTATTTATACATAGACCAAGAGAGTTAAAAATGTGCATAACAAAATATGCTGATATTAAAATCCCTGAGCAACTTTACAGATTACTGAAACTATTCACACATCTAAAAGTTAATTTTTATATATGTATAAAGTTTGTAGTACAGTCAAATTTTTATACCTGTAAGTAACAGCATTTTTTTAGAGCGTTTTATTTATTTGAATCAAATCACAAAAAACAAGTCTACAAAAGTCAGTCTACTAAACTGACCACTGATGACAGCGCGCTTGTTGATTTTACTAATCTCATCTTGCTAGTAATAAAAAAAATGTATTAAGGTTTTGCCAAAAATTGAATTAATTTGATTGGATCTTGATAGAAAAATCAGAAAGCTTATCCGTTTTCAAAATAGTGCTAGACATAAATGACAAAAATCTTATAATTCAACTGACAAATTGACATAAACTGGCTCAATGATGAAGTAAAGAAAACAATCAAAAAGCACAAAAATCATTGCAAAAAATCCGTTTTAGAATCTTGATGATAATCTAATATGGAAGATTGCACAAATCCTTTAAAATAAACGACATTGTTTGTTTATAATTTTAAGCAAAAGATTCTTTAAATACATTATAAATGACAAAGCCAAATCATTTGCAAAAGTTCAAGACAGTCAAGTCAGCCTTGAACTTCTATTTACGCTGGTCTAGAACAAAAACTTAAACTTGGACCATGTTGAAAGAGTCCATAAAAAAATGTCTACAGCACACTGACACGGTTTTAGTTCTTGAATCGATTAGGATTGCATTATAAACAAAGTTTTGAAAACATTTTCTTATAAGGCTGTAAAGTTAAAAGCGTTGCATTTTTGGTTTTTATAAAAAAAGTCTAATTTAATTTTTATCACAAAAGTTGAAAAGTTAGAAAGGATAACTATTGTTTACAAGATTACCGCCCAATTAGTCTTCTGTCAACCCTTAGTAAGGTGGCAAAAACTGTAATCTTTAAAAGAATCTAAAATTACACGACGGGTAAAAACCTATTGCCAAATCCTTAGCATGACTTCAAATATAAGCACTTCACAGCCCATCAACTTACTAAAATTACTAATTAATTTAAAACTGGATCTTGTACAAAACAAGCTATTGGTGTTATATTTTGTGTTTGATTCAAGATTGATAATACTGATTGCTTTCTATCTGAAAGAAAAAACGCTAAACACATGTTTATTCCTTGCTCAATCAAAGCAAAAGTTTTGCAAAGTTTAAAACTATTTTTGATGCTTCTAACTTGTATGTATCAAATATACTATGCATCACGCTTGGTATCACTTCAAAGTATTCATAAGTTATCACTTAAAGTTTTAAGATGCATGCAAAACTTTTAAGATTTAAGATTTAGATAAAATACTAGAGGGTTAAAATTAACATAGTGGAAAACAAGTAAGTACCAAAAAATAAATTTAGATAACTTAACTTTCAGATTGCACATAACTGCGATACTGCATAAAGCTAAGAGGGCAAGCAATTTTTTAACTATGTTGCTGCACAATATCAACAATAGTACTACTGACAAGTTGCAACTATTATAAAATTATTTGCCTAATACTACTATACGCATATCTTGCTTTTTCCTATCTTAATAGGATAGAATTTTTTCAAAGTAAAGTTTTGAGAAAGTTTCTTAAATTGCCTTACTATGTTTGTAACTGAAAGCTAATACCGAATTTGACCTTATTAAAGATTACATGTTGGTTTTAGCAAAACAAGACAAGTTAGTTTTAATTTACAATTGACTAATCAACAAGCTTGCTGTAAAAAAGTCTGACTTTTTAAACGCTATGACACAAAATCAACGTTTACAAGACTAGAAGCAGAATGCTCACCAGGAAAGGTAGGGGGATAGTTGGTAGGTGGTTCTATACTTTTAGAAAGTAAATTTAAAACAATAAGTTTTTAAACCAGACACAAAAAATGTCTTTTCTACTAGTGAGATGCTAGGCACACTGATAAAGAATGCATATTCTGAAACACTAGTGTATGTGATTTACATTTAATGAAAAGACAATAAACAAATTGTTTAAATTTTGATTAACAAACACTATCTGGTCTGTTGTGTATTAAGACGTATTTTAAAATAGTTATAGTATTTTACTGCTTTTAATAAGTTTGTGTTTCATTAATTTGTCTGAAGTAAAAAATAGCATTTACTGAGTTATGTTTTTTTGTGTGTTTTCTTAGTTTTAGCTTTTCACAACCCGTTATTAAATGTATTATAATCTGTTTTTTTTTTTTACATTTTTTGAATTGCATATTTTTAGATTTTTAGTATTTTTTAGTCTGTATCACTTAGGTTTGTATAGCTATAATGTATGCTTTGATTTATAAAAATGTTGATTTATTAACAAGCCACATGTTTGATTTTTGTAAAATTGCTAATAGAGTTTAATAGTGTGGATTTATTTTTAGGTTATTCTGATTTTTTTTCTTGATTAATTTATATATATGTGTGTATCTTTTTTATAACATATTTGTGGTCTATTTTTAATGTTTTGTGTTAGATCTTTTAGTTGTTTAGCATGCAGATACAGTTTGTCAACTAAACCTCTGTCTTCAATACATCTTAGTAATATTATTTTTTACTATTATGATGTAGGATTGTTAGCCTTATATTCAGGCCTATTCTGTAACTTTTCTAGTTAAAGATATTGTTCAGTAACAACATCGTTATGGTGAAACTCGTAACGATTTTCTTAACAATAATGTTCAGTATTCCTATTCACAAAGGACAACATCGTTAATTATTTCCGTAACAATTTATCTTTATATGAACTACATGAAGCTAGCATTCGATCACTGCTTTGCAAGTGTGCGATTGGTACGTGCATGCATCTATCGCATTTCGACGATGTTTCTCTTTTTATTGTTTACAAATTCCTAACCTTATAAAAATATCAGCTAAATATAAAATTTATATAGGGAAAACTACATAGGTTATTGGTGTTATTAATTTTATTTAAAAACAATGATGGAATGTATAATAAAAATACTTAGAAGTTACGCTGACGCTGATACATGAGCGAATTAAAATTCTTGTAATAAAATTATTAAATTAGTAAGAAATGTAGAAATTATTTTACATAAAATAATAAATTGCTTAAAGTCAGATACATGACATAATTAAACGTTTAATTATATGTAAAATAATACACAAATTTTATTAGATTTGATTGAAAATATTTATTTTATTGCGTAATATTTTTTTTACTGATTTACAATAGTAGAAAATATTAACATAAGCATGTTTCCCACTTGAAATATATAAAATATATTATAATAATTCTTATTTTGAACATTTATAGATGTAAATTGTTAGGTTAAGAATATCTTTAAGCCTTAACAACCACAGTGAGTGTGATTGTTAACTTAAAGACTGTACATAACCACACATCTTTAATTTGACAAACAAAATATTTAGCGGACGCGTTACTGAATACAAATTTTTTTCGATGTTGTTAACTTAACAATTGACCTTGAGTTAACAACTTCATAAAATTTAACTCTTAAAAATTTGCTTACTGAATAGGCATGATTGTCTAATAAAATAAAAGATTTAAAAAAAGAGATAATTGGTAAAACTAAAATAATTGAAACACTTACTAATACTATTAAAAATATTCAAAGCAGACATGTAATACATGTAGCTTCACAAACTGAACAGTTTATTAGTAAAACCAGCAACCCAGACGGCATTGGACATAAGGGTATTGATAAAACTGCACAAACTGAACGCAAGTTAACAGAAAAAATAAAATTGTCCATGTCCACATTGCGCAAGAGTTGAAAAAGATGTAAATATAAATGAAAATATTACAATAGTTTCAAACACCATAATCAATAAAAATAATAAAGAAAATAAAGAAAATAAAGATAATGAAAAAAACTGCATAAATGAGTTAACTAATGTTGAGCATTCAATTGAAATTCCGATATGTAGCAAAGTATTAATACTTGCTGACAAGTATGGTGTAAACTGTGGCAACATATATAGAGACTACCTGCCTAAAAATAAATATAGTATAGAAACCATATTAAAGCCCGGAGCACCGCTGAACAAAATTATGGAAAATGCAGTTAAATATACTAGTAACTTTACTAAAAAGGACTACGTATTGATTTTTGGAGGGAAGTATGAAATTATTAATAAATGCCTGTTAATTGATAATGTGTTACTAAAAGTAATATCTCAATTAAATAATACCAATGTAATTATATTTTTAAATCCGTACTATATGAATTTGGAACTGGAGTTACTTGCAACAAAAACTATCCTGGACATTTAGTTGCTAATTCATTTGGATTTTTAAGCTGTGTTCAATGTATAACCATACCAAATAGTATGGATGTATTTTTAGATTTGTGTTTTACTAATGATAGTGATAATATTACTGTGATAAATGCTGTAGATGTTTTATTAGATATAAGTCAACATCATAATGCCTATGTGATAGATGTCAAATGTGATACTTCTAGTGATATTTTAAACTGTAACTACGTTTTTAATGATTTTAAATGTGCCAACTTCAGCGCAATCAATGATCTTTTGTTGAACGTTGATTGGTCTGTTCTTTTTAACAACTGTGATATTAATGTATGTGTTGATTTATTTTATTCTGTTTTGTATTATGCAATTGATTGTTATGTACCTAAAAAAGTGTGGCATGACAACAACTTTCCTATTTGGTTTAGTAAGGAATTAATTTCACTTACTAAACTTAAAAAAATAGCACATAAACGATTTAAAGAACTTCTTTCTGATTACAATGAATTTGATTCTCTTCGGACTTCATGTAAAAATCTGAACGCACGTCTTTACAAACAGTACATTTTACGCACCGAGAATAACATTCGGTCTAATCCAAAACATTTTTGGAGATTTGTAAATGAAGCTAAGAAAACTAATGCTTTTCCAGCTACAATGTATTATGGTGATCAAACCTGTATTAATGGTGACGTTCTTGTAAACAAATTTGCAGTTTTTTCTCTTCCGTTTATAATTCTCAAACTCATCCAACTCCATTGTTTAAGTTTGATAAAAATGTAATTCATACAAATTTCTCAGTCAGTTTACTAGATATTTTTAATGGAATTACAAGCCTTAAATCTAATCTTAGCACTGGACCTGACGGTATTCCTTCTATGCTCTTAAAGAATTGTATTTATTCAATTTCAAAACCATTACATCTACTTTTTAACGCTTCATTAAATGAAACTAAATTTCCTGATGTATGGAAACAAACTTATATTATGCCATTGCATAAATCTGGTGCTAAAGAAAATATTACAAATTATAGAGGAATTTGCATTCAATCTGCTATCCCAAAATTATTTGATCAAATTATAACTGGTCAAATACGTTGGGTGTGCAAAAGTATTTTAGTAGAAGAACAGCATGGGTTTCGTGAGGGTCGATCTACACTTACCAATCTACTTTCTTACGAAAATTACATTTTAAACGCATTTGAATGCAAAACTCAAGTTGACTCTATTTACACTGACTTTTCAAAGGCCTTTGATCGTGTGAGCCACAATATTTTGATTGCTAAGCTTCGTGCTTTGGGTTTTCATAATGCAGTGGTTGCTTGGTTATCTTGCTTTTTGAAAAACCGAACGCAGTGTGTAAAAATCAATAACTTTCTTTCACAACCTATTTTAGTTCCATCAGGTGTTCCTCGGGGATCTCACTGCGGACCTATTTTATTTTTACTTTTTATCAATGATCTTTCTGACTGTATTAGTTCATCATCATTCCTATTATTTGCAGATGATTTAAAAATTTGCAGAAGTATTTTATCAATCGATGATTGTAATCTTTTACAACAAGATTTAGACTCTGTTAATGATTGGTGTCTTATTAATAACCTTTTGTTTAATGTAAATAAATGTTTTGCAATCAGTTTTAATAGAACGCTAAGCAAAATTTCGTACGATTATATTATCGATAACAAGGTGCTACAACGAATGACACAAATTAAAGATTTGGGTGTAATTTTCGATTTTAAACTTACGTTTGTTGAGCATATCAGCTACATGTGTAATCGTGCTATAAAAATGCTGGGGTTTGTATACAGGATGTCTGCTGATCTTTCTCCAAATACTCTTAAATTACTTTACTGTGCCTTGGTGCGTTCTCATTTAGAGTACGTTCCGTCAGTCTGGTGCCCTTGCTATGAAATCCATAGTCAGAATATTGAACGTATTCAAAACAAATTTTTTCGCCTGTTGTCCTATAGATCTGGTATATTGTCGGTTAATTTTGATCGCAATTACATTTCTTCACTATACAATTTACCGTCACTTAAAGTTCGGCGCAAAAGATCAGATCTCTCATTTTTGCGTGGTCTAGTGATGTCTGAAGTAGACTGTCCTGAATTACTTGAATCTCTTCCATTCTACATTCCTATTAGTGAACGACGTACTAGGCAGACTTCATTATTTAGAGAATTTACACATTCTACTAATTATGGATTTCACAATCCTATTGGTAGAATTTGTAGATTTGCAAACAGTTTAACAAACAATTTAAATTTTTTTTGTTCTAAATCTTTGTTTAAGATTCAATTGGGACATATTGATTAAATGTTATGTATTTTATATTGTTTTTTATGTCAATCTTTTGCTTTTGTTTTGTATATATGTATTATATTGTTTATATTTATTGTATTTTTATGTAGATGTAAATGGTTTTACTTACCGTAAATAAAGATTATTATTATACTAGTAATACTATAATAAGTCTCTTGAAATAAATGAGTTTTTATATAAATTGAATAAAAAATTATATGATATTTGTCTCAAAACGCAATGTTATTTTATAGATACTAACCACATTATTTATAATAATTTCAAAAATGACGATATTTATTTTGGAAATGCAGAAAAAAGAGCTGTTATACATCATGTAACTAAATATATTTCAAATAATTCAAGAATCTTTAATACATTGATGATCACAAATCATTTAGAAGATTGTAATAAAAGTGTTGTCGCAGCTTATTCCGATGATTTTTTAGACTTGACAACGTAAATAATGTGCAGTGTACAGCAAAACTTACCGAACTAACCAAAATAATAATTGGCCATGTCAATGTCCAAAGTTTAGTTAATAAAATAAACAGAGTGGAATTTTTGTGCGCAACTGAACATATAAATATTTTATGCGTTACTGAACATTGGCTTACCCAAACCAATTATTGTGATATAGTGATTCCGGATTTTACCTTAGCATCTGCATATATAAGATTTCATCATATACATGGAGGATCGACAATTTATGTTTCCAAATATTTTACTCCAACAGTGAAAAAAATGCAATTAGATGCCTTCAATAGTGAAATGAACATTGAACTATGCGGAATGTCTTTTTTAAATAATAATGAAAATATATGTGTTCTGTCCATTTATAGACCCCCTGAGGGCAATTTTAAATTATTTGTTGATTTATTATCTGAGCACTTAACAAAATTTATAAAGAATGTGACTATTGCATCTTATGTGGTGATCTTAATGTTGATTTTTAGTTAATTCAGAACAGCGAAATGTTTTATTAGATGTATTTGAATCATATGAATTAATGGTGAGACTTAACGAACCTACTTGCATCTTTACAAATGTTAACAATATCAAGTCAGAGTCAGCTATTGACTATGCTATAACAAACTTACCAGGTGAAACATATAATACTGCAAATATTGATAGTAGCCTAGCAAATCATTTAATGCAAATATTAACAGTTTATAGCATAGTTACAATACTAAAAGTTAATGAACTAATCACATACAGAAAAGTCACAAATAGATGTATTGAAAGTTGCAAAGAAATGTTGCTTACTACTTATTGGAATGTAACTGTTAACTAGAATTCAAACTTAAACACAATATTTCGTAGTTTCTTAAATCGTGTTATAAATTGTTTTCAATACGCTTGTCCGTTAGTTTGTAAAACAAAAGTTAATAATAACAAAAAGTGGATTACTCCTACTCTTAAATATGAATGTACAGAATTAAAAAAAATGTTCTAGATTGTTAAAAATACTAAAGATTTCAATACTGAATTACTATATAAAACTAAAAAACAACAACATAAATTTAATATTGATTTAGCCAAGAAGAACTTTATGGGCTGTAAAATAAATGCTAGTACAAATAAATCTAAAACTACCTGGGAACTTGTTAATAAAAGTCTAGATCGTGTGAAACCTAGGATCAACATACAATTAAATATTGATTCAATTGCTATAAAAGATGATAATGTTGTAGCTAACAAATTTGCTGAATATTTTTCAAGCATTGCAACTAATTCAAGTACCGCACACTTTGGATTCAATCTGTCAAACAGTTGTACAATACCTTCTTTTAATGCCAATTCTTTCTTTTTTGGGCTAATTGACTCGCATGAGTTATTGGAATCAGCAGCAAGTTTGAGTAACAAAACGTCATGTAGTATTGATGACATATCTTCAATTACCTTGAAATCTATTATACCAGCCATAGCTGAAATACTTACCAACATTTTTAATTTATCTTTGTCACTAGGTGTTTTTTCATCTACCTTAAAATCTGCTTCAATAATTCCAATTTTTAAAAAGAATGACCCATTAAATATTGAAAATTATAGACCAATATCAATTGTCAGTTCATTCTCTAAACTGCTAGAAAAGCTAGTATATAATAAAATTTTAAAATTTCTTAATAAATTTAATATTATATCAACCAATCAACACGGCTTTAGAAATAATTACTCAGTTGAAACTGCCACTTTTAATTTATTAAAATTTATACATACAGAAAATAACAATGGAAAATATGTTGTAGGTCTCTTTTTTGATTTGTCAAAGGCGTTTGACACAGTTTGTCCTAAATTTATAATCAATAAATTGTATGCTATGGAAATTAAAGGAATTGCTTCTAAATAGATTGAGTCTTACTTGAAAGACCGCAAGATGTCAGTTAAAATGAAAGATACCAGATCATTGGAATACACATTAAACACGGGTGCGCTGCAAGGTTCCGTACTGAGGCCTCTATTGTTCTTGCTATTCATCAACGACTTGATGACACTACAATTGCAATATCAGCTTTGACTGAAATGGAACTGGTACACAAAATTAATAGAGTTTTAAATGAGTTTCATCGATGGTGTCATAATATTAGATTAATTATTAATGCTGATAAAACTGTTGTTATGCATTTTCATCAACGTAGGCAACTGTCTAATAATTTTAAAATTGTTTTTGATAGCAAGCTTTACTTATTATCTTCATCAACTAAATTTTTAGGTATCATAATTAATGAAAATTTATCATGAAATAAATTAAATAAAGCGTTCTTTACAATTTTACAATTAAAAAATTCTTTAAATTTTGACATTTTATTAACTATTTATTATGCTCTGGCTTATTCTCATATAGGTTTCAATATTGTAGTATGGGATCGAGTGACTGAAAATAACCGAATATTCATTCATCAAAAGAGAATAATAAGACTAATTTTTAATATTAAAATTCCTAATACATGTCGAGATATCTTTAAGTTACACAAAATTTTAACAATGCCTTGTATTTATATATTTAAAGCCGTTACGCATGTGAAAAAAAAAACATCAGTACTTATGAAACAAATAGCGCAAAGCATTCATACAATACAAGACATTGTGATTATCTTAGAACAGCAATACCTCATTCGACAAGTTTCAAGAAGTCCCTTGAGTACTCCGGTATTGCCTTATGTAATAATTTGCCTATAAAATTGAAACAAATTCACGATTATAAACGGTTCAAAAAAGACCTACATATTTAAGTGACAAATGTTACTATTCAATTAATGACTTTTTTCTGTGATAAATATATTTATGATTTTTATGTTATGTATTGTATGTTTTTTGTCTATTTAGATTTTAATCTTAAACTTTTTTAATATGTATTTCGATTTAGTATTTTTATATTTTTATATTTTATTGTGTGACATTTCATATTCATGTAATTTGGCCAAAGTGAAATAAAGATATATTATTATTATTATTATTGTGAAGACAAACTTTACAACTTGGTAAGAGAAAATAAAATCAATTTTATTACGTAATAAATATATTTTTTTAAATACATAAAACATAAAAATTCTGAAGATTATCAAGATAATCATTCAATTCGATTACTTGTTTTTAACTTGAGCTGTGACACTTGCTGCCTGAAACACAGTAAGAACAGGTTACTGAAATAAATGTGTGAGAAAACACAAATATGAACTCTATATATATAACAAGAAGTAAGCAAGCAGTAAAACAATGTATAAGCATTACTGATTACCACTGCTAAGCTGCTCGTAATCAATAAAAAATAAAAAAGCTTTCTTTTACCTGATTTCTGGTTATAGGTTCAGCAAATTCAGCATTTTGATCCTTATTTACAAGCTTTTTTACCGACAGTAGTTTTTTTTTAAGATATGAAGAAATCCAGAGTATCAAAGCCATCAAAATCTTTTTTGGGAATAGAAATAATGCCATTCAAGAATTCTTCACGTTTATACAAGTTATTCCTCTTTTTGGCTGCCACATCTGTTCACATTTAGTTATACATTTGCAAGAAATGAAGTTAAGGTTTGCCTCAGATGCTGCATTTTCCGTAATTACTAAAATCAGCCGGCCGTTTTCAAACTTTTAATCCCACTGTTCTGGAGGAAGGTTTAGTACTTAGCCAAAATTTTAATTTGATAGTATACACAAAAAGCATGCTGCATTGCTGCTTCTTCTATGGGTGGCAGCGTAGAAAAGTCTGGTTTAGCATTCAAAACCAATTTGATAAAAGCATTGTAATAATGCATGTTGAAAAAGGTTTGTTTGTGGGATGCATTGTACAATGCCAGAAATATTTTGTATTCAGCTTCAATCATAGCCCTATGGGATAAATTTGAGTTGTTAAACACATCAATATTTTTTTGCAAAATAGCTTGCTTTTTGAACAAATTGAAACAAACAAGTTTTTTTTTTTATATGTATATCATTTCTATAGTTTGCAATTGACTTAAATATACTTTCCTTTCTACTTTGCCGTGGATTGGTTTAACTTATAATATTAGTCTTTTAGATAAGGTTATAGCTATGAAAACAATAAGATCAACTATTGCTACTTTGATTTCCTTCTCACCAACTCTTGTTACACCAAGAAATGGACCAAAAACTCCGTTACATAAAATACAATTTTTTGCCATTTCAAAGAAACAAAATAACAATACGTGTGTAAATAGTACCAACTCATAACTAAACAATATAGAAATTAAAGATGAGAAAGTAGTTGAGGGAAAGTGGAAAGACCGTTAAGATAGACGAAGGATAGGAGAGTAGAAATGTGTACAGCAAAAACTTTTTTTTTTATTCTTT
The DNA here is from genome assembly GCA_963932245.1 of Tachinus rufipes. Taxonomy (NCBI): domain Eukaryota; kingdom Metazoa; phylum Arthropoda; class Insecta; order Coleoptera; family Staphylinidae; genus Tachinus; species Tachinus rufipes. The sequence continues at coordinate 11,210,969 of OZ010741.1, forward strand.
AGCGCTCTATAACTCTGTAACCGCTAAGAATATACAAGAAAAGTAAATAAGATAATTTATTGCAAATTTTATCAGTTTTTATTATGTATATAATCAATTTTTACCTAATTTCAAAATATTAAAAAAATGCTCTGTTTTTGGCTAGAGTTTGTGTTATATTTGTCAGAACTTAGTATATTTTTTATTAGGTACCTATAAATTACTGTAAAAAGTTTCAAAACTTATGGATTTTTTCAGAGATAAGATCAATTTTTGAGCATATTTGGCTGGACTATTTTAAGACATTTGTGTGAGTAGAATTACAAATTAGTTATAGCAATTTCTTTATTGTGCAATAATTTAATGATAATCTTGGCTTTGTTGAAGTTAATAACTAATTTTTAGTCATCCGCTCACATTTAGAAGTTACTTGAGTTTTTTTCTATATTTAATTACGTTTTAAAAAAAGATTATTAATATAAAGTCAACCTGCTATCAAAGCAACACAAATTTAAAATAATTTTTATTAAACATCATTTTCTCCTAATAAAATATATTTATTACAACAAATTTGCAATATCTTGCAAATTAAAAAAAAAATTGTTTTGCACTGCAAACCAAATTTCTGCGGCAATCTACAATCTTCCAAATTTTTATTAATTTGAGAAAAGATATACTATTCCTATAAAATATCAAAATAATTTATTATGGTTTTTTCACTAGTATTCGTTTGACTAGAATTTTCTACAGAAACCTATTTGTAGATTCTTAAACACAAAACTTTTTTGGCCAAAGAAAACCAGAATGTTTTTATTTTATAGATTACTGTTTAGTTTCTAGGTTGTTAACACGTATCTAAATTTGATCTATAGTAATAATGCGTTTTAAAATTTCTGCATTTTTTTTAAGCATGCACTAATGAGAGAAAAAATTCTGCAAATTTTAGATTCATTGACTTATTTTGCTGCAGTTTTCTAATTTAATTCAACGTGAATTATATGATAAATACGTTAAAATAAAGTTTTTAGTGCTTAAAATATTTGTTTTAGCTCAATTTAACGGCAATTTTTTCTTCAATAAAATTTTCATTTTCTAAAAGAATTTGTAGAAATCTAGTTTTTCAAAGTTGCGCACAAATGACGCTAATTACTATGTGTATTAAAAGTATCTTTCTCATAACCTTTTTAAATATAGATAAATGATTATTTGATACTTCAGTTTTTTAATTTGCATTTTGGTGCTCACTTCTTATGATTTTTTAAGTAAATGTTAACAATGATTTTTTTAATAAGTTGTAGTTTGTTGCTACAGTCACGCAATTTGCATTTGTTTAGGAAAAGTCACAAATATCAATAATTTTTAATATTTTAGTTGTTAAATGTATAGTAATTGAAAGACATCTATATCATACAGCGTACATCTACAGCTTTAATTTTTGCTTTTATGCTATGTTTGGTAGATTATCTTATTGTTTGGCATAAAAGCTTGGTAAATTTTTAAAATATTATTGGAGATAAACTTTTCAAAAACAAAAGTAATGACTAATTTGGTATTAAGCAAACACTTTAACATCAGAAACACATACGTAAATTTAGTCTACAAATACATATACCTTGGTCATGAAATCAAAACATCTAGAAATAACCAGATTTGCAAATTGCAGAGAAGATCCAACTTTGCTTAAGCAGCATATAGAAAACTCAGCCATATCTTTAAAAGCAAAATTCTGATATGTTTGAAAAAGAAAGTACATGACCAATTTATTCTGCTTGTCTTTACATATAAAGCGGAAACCTTAACTCTAACCGCAAATACCGCAAAAAAACTTAAAATAACCCAACAAAAAATTAAAAGATCAACAATTGGAGTAATCCTACACTACCATACTACCAATGAAGACCTACGAAGAAACACTAAAGTGGCTGACGTGATCGAGCGTATAACTAAACTCAAATAAAGATGAGCTGGCCACGTGAGTTAAAAAAAAAAAAAAATTCAAGATGGCGTCAAGTAAGGACCCTCCTGAAATATCAAAGTGTAAAACATGTAAACTAGAAATTAATATTTCTAAAGAAACCATCTCGTGCTTCATTTGTGAATAAAACTATCATATATCTTGTGTATTAAAGAGAATAGATGTTGCTTCTGAAAACAAAAACTATAAATGGATATGTGACCAGTGCAGTGAAAGTTACCCGATAAAACGCAGCTGAGTAATACTACAAATAATGATTATAATGTGCATAACAAACTAAATGTTTAATATGATAAAGATGATACAAAAGCAGTTAGAAACCTTAAAGTGTAATTGTGTAAATACAACAATAATAGAGAAGGTCATTAATAATTCATCTGGAACAAAGATTTCGACAGATATGTCAATCGATTCTTATAGCAACAACCAAGAGAGGGCATCTGTAGCAATAAACACTAATATAAATAATACAACGCAATCCCGGAAAAATGCAAATGACGATAAGACGCAAACAACAAAAACTTTTAGTTCGACACTGAAGAAATTATCAGATAAAGACAAAAAGAAAGAAGAAATATTAACAGCAAAAACGCCAAACAATAATATAAATAATAATATAAACGTAAACAATGAAATAAAAGATGTAGACTCCGAGGGATTTAAAGTAATTAATAGAAAAAAGAAGAAAACAGCCCCACCGATTATAGGAAAAGTTGATAATTCTACCATTAAAAGTGTTCCTAAATTAAGTCATTTATATGTGAGTAGATTTGATCCAAATGTGACAGTTGATGAGATTAAAAATATCTCAATGAAATGAATTTTAATTCAGTAAGATGTGAGAAGAAAGCTTCAAACCACCCAACGGAATATTCATCTTTTCAAATATCAGGTACTGCCAATAATATTGAAAAAATGAAGGAGCCCTCTATCTGGCCATCAGGTGTCTGGGTTAATCCGTTTTTTCCCTGGCTAGTGAAGAAGAAAATAAACCCTTAATGCTAAATATATTCCATCAGAATGTACAATCATTAAATTCTAAAATTGGCGAAATTGAGTTGTGCTTAGAAGTTTTAGATATTAATTTTCATGTTTTATGTTTTAGCGAAACGTGGTTAAAAAGCTATGAATGTGTAGCACAAAAAATTGTAAATTTTGAACTGGCAGCATTGTTTACAAGATCTAACATTAGTCACGGAGGAGTATCAATATATACTCATCATTCGATTGAATTTAACGTAAGGAATGATATTATGAATTTATCCCAGGAAATACACTGCGAAGTGGCGGCGGTGGAAATATCTAGGTATAATTCTTTAGTTATAGCGATATATAGAACGCCAAGCGGCGATTTTCACCGAGTTTATGAATACATTTAATAATGTTCTGTTGCTAGCAGAAGCATCTCAACTAAATATTATAATCAACGGCGATTTTAACATTCTATTTGGGCAAAGAAATTCTCAAACAGACAGCTTTATGGATTTATTAAATATGTTTAATTTGTGTGTCACTATAAAATGTAACACGCGTAACACGCGTCTTAACAATTGTTTAGACAACATATTAACAAATCTTGATCACTATACTTCGTTTGCAGTAAACACGAAACTTTCAGATCATAAAGCTGTTATCATAAATGCGCAGATTAGTACAAATAAGGATTACAAATCAGAAAAAGTATTAAGTAGACCTATAACTGAAACAGGCTTATATAATTTATTCAAGTTAACTGAAAATATTGACAGGAGTTTTGTAAATAGTTTTTCTAATGTGGAAGAGAAATGGAACAATTTTACAAATATTTTAATAGATATACATACAAAATCGTTTCCTCAAAAACATCAAACTTATTCCTCACGTTTTGCTTCTGGTTGGTTTAACGAAAGACTAGCTTATATTTGCGATAATGTAAACTTACTGCTTGATATTTATAAACAATATCCCAATGAAGCAAATAAAACAGCTTTTTACAATCACAAAAGCTATTACAGATCAGAAATCAAAAAAACAATAAAACAATTTAACGATAAGAAAGTAACTGATTCTATAAATACTCCAAGAGCTATGTGGAATATAGTAAATAATAATTTAAATAAGATTAATTGCAGTTCACAACCTAACTATTTTTCTTCATTAGAGTTTGCAAATTATTTTAACAACATTCCACTCGATATAGTGACTAATATTCCTCAAAGCTCAAAAACGCCTTCAGAATATATGTCTTCTGTCCAAATAAATAACGACACAGAATTAAAGTTTGGTGAAGTCTCACATTGCGAAATTAGAAACGCTGTCAACCGAATAAAAAACAAACCTAGTAAAGATGTGTACGGGTTAAGTGCAAAACCTATTAAAGCTATAATAAATTTAATTATCTCACCTCTTGCTAAATTGATAAATATTAGTATAAATGCTGGCATATTTCCAAAAGTCTTAAAAACTTCAAAAGTAATTCCCATTTTTAAAAAAGGTAATGTGGACGATTTAGCAAACTATAGGCCAATCTCTATCATACCTATTATTAGTAAAAATTTTGAAGCTGTGTTGAAGAATAAAATCGCGGAATATATGGAAGTGCATTCTTATTATACCTCTAGACAGTTTGGGTTTTGTACCAACCACTCTACTGCAATGGCAGTAAGTGAATTAACCGAGTCGATTGCAAACGCATTTTAAAAACGACAATACACGGGACCTATTTTCTGTGACCTAAGCAAGGCATTTAATTGTGTATCCCACCAAGTTCTAGAAAAAAAAACGTTAATTGTTAAAAAATTATAACCTTTTATTATAGGTATTATCTTTTACAATAAAAAAACCTTTTTGCATTCTGTTTTAAATTATTAATTTTTAGTTTGCAAATTTATTTAAAGCTTTGTCGTTTCAGTTGCATTCTAAGACTTAAAGTTAAAGAAAGATTTACTTAGATAACAACCGCTACATTTTCTTGAAAATATATATTGCTCCCTACAACAAACTAGTGCACTCACTTTTAAAGCAATACTACACTAATTACTGTTGAATTCATTCAAAAAACGTATACCATCATTTTATAGCAGCAATTTGTTGCTGTTTTACAACACAAGCAAAACAATAGACTTGATTAGCAATTTTTGTGAGTCGTTTAACTACTTTTTAAGTTGGTTTAAAATCAGTATTTTTAAACCAATTTTGGCAACTTTTTTTTATATTTGATTCAGTTTAACCGACAAAACCAAAACAAACTGTTACCTGTTCTAAACAAGAATTTTTTTTTAAATACCTTAAAATGTGCACATTTTAAACAATATGCAATTCTTTACGCCATTTTTATATGGCATCCTTAATAAACATGTTTTACGTTTGATAATAGTAATCGGTGTTACAACATGTCTTCTTCTTTATTTTGCGTTTTACAGCTATTTTACATCGCCCCAGAAGTCTTACGACTTGTTTGAAGAGGGTTGATGGGGCCAACGGCTTATTAGGTAACTTCCGAATCACCCCGGTGGATAAAGAGCAAAGTTATTATTTTAGTCATATTCGGGGATCAAACCCGAGACTGTTAGAGTGCTACTATAACGCTCTATAACTGAGCTATCTCACCGTATGTATTTTTTTTATTGCGTAAAATGTTCCATAACTGTTGATAGTGTTTACGCTTTTTCTTTATTAGCCGTATATACCAACGCCACTGCTGGCGCGCTGGATTTTTTCTACCCGTAATGGTGGCAACTTACATTGCGAGTAGTATTGCACTATTCCAGACCAGAAAAACTTTTAGTCATAAACCTACACGCTGACAAAATAGGTTGAGGAATGTAAGAGCGTATATACAGAACCAACTATTGTTAAGTTTGTGCAAGTAATTGTAGACACTTTAGAGAAGATGGAAATAGTTTGTTGGCTATTTCTTGACTTGTCTAAGGCTTTCAACTCCCTAAACCACAATCTATTTGTTGATAAATTAAATAAAAGTGGAGTTGGCGGTAAATTTATAAACTCATACTTAGCTAATTGGGAGCAGAAAGTTATACTAACAACTAATAATAAAAAAATAATCCTCAATAGATAAAAGCAACAATATAGGTGTACCTCAAAGTAGTACCCTAAGACTGCTACTATTTTTTATATACCAGAACAACCTTTGCCATTTAAAAGTAATGCAAAACTAATTATTATTTATATTTAAGAGTTATGTAAAAAATTAAGCTCTATAACTTTTGCTTTAAAAACGCTAGCAAATACACTTGACATAAATGCTCTTAAAATGTTATACTATGCTAATATACAGGGTTAGCCAATAGGTATTGACAAATTTTAAAGCGTTGTAGTAAGAGAACTAAAAAAGAAAGAAGAGAAAAAATGTGGAGAACTTGTTTAGAATAGAATGCAGTTTTAGCAGAGGTTAAAACGCTAGAGTTTGCAATACGTAGCCTATTTTGTGTAGATTTTCTTGCTTTTTTTTGTAATAATACGAATGTTTTTCATAATTCTATTCAATAAAACGCATTTTAATTTATCAGGTTTTGTTAACAAACAAAACATGTGGTTCTGGTCATTTGAACAACTTTGTGGAATTTAAGCGCAATCCTTACAATTGGAATACTTGGGCCTTATTCTTTTAAACAAAAGAATCGAACGGTTACTGTAAATTCCCAACGGTATTTTACAATGTTCACATTTTTTTAATTTGCGGACTTCAGAGGTTGAGAATAAATATAAATAAATTATGGTTCCAGCAAGATAGAGCAACAAATCACACTGCACAAGCCTGTATCAAAGCGTTAAGACATATGTTTCCAGGAATATTTTATAAAACGGCAATGTTAATTGACTTGCAAGTTTTCTGGATTTAGCTCACTGTAATTTTTTTTAATAAGGATATTTGAAGTATGTCAATAGGCCTAATACATTAGAAGAGTTGAAACAAAACATTAGGCGAGAAATAAAAACCACTAGTCGGAATGTTGCACCATTTTGCAATCGGCTCCAAGAATCTAAAATTCTATCAATAAAAACTGCATTATGTGTGTAATTAATATATATTATGCTCATTTTTGTGTTTTAGTTAATAAGCTTACAATTCTACTTTAAAATTGGTCAATACCTGTTTGCTAACCCTGTATATAGCCACATTCAGTATTGCATTATTGTTTGTGGCGCTTTAACAGCTCACAATAATGTTTTCATTTGTCAAAAACGCGTTAAAAATAATTTTTAAACTCAAATTTAACCAAAGTTGTAAAGATATGTTTTAAAGTAATCATCTTTTAACAGGTTCTTGCAGTCTACATCAATAAATGCCTTCTTCACGTTAAAAAAAACCCAGATTTGTTCTCCAAACAAAAAAATCATCATTATAAAACAAGAAATGCCAAAAGTTATCCTATCCATAGACTTGCAGTTCCCAAAAATAACATGTTAATATAGCTGTCTAAAATTTTATAATAAATTACTAAGCAAAATCAAATCTATATAAACTTTTAATGTATTTAAGAAACAATGTTTTGAATTACTAAGTGATGTAAAACCGTATAATTTTAACGATTTTTTGATTATTTAATTATTTTTTGTTTCAAACATGTATTTATTTATGTATCTGTATGAATTATAAAACAAATTTATATATTATCATTATATTATTTGTTTAAAATGATTTAAGTTGTGAGATTCAAATCTACAATGTTTGGTGCAGCAGTTAGTTGCCTAGCCCACTGTGCCGCGCTCCCCTTTGAACAATTGCTGCAATTTTGCAAACAATTTGTAGTCTTTCTTTTTAAGTTTTTTTTATTATTTCTTCAAAAGAATCTTAAAACCATTATTTTGAAAGCAAATTATGCAATCTCGCCTTTACTTTACTTGTTTGTTTAATCAAATCAATATTGTTATTCATAATGTTGTTCTTGTGGAGACAATGTTTGGTACGTACTGAATACGCTTCAAGATTTAAAGAACAAAATCATTGTTGCTTCTATCAAGATTGTATACTTTGGTACTAAGTAAATTATATTTTATCTACAATTTTGGGTAAAGGTAGTTACTTTCCTACAAAAATTAACATTTATTTTTAAGATCAAAAGCAGACCCAAGCTACGGTTATTTTTCTAGTTTTTTAGGTTCTAGTCTATTATTTTTATTTTTTTTTGTAACACTCTGTAAACACTTACTGAATCGACAGTTTCTAAATAATGTTTGTTGCGTCTTGATTTTACGCTTGATGCTAAAAGAATATGAACTGATCTTTTTTTGGCTACGTAATTTTTTTTAATCAAACGCTTTTTTTTGAAAGTTTTATTATAGAGCGTGACGTGCAGCTTTGAGCACGCTGCGGTCAACTTTGCAACGCTCTCAAAATAGTCATTTTAATTTAAAAAAAAGTTGATAAATATTACAATAAAAGACAAAAAATTTTAATTTTGAAATTCTTCTACTTTTTGGTTCCATACCTCCGCAACTGCTTTAAATGCAAAAATGCATTATTTTGATTTTTTCATAATTGCAAAAATTTTGGTCACCAAATTTTTCTAACTTTCCCACACAATATAACAAAATCAATTCTATTAAATCTATAAATTTATTTTTTAGATATAGTGACTGGATTATCTAATTGGTTTGATATTAACAACAAAATTTTAATAACTAACTAGATTAATTTTATATTTTTAATTAAAACTGCGTATGATTTTTGAGTTTTTTTCTAAATTTAAAAGTGTAAGTGGCAAATGTGGTAATTGTTACTATTAAACTATAATAGACTATTTTACACGATTTTAATTAGGGTTTTAAGACATTATTAACAATATTTGTTGTCTTACAAGTTTTTTCTTCATTGGTCCGGTAGTAACTAATTGTTTATTTTTTTTTTGTTAGATTATTTTAACTACCAGATTTTGATCATCTTCTGCATTTTGAATAAATGTTTTTTGTTCTCTTTTTGTTACAATAGTTTATTTGGCAAAGTAGTATTGCCCGTTTTGTATATAACAGTAAGTTTTAAAGGATTGCGTGCATTTTAGCATAGTTACTTTTCTTCATTAAATTCACTTAAAGATCTATTTTGAAATTTTCTCTCTTTTTTTCCTAGATTTGGAAAACTATTCAAAACGTATCTGACTTTGGCATCTGTAGCAAGCCAATATTTGTCTCCATATTTATCTGGTTTACTACTCATGTACTAGGTAAAAAAACAGCGGCATTTAGACAAAAAAACAGTTAGGTTTTCTGTTAGTGTTCAGCTTGCAATGCAGTTCTCAATAAGTTTGTTTTATAATTAAAAAAAAACAAAGTTTGTCAAATTATTTGAACTTATTTCTTGCCATAGTATGTAAAAAAAAACATATTCTACAAGTCAAGCAGTTTTAGTGTTTTTGCGCTATAAGGCTCTTTTAGAAATACTGATCACAAATCATTATTGAGAACTTTGCAAGCTTTTACTCAAGTACATTTTTGATAAAGCGTAAAAACGACTCACTAATAAAAACTTAAGACCATTTGTCAATTTAATGTTAATGCACAAACAATATTATCTTAGACGCAAAACAATCAATAGACACTTTATAAGTTATAGTATATTAAAAAAAAAACAGCAAAATATTAATTAACTATACACTTGTTGTTCAAATGCAATATTGTAACAGTCTAATTAATTTAAAATTGAATAATAAAATGCAATTGACTACTCAATATTAATATTCTTATTTACTATTTTAACTAAAACTCTCTTACCTTGGCAAACATTGTTATTCCACTTTGATGAGTTAGAAACACACTGACGTATAAATTCACACACTCACCTTTTTATACAAAAATAGAATAATTAGTTACGCACAAAACAATTATCAATTTAATTAATTAGAACACATTTTTTAGCGCGTCACAGATTTTTGAAGGTTTACAATAAATTTTGTTATTTGGAAATTTCATATGAAACTTCTCACAACAAAGACAAAGCCAAAGAAAATAATTGGCTCATAATTTAATTAATTAAAGAAATGTTTATAAAAATAATAATGTGTTATAATAAAAGATAAATGATATTATTTATAATTGTATGTTTTAAATAAACTTTTGAAGTAAAAATTTTATTATTAAAATAATATAAATCGTGAATTAAAATTAATTTTGTTTAATTACAATTTAAGCTTTAATTATAAGTTATTAATTGGTTAATAAGTTATAGTGAAACTTATTACTCAAAACCATTAAAACGTTTGAAATGAGATTACTTGTACACTAATTTATTACAAAAGAAAATGTCAACAAAATACAAAGAGTCTGTAGACAATTTTGTAGTATCAGATCTAAAACCTAAAAAATAGTTCTGCAAATTAAACTAATTACTACTATAAAGTCGTATTTTTGGTTAAAAAAAACAGTTAAATGAATTTAAAATAAAATTATAAAAACTAAAAATTCAAAACAGATTTTGAAACTGTGAGACTTTTAGGATTGAACTGTTCTATATATGCTGTAAGAATTTAAAGATAATCTTATGTACTTTGCAAGATAATAAAGATTTATACTATATCCAAAGAAAGATGTGACTGTAGAATCAAAACTTATCACACTTTTTTTGTTTTAATTCTTACAAACAAATGTGTTACAAATTACATGATATTATATGATAAAAATGTTATGTTTTTAAATTATCTGATATTAAATTACAAAATATTGCTTATGATAATATCCTGTTATTATCAGCAAAAATACCTACATTATGTGCAATTGTTTGTGTTATAAATGTGTTTCAAGAAGTTAGTTATATGAGTTAAGAATGACTAACATCTTATTCATTCCTTACAAAAACATACTAGTTTTGTTTATAAAATATTCAATTCTTATCTGCAGCTAAGCATATAGTTTGAAAATCAATTAACGACAAGCAAGCAACAGTTTAAGAACATAATGTGGTTCCGTAAACTTATATTATTGTTATACTTACCAATTTTCATTTCAAAAATGATGACAAATATGGAAGAAAGTAAGTTATTTTTTAATTAATTGGATACAATTTAACTGATTTATAATTCAATTCAATCTTGAATCACAAAAAAATTAAGTTGATCAATACAATTATTACGCTTTCATTTTAAAATAATAAAATATTGCATAAATAACTATTATGATAACTAATATTTACTACACAATCTGTTTTTTAAAGTTACCTATAATGTTTATATTTTCAGTAAGTAAGTTTCAATTATGCGACTTTAAACAAGAAAAACCAAAAGATGTCAACGCATCAAAAGGCATCTACCTATACCCATCACAAATATATGAAAAAATTGAAATTTATCCAGAATGGCAACAATTGTAAGTTATTTAAAATAAAAAATTTACATTCTGTTCAAAATTGTTCTCACTGTAAAATTAATGTCAATTTAGCGACTGTAGTTTTGTTGTTTAAAGTTTAAAAGTAATTTAATGTTGCTAAGATATAATAATTGATTCTTATATAATTTATTTTAAAAATTCTTAAAAAAAAAATTGTATTTTTTAACTATTTTTTTATTCATATTGATCTAGAAACACTGAAGACCAAAAAAGACTATATGATGACTGTATGGCAGAAATTATGAAATTGAACTTCTCAGAACAAAGAAAATATTTCAAAGCAATACGCAGATATAAAGATTTGTGTTATGAAGTTCTTGTTTTAATATTAATATTGATATTTTTAGTTAAAGTTTTAAGAATACGAAATTTTATTTTGTAGTATAAAAATTGTTGTTTTAAAACGCTGTTCTAATAAGTTGATTGTAAAGAAAAGCGTATATGGATATTTAACAAATTTGATTAAAAAAAAATTAAATATAAATTTTTGTTTTATTATAAATAAATAGATACATTAATAGGAATTAATCATTTAATGATGGTAAGCTTGGTATGCTGGAGCTTGTTGATATACTGGAGCTGCTATTTTACCTACAACAGCTTTGTGGATAAGTTGTGGATGATCAGCATGACCATCATATTGTACATCAGCAATAAATCCATTCTTATCATCAGCAGTATAGTGAACAATACGTCTAATACCATCGGGTTGCACTAAAGTGTAAGATCCATGTACGGCATCACCATCACGGGATTCTTCTTGGCTATGGACATCACCAGTATGAGCATCCTCAACTCCATAATGGAAATTGTATTGTGGGTGAGCATCTGGGTAAACTTCTTGATGTACTGGGGCATGAGCGTAGTGAGCAGCTGGAGCGGCATAATGAGCTACTGGAGCTACATGAGCAGTTTTAATTAAAGCTGGGGCAACATGGTAAGCTGGAGCAGCGTGTACATTATGTTGACTTACTGAAGAATATGAAGATGAACCATGATGTTGAGCAGAAATGCACGCTACAAAAGCGGCGATAAAGGTAACCTAAGAAAAATACATTTATTGTTAAGTCTATATAATTTTCTGACTAATTTGAAATTAATTATTACAAGTTTAAATTTATTATATTACCTTAGCAAACATGGTATTGTTAGTTTGAATGATTAATTGGTAATGATTAACTGCTCACTGCTTTTATATATCCAATAAATAATAAAATGATTTTGAACTTGACATATAATAGCGTTGAAAGTGCCTTACATTTGTATTATATACCTCTGGCACATTCTTTTTATCACAAATTTAAATCTAATCCGCTTTGCTTTCAGTAATTAAATGCTTTAAATTAATTATTGTTATATTATTTAACAAAACCTAGCCTAAATTGTTTGATTTTATTTTGAATTTATATTATATAACAGTTTTAAAATAAAAATATAAATTAATTTAAAGTATCATTTTGATTGCATTTAGAAATATTATTTATTTGGATATATAATTATAATTTATTTTTTATTGTTTAAATTATACGCTTTTTTTATTAAAACAAGTGTTTAGTTTATTGTTTTGACAAATTTGTTTGTATAAGTATGAATCAAATTAATATAAAATATTTTATCTATGACTGTTTAATAATTTTAATAATATGCCATTGAAATCAAGTGATTAAGACCTATTATTTTACATAATGTATGACTCACAATGCATGTAAGTAATGAACCATTACTCACGGTTATTATCAAAAATAAAATAAATGATAAATCACATTTTCACAAATTAAATAAGAAATAATTGATAATAAAATAAAACACTGACTAAGTTTTTTATCACAAATACTTTATTAATACATATAAATAGCTATGTATGAGTCAAGTGTACGAAATGAAAAATAGTTTTTGCTCAAACTATTAAAAATACCTTCTTCTACATGAATCCTGATTATGTTATTTTTTTCAAATTTTTTTCAGTGAACTATTTCTGAGTAATCAAAATTTGAAAAAATTGTAACTTCTCATTATTGCATTTTTAGGAAAAAATTAATCAAACTTATTTCTTTAAATTTGTCTGAAGAACAAGTTTTTACAGACATTTTTTTTTGAAAATTTAGCAAAACTTTAAATAAATGTTTTTCTTAAAATTTTTTTTTTTTCTCAAATATGGATAAAAACGTGTTTTACATATAAAAGCACAATTTTATCTATATTAAAAAAAATACCTATCAGTTTTTATTTAAAATGTCATTTAAAATTTTGTATAATATCTGTAAAAACTTATTCTTTAAACAAATTTGAAAAAAAAGGCTTTTTTGCTATTTTTAAGTATTTCTGTAGATACAATGTAAGATATCGGAACGTAGTACACGGCACTTCTTAAAAATTTTTTGCACATATAAAAGCACGTTTTTATCAATATTAAAAAAAAAAAAAAATACCCGTCACCTTTTTTGGGTCTTTTAAAATTCTGCAAAATTTTCATTAAAAGAATCTGTAAAAATTTACATAATCAGGATTCATGTAGAGGAAGGCATTTTTAGTGGTTTAAGCAAAAACAAATTTTCAGTCTGTACAATGGACTCATACATGGCCAAATACAAACAAAAGTTCATGACTCAAGTTTCAACTTTTAAAGGCCATTGTCAAGTGAGATCAAACCAAAGAAAAAATACATTTATACAGAAAAAGTTAAATAAAAATTGAAGTGAAAAAAAAATAAATTGCATTAATGATGATCTAAAGAAATTTAAAAATTGTTAATTAATATTGTGAGAAATTTTTTTGCTCATTCAATAGATTAACAAGAAGATTACATTATTTTTTGTAAATCTCGGCGGTTTTTAGCAGATTAAGCTTAATGCCTTTTGTACAGTTGTGTGACATTTTAATTTTAAAGTTTTGGAAAAAGTATAATTAGAATTTATAATATAATTTGCAAATGAACTTGTATCGTGATTTAGTCAAAACGCATTAAAATGTTCTGTATGTCATATTTAAAAACTTTTTTAAGTCTGCCCAACATACATATTACTATTGCATTCAAAACATAAAATTTTAACACTCGATTTTCTTAAAAAATTAATTTTATTTTTAGCATTATATAATTTATTTGATAATTTGCAACTTGCAATTTGTTGATTTTGTTTTTGAAGAATGTTTTTTGTGGTTTTTAGAAAATAAGTTAATGTTTTGAATAAATCTTTGTTTAAATTTGAAACCTTTGAGTAAGTTTTATTTTATTTATATTATGGATTACCACATAATAAAGGTCTCAAACCATCCTAAATGTAACATTTGAATAATTAAATTATTACATAGTATTAATATTGTTTCTTTTTATTTTTGAATTAGTCAAAGTCAAAGTATAAGTTGCAACAAGTTCTGTAGAAGTACTGAATGTAGTAGGTTTTAGTTTTGGCCAATTATAACAAGAGATTTTTTTTGCAGTATCAATTTTAATATTTATTGACTGATCATGTCGTTTTAATGTTGTAATATCTCTTCCGCATCAATTAATATGAAGCGGATAGCCTGAAAAAACAGTGTCCAGTATACAATTTTATTTTATTTTATTTTTTTAAATTGCAATTTGTTGAGACATCTTTCTAAATTAGTTAATTTTTATATTCTAAAAAGTGCATTTTTTATTTTAATAATAACAAAAATGAGTTCAAAATTTTTTTACTCGTTTTTTCGTTAATTTTTTTAATTTTTTTTATCAGATGCTTGCTAATTTACTTTTATTTTCATACATTTTTTTAGTTTTTTTTTATCCATATTATCAAATGCTGCTTTTAGATCTGTTTTATTTTTCAAGATTATTTTAAAAACGATTTACGTTAGTACCTTTTCTTTTTGAAGCCGGCTTGCCCGACTAGAATTGTCTCATTCATGCCCAGTTCCTTATTTAGCTTTAATATTATGGAGTAAATCTTATATGCCGTACCCAGTAGTGTTATTTTTGTATAGTAGTTTACTAAATTTTTGGTTTTATTTATGACTTGGAAATTCTTTTTTCTTCAATTTTCAATTTAATAACTCACTCAAACTCTCAATGAACTCTTTCGTACCACACAACCACGTTTTATTCTGTATCCTATCTATACTTGACTTTTTTTTTAAATTTTTTTAACTTTTTCTAAATTGTTTCTTTTAAAATTTCTTTAACTTGCTGGATTGACTTTTTTTCCTTCTCCAAACAAAATTTAAAAGTGTTTCTTTTACTCCTTTATTGGTATTGCATCAATATCTACCCGTTTTTTTCTAATTTTATTGTTTATGTATTTCCAGGTTTCTGATTTTGTTTTTATTATTTTAATATATAAATATATATATATTTTTTTATAAATTCACTTTTAGCTTTTTTTACACTGATTTTTGTATGCTTTTTGTTTTTTTAGATGTTCATTTTTGTGTTTTTGTTTTTTCTCTAGTGCTTTAACATTTTGCTGGTTACGAGTTTTTTCTTTATACATTATTTGCTTTTTTTGCACCTTTTCTTTATTTTTTTTCAAATTTTTCATTTTTTTTCCCTTAATTAAGCTCAGTTTTAACAAATGGTGATCTGATTCTACTCTTATTTCTACTTCAAGTTTATTTACCTCTTTCCACGTTGCTTCATTCACAAGTACATAGTCAAATACTGATTGCTCATTTGTTTTAATAGAAATAAATTTTCACTTTATATCTTTTGTGTAGTTTTTAATTAAAATGTTCTAACCCCTTTCTTCTGTCATTTCTATCAGTTCTCTTTTTTCTTTATTTTTAATGTTGTTTTTTGATTTTTTGTTTTTTGTGTGGTCATCTTGTTTGATTCTTTCTCCTCTTTTTTTAATTCTTGCATTAAAGTCTTTCCCTATAATTAATTTTTTTTCTGTTTCTTCTATAACAGATTCTAACTTCTGCTTAGATCTTTTCATACTTCTGCTGTATATTGTTATTACTTTATATTTTATTGCCTTCCCACAAAAAAAGATGTTTTTGTAATCTTTTATTTGCTATAACCCAGTTTTTAACTGCTGGCTTCTGTTAAAGTCTATGATTCCACTCCATATAAGATTATTTGCAAAATGTAACACTTTAGTAATCTGATCTTCAAAAGGGATTGTGATTTTCAAATAGTTTTAACATCTTTAGAAATGCAGTTCTTGATTTCTCTATTTGGTATTTAATTTCCAGTGAGTAGTCTTATTTGTTATTAATTGTTGTTCCAAAGTATGTTTAAGTTTGTACTTTTTTTAGCCAGGATGGTTTGCGTTTTTTTGATATTAAGTGGAAGTCTATATCTTTGACTAATTTTTGCTAATCTGGTCATTAGTTCCTGGAGATTTTTAAAACTGTCTGCAAATTTCCAAAAAAATAACTAAATCAATATATTTATAAGAGTAAAATAATACTCTATAGATCATAAGCTTTATAAGTCAATTTTTGAAAAAACAAACAAAAAATTACCGGCTTATTGCAACGTTTGTTACTTAAATTGATAAACCACAACATAAAAGTAGTTTGTGGAAATGTATATGGTGGTGGAACATTCTATCAAGGGTTTATTTAAACGATCCAGCTAGTGATGTTTCAAAATTAGAATGGTCCACTCAGTTGAGAAACATTTGGCGGCAAATGCTAAAAATATAGATAAAATTAAAAAAAATTACTGTCACAAACAAAAATATAATTAATTATCACGTTATTGAGTAGTTAAAATAATTTTGAGAAGTTGACAAAAAATGAAAACATATTGGAAATTTAAAGAAAGCCTTTTACTATCAAAAAAATTGCTAGAGAAATAATCTATTAGCTGAAATAAACAAACAGATACAAAAAAAAATTGTCACGTTACACACTTTGTTTAGAAGTAAAATTTAGAATTTATTTAACTTTTTTTGCAGTTTTACGCTTTTAGATTATTGTGTGCTTTTGCCAACCTTGTTTAACATATACTTGGAAGAAATATTTAAGGAGGCGCTGGATAAAGTGGAAGAAAGAATATCGATCAACGGCAAAATAATATACAACTTAAGATATTTGTTAAATTGGCAAGTACAGCTCAAGGACTTTAGCTGATGATGCATAAAACCAAATTAGTTGATCTCAATCTTAAGAAGACCAAATATATGCTTGTCAGAGTAAAGATACTCCATCACAGCAAACAATACTTCTCAACAACAAAACCATAGATCTAGTGGACAAATACACATATCTAGGCACATGCGTGAATAAACTCTGGGATCATTTTGGAGAAATCAAACGCAGGATAGAAAAGCAAAAACAACATTTATTCAGATGGGAAAAATTTTCAACAGCCCTGACTTGGGCATGCAAATTAAAATCAAAATGTTGCGCTGGTACGTTTTCTTAACATTATTGTATGGCCGATATGACATATTGATGTATCCTGAATATCTTATGAAAAGAGCACATTAGTAATAAGAAGGTTCTGCAAGAGACTAAGCATTCAAAATTTTTAAACAAAAAAGTAACCTCTTTTGAATGACTAAATAGATTTAACATGTTTCTCAATATTTAAAGTCATTAGTTAATCTTTTTTTTTTAGTTAATCACAAAAAATTAAAAATTAGTTAATAATAACTTTTATTATAGTTTTAACGGGTTTTTGAAAACTAAAATAAAAAGTTTTATTATATCAATTAAACTTCTATTGTACCATTTTAGATATTTCATTATATTAGGTAATAATTTTATAAATTTAATTTATAAAATTTGTTTGTAATTCTTTTAATATATAATTACATGTTTTCTTTTATTTGTTTTATATTACGTTTTTGACTACATGCTTTATACACAAGTATACAATGGTTAAATTAATTAATTAAGTAAGTAAATGCTTTAACATTATTTAAGTATTATAATATACCAGCGAAAATTGATAAATAATTTTTTTAATCATGTCAATCATGTAATATGTAGTACTATTTAATGTAATTAAATAACTTATAGATAAAATAACTATCTCCTTCTTAAAAAGTTTTAAAATAAAAAAAAACTGTTATTAATAGACAACAACAACAACATAAACATTTGTAATAATTATTACATATTAATCTAGTTCAATAATTAACATTAATCTAATATATTTATAATAAAACCAAACGAAATCCGTGTATTTCATGGTTAAAATCAAATTGTTCTGAATCATTCTGTCCTGAAATACTCAACTTTCACAATAATTGATTGACTTAATAATCGCCGCAAATCATGCCGACTACTATATAAGCTGAATATGTAACAAACTTTATCATTCAACAATCAGCATTCAAATAATATCAATATGTACTCAAAGGTAATTTGGTAGTAATATTATACATAAATAATTAATTAATTAATTTAATTACAGATTATTTGCGTAGTTGCCTTTATGGCTCTAGCTTCAGCTCAACATCATTCAGCTTCTTCATATTCATCTGTAAGCAGCCAACAGCATTTGCACGCTGCTCCAGCATCATATCAAGCTGCCCCAGCAGCTTATCACGCCGCTCCAGCATATCATGCCGCCCCAGCACTTATTAAAACAGCTCATGTAGCTCCAGTAGCTCATTATGCCGCTCCAGTAACTCAATACGCTCATGCTCCAGCACATCAAGAAGTATACCCAGATGCTCACCCACAATACAATTTCCATTATGGAGTTGAAGATGCTCATACTGGTGATATTCATAGCCAAGAAGAAACTCGTGATGGTGATTCCGTACATGGATCTTACACTTTAGTGCAACCCGATGGTATCAGACGTATTGTTCACTATACTGCTGATAAGAATGGATTCAACGCTGATGTGCAATATGATGGTCATGCTGATCATCCACAACCAGTACATAAAGCTATTGTAGCTAAAGCTATTATTCCAACTAAAGTTGTAGCTCCAGTTTATCAACAAGGGGCTTACCAAGCTTATCATCATTAATTTATTGATTCCTATAACTGTATATATTTATTTATTTTTAATAAAAAGATTATTTGAACAAAATTATGAAGTTTAAGTGTGATATTTTTATTTGTCAATCAATTTATCCGCCAAAAGCCAAAAAAATACTAAAAAAGAATTCTAGAAAAATCTACACAACCAATTTTTATGAATTAAATATTTTTTCAAAAAACTTGAAAACTACAAACTGGCTTTGATAATAAAATGTTAACTTGTTATTAAAATGTTATACCAAATAAGTTGAACAATTGGATAAAATAATTATTCAAAAAAGATCAAACTATACAAACTTAGTGATTGTAGCAGTTTTAAAAAATAACTACAGCAAACTACAAGTTTAGCAATGAGCTTTCAGTTAAGCTCTTTGCTAATTTAGACTTTACCAAAAAAACATATATTATTCTGGTATTGATACGTGGACGATATAATTGCTTCTTTTAGAGGCACAGTAGTAAAATTAAACAAGTCAAAAAGTTCAGATACCTGGGAACCATGTTAAATGAAAATAAGGATCCAGAACAAAAAATAAGATCTAGAATAGAACAGGCCAAATATACATTTATGAATTGTAAATAAACTTTGCGATGAAAGTTTAAACCTAAAATTTTGTTGGAAAACGGTCCAATGCTACGTCTGGTCAGTGCTGCTATACGGAGTTAAGATATGGACCCTAAAAACTAATATGTTAAATAAACTAAATGCCCTCAAAATGTGGTTAAACCGGAGGTTGCTGAAAATGTCTTGGACGAAAAAAATCCGGAATGAAACGGTACTCGTGAAAATGAGTAAAAAAAAGAATTGCTTTTAACTATCAAGCAAAGGAAAACTGCATATTTAGAACACGTATTGCGCAACCAAAAATACAATATTTTAAAGTTGTTAATGGAAGGCCTCATTAAAAGTAAAAGATCAATTGGCAAAAAAGTACTTTCCTGATCATGCAATATCCGCAACTGGACCGGCATGGAGGTGGGGCAATTGTTTCACGCAAATTTTAGTGAAATAGTCGCAAACCTTCAGTAATAAAGATGCACCAAAAGAAAAAGAAGCGGCACATCACGTCCACTTGATCAATTCTTAAATAAAATTAATAACATTTATCTCAAAATTAAATATACACCAAAAATTTTATCTTTAACCTCAATTCCCTTCCTATTAGCGTGTATGTTCCTAAAGTTATTCAATGTTTTAACTGTATGCGGTACGGCCACACCTCCAAGGAGTGTAAAAGCAGTATTAAATGCTGCTCGTGCTCAGATCAACACAAAATAGATAATTGTAGCAAACCGGATGCTCCATGTTAATAATTGGTAATTTTTTCAAAGGTCCGCACTACTCCAAAGAGTTTAAGTCATCATTGGCCAATCGAATTTGCACCGAATACGCTCGGCAGTCCAAAATCAAGCAAGCTATGGCAATTTATGGCTACTCCTTCCATGAAGCTTTACAACTGAAGCCTTCTTAATTTTAGTAACCCCACCACACAATTAGACAGAGACTTTTCCCAATCTCTTCCCACGACCGAAATCCCCCGGCAAACTTCCCGTCAACTTTTTTTTTCAGCTGTCTCCCAACCCATCAATCAGATTGCGTACTAGAATCGATCAGTCAGAGACCCAGTTATTTCCAACTACAAACCAGCTACGGAAATTTTCCCAAGCGGAAAAGATCGTATGGTAAGTTCCCAGAAAAACTCCGATCCCAAAAAAAAACTTATCTCTTTAGTCCCTGCCCGGTCCTTTGACATATAACCCTCTAGCCTACCCTTCCTTAGATGCAAGACCCTCTACCGATGATCGTTCATTTATAACTTGGTAGAAATTTTAATTAAAGCTCTTAAACAATTTTTTTTTTTAAACCCAAACATATCAATCTCGTCTATGTCTAATCTTATCACGTCCCTGAACAACTTAGTATCACAATCAAACAATGATTCATGCGCCGATACGTCTGGTTAGTTGAAATATCCAATCTGGATATAACAAAAAACCGGAACTGTTACGCATGATGCATGAATTTAAGATTAATGCAGTTGCTCTGTGTGAAACTTGGATTCGTCCAAATAAACACTTTGCAATTGATGATGGCTTTGGAGGAGTATTCTCGTTCTTTAGCCGTGATATCTATGATAAATCCAAAATTCCTACGTTCAATGTCTCGCCTTGTTTCCAATTTGTTCAGTCCTCCATGTCTAACCTCACCATTTTGTCATGTTACTGTCCCCCTAATCGGTCGTTGAATAGGAATTTTTGGAAACAAATATTCTAGTCCTTATCATCTCCTTTTATTATTGTTGGCGACTTTAACGCCCACCATCTTCTTTGGGGCCACCATTATCATAACCGCAATGGATTGGAATTAGAAGCTGCGATAGATTTCTTGGGTCTCATTATTCTAAATAATGGGTCACCTACTATTATTCACATAAACGTAATCGACCTAGTCATAGCCTCACCTGATATTGCTTTAAAATGTCATTTGGTAACATTGCAAGATACCTATGGAAGTGTTCACTTTCCTATCATTACCAAAATCCACCTCATTTAGTCTCAGTATGCTCCGTAGACCCATTATAAACAAATATGTCCAAAAAAAATAGACTGGGTGTCATATAAAGATATTATCTCTGTCAAACTTAAAGATATTCCGTACCCAAATTACCAACAACTTGTCACCTGGTTTGTTGATGCTGCCAAATCTTCCCCTTCAAAGTGTTCGACTTAGCCTCATAAAGCCGAAAGAGCTCCTTGTCCATGGTGGGATAAAGAATGTTCTGAGGCGGCCAACAAAAGAAAGCGATTTCTTACTATTTTCCGCCGTACAGGAAAACTGGTGCATTTTGACGCGGCTAAAAATGCTATGGCTCAAGCAAAAAGGCTTTTGCTTAGCAAAAAGAGAAAAACCTTTAAATTTTTTTGCAGTACTCTTAGCCAAACCTCTTCACCATCTTACGTATGGTCAACAATTAAAAAATTCTCAAGAATCCCTAGACCTGTCATTCCCACCAAAGATGAGGCTTGGGTCTTAGAATTTCTGTGCTTACCTTGCTAGATGTTGCTGACTCCCTTTCTTATACCCTAACCGCATCTATACAAATGAGCAAACTCAACTTTGTCCTTGCTCACAGAAAGGATTCAGCTATTAAAAATGATAACATCTCCTATTCTATGTTACAAGAAGCTCCATTGCTTACTAAAGCTCACCTGGTGGACATATTTAATTTATTCCTAAAATATGAAACATTTCCTGATAGTTGGAAAACTATCAAGATTGTACCCATACCAAAAGGAAAACCTTCTCCAAACATGGAGTCTAGTTTTAGACCAATTGCCATTTCTTCCTGTGTCCGTAAAATTTTTGAAAATATCATCAAAGTAAGACTGGAAAGATGGTGTGAGATGAACTTTATATTTACAGGTGCTATTACAGGTTTTAGAAAAGGCCACAGTACTTATGAGAACGTCACGACTCTATACTGTAATGTTATATATGCTTTGGCCTAAAAAAATGTTTTTGGGTCACTTTTCTAAATATAAAAGGAGCTTATGATAATGTGTGCATAGCTTACTTAAAATCTGTTCTAATTAATTTGAATCTGCCCCCTCTGCTCATCAACATTATCATCGAACTAGTGTCTAAAAAACGGTTATACTTGGCAGGAACATCCGCGGAAGAAAGGCTTGTTACTTCTTACATCGAATTTCCTTAAGGCAGCCCTCTCAGTCCCCTGCTTTTCAACATGTACATACATGACCTAGTACTCTCCTCAATTCCCTGGGTAAAAATCATCTCATATGAAGATGATTTAGCTATTTATTCATCAGGATACTTTCCAGATAGTGTCATCCAAAATATCAATCTAGCAGAAACTTAAAATTCTCTCTTGACAAATGCAGGTCAATGTTTTTTTTTAAGCCGGTCACGTAATGTCATACCTGATCATGTTTGTCCTAGTGTTAATTACACTTCTATTGTCCGGGTACTTTTCGATAAATTTGTTGGTGTCACTTTTGACAACAAATTGTCTTGGAGTAACACCGTCAATGGACTTCAAAAGTCTTGCGCTTAAGGCATTAACATTATGAGAAGTGTTGCAAGCACTTACTAGGGAGAAGACCTGGAAATCCTTCTTATATTTTATAAAGCCTCGCCTTGACTTTGACTCCCACCTTCTATCTTTTTGCAGTAAATCTAACTTAAAAAGTTTGGACAGAATTCAAAACAGAGCAATAAGAATCTGTATAGGAGCTATGATTTCCACTCCTATTAACGTCATGGAAGTAGAAGCCGGTGTTATGCCAATGCAAATAAGAAGAAATCTACTTACCAAGAGATATGTTGCCAAACTTTTTGGCATGGGTGAGGGCATGACATATGTTGTCTTGTTACAAATATGTAACATTTTTGGCAACCACCCCTTTTGGCCAGCAAAAGGTTGTCCTCTCATAATTTTGGCTTTTAATGAAATATCTCAATATGACCGCGTAATTAATAAGAGCTCATTTTCCAAATTATTTGTATTTCCTAGTCAATCCCAATCCATACAAGTTAGATACGATTCTTTTCCTCATAAAGTGTTTGAGGAATTCTCTTCTCAACGCTGGCCTAATTGCATCAAAGTTTTGACTGACGGTTCGATTCAACTTAATTCACGATCGGCCGCGTTTGGAGTATGGATTCCATCATTAAAGTTGGAAGAAACAGGACAACTTCCAAATCTCTCATATGTTTTTACCGCTGAACTATATGCCATTTATAGAGCTCTGTTCTTGTTCTCGGTTAATAATTGGGCAAAAACTGTAATATTTTCTGATTCCCAAAGTTCCCTTGATGCTATATGTTCTTATGCATGTAGCATCAAAGGCAACATTTGGATCTCGCATATTAAGAACATGATCTTCAAATTGCGAAGTAAAGGTCTGGTCACTCAATTTTGTTGGGTGCCAAGCCACAAAGGCATACTGGGTAACGAAAAAGCAGATTATGTGGCGGAACTGGGACATGGGAGCCGGTGTGATGATATCACTATCAATTACACCGATCTCTATGCCAGTTTTCTGCAGAATAGTTTAAGTTCTTGGCAACTACACTTCAATAGCATTAGCCAAAGCAATGGAACTACCTACTTTAACCAGATTAATCAAGAAGTAAACCAAAAGCCATGGTAAGAAATTTTCTTTTCACTCTAAGATAGATGTATGTCTTCTGAGTCGACTTAGATCTGGACATTTGCGATCCTCTTGGCATCTATTTAAAATAAATATTGTGGACAACCCACTTTGCGTATGTGGTGAAGTAGGTACTACCGATCATCTTTTTTTTTTGAATGCCTTCGATTCACTATGGCTTAATCTATCTTAATGCAAAACCTTATTTCAGTAGATATCCAATTGTCGACGAATATGGCTCTACTCGTTTCTTCCAAAAAATCCAAAGTGTACAGTTGTCTACTTCAGTACATTAAACACAATAACATAGTTCTGTAATATTCTACGTTTATTCTTGTCACTCATCCTAAAACTCAATATCTATTAACTCATCCCGACCGAGGCTCCCCCTTGTATTGTGACAGAGTCGCCGAAGTTCCGACTCGAGAAGAGTACTCATCCTATGTTTTTCCTTTCTTTGTTATTAATGTATTCACTGGCGCTCGCACATTTTCGTATTTGTATATGTGGCAGTAACCAGTGATTGTTATTTCTATAGTGTATGTGTAAAGGCGGTTTTTGGCAACAATGTACGAAAGCGTGAAGCAAACGTACGAGCCAAGATAAGTGAGAGCTCACTCACAACGGAGCTGTCACTTCTGAATTTAACAACAACAACAAGTTTATTTGCAAATCATAATATAAATTTAAATTATACCTTCTCCTAAATTAATAAAAATAAAATGTTACACAACTGTACAAAAGGCACTAAGCTTAATCAGTTAGAAGCCGCTGAGATTTACAAAAAGCAATGTAATCCTTTTTTTAATCTGTTGAATGAACAAAAGGATTTATCACAATATAAATCACCACTTTTTAAATCTTTCTAGACCATCAGTAATGCAATTTATTTTTTCCTCACTTCAATTTCTATTTATCTTTTGGTATAAATGTATTTTTTTTTTTAGTTTGTTCTCACTTAACAATGATCCAGTTTTTTTAATAAAAAGTAGTAGAATTAAAAGTAAATTTTAAATTCTTTATTATTTTAGTTGAGCTTGATTTTTTTAAGTTATTTTTATAATACTAAAATATCCATAAATAAATAAACTATAAAATTATAATTTAAATTTTTATTTTATTATAAATAAATATATACATTATCAGAAATCAATAATTTAATGATGGTAAGCTTGGTATGCTGGAGCTTGATGATATACTGGAGCAACTACTTTAGCTACAACAGCTTTATGTACTTGTTGTGGATGATCAGCATGACCATCATATTGCACATCAGCATTAAATCCATTCTTATCGGCAGTATAATGAACAATACGCTTAATACCATCAGGTTGCACTAAAGAATAAGATCCATGTACAACATCTCCATCACGGGTTTCTTCTTGGCTATGAACATCACCAGTATGAACATCCTCAACTCCATAATTGAAATTGTATTGTGGATGAGCATCTGGGTATACTTCTTGATGTACTGGACCATGAGCGTATTGACCTAATAGGGCGGCATAATGAGCACTTTTAATAAGAGCTGGTGCAGCATGATAAGCTGGTGCTTCATGTACATTATGTTGGCTTACTGAAGAATAAGAAGACGAGCCATGATGTTGGGCAGATATGCACGCTACTAAAGCGGTAACAAGAATAACCTTAAATAACCAAAAAAATTATTAAAATATTTAATAATAATTTATTAATATATTTACCTTTGCAAACATGATATTGTTAGTACGATTGATTGATTGATAATGATTAACTATGTAAAGCAAGCTTTTATATATCCAATAAATCATAGAAATGATATTGAACTTGACATAGAATATAATTTGAAAGTGATTTAAATTTGTGTCCGTCTGGCACATTCTTTTTATTACGCATTACAATCTAGAACATTTTTCTTCTAATAATTATTACATTTATTTTTTATAATAATTATATTATGTAATAAAAAGGTTTTTTTAATTATTAATAAAATTAAATATAAATAAATTAAGATGACAAAACAATACCCACATTGAATACATTTTTATATTATTTTAAATTAAATTGGTTTTATGTAATGTATTTTATGTAATAATTTACAACAATTAGATGTTATAAAAGAGGGGCACTGCTAAAGTACTGCCTGTATTGTCAGCTTTCTGCAATTGCCATATTCGTAAAATTTGACTTTTTTCACCTATAATTCAGTTGACAGTTCGATTTCAAACTGCTCGGTATTGTTTCAAAAAAATTTAACGAGAGTAATAAATGTGTAAAAAATGGAAATTTTGAATCGTGACTTCCGAGTGATGATTTTTTATGATTTTTGATACGGTTTAACACCTCAGCAATGTGTGAAAAAATGTAGTTTGTTATTTGGGGATGAAACACCATTAAAAACTATGATTTACAAATGGTTTGCAGAATTTAAGCGTAGAAAACCAACGCTTGATGACAGTTTTTGCGAAGGTCGTCCATGCACCTCTGTTGTTGCAAAAAATATTGTTGCTGTACGTGAAATGATTTTGTCAGATTGATATGTGACCTATAGTGAGATAGAAGCATCTTTAGGCATTGCAGCAAAACAAATACATACAATTTTGCACCATCATTTGAAAGTCAGGAAGCTTTGCAGTTGTTAGATCCTGCACAATTTGAAAGAAGAACAAAAACAGGCACGTGTCAAGTGGTGCAAAGAAATGTTAAATAAACTTAAAAGGGGTTGATCAAATTCGGTGTATAACATTGTAACAAGTGACAAATTTTGGATAAACTATTATGAGCTTAAAACTAAACAGCAATTGACTGTATGGGTGTTCACAAAGCGTTTCGAAAAGAATGATTGCTTGTTTCTTTCGAAAAACGAGTCATGTTGCAACTGTTGCATCAGAGGATTAAAGAACAGTTAATGCTGACTTGTTTTTTTAATTTGTTTGCAGAAAGTTATTGCTGAAATAAATAAAAAAACACAATAAGCCGGCAAATTATTGTTCATTATGATAATGCAAGCGCTCACACAGCACGACAAACTGTAGAGTTTTTGACCAGTAACAACATCCAATTAAAGATTCATTGCCTATATGTGCCTGATTTATAGCACAATGACTTCTTTCTATTTTGACATAACAAAAATAAAATGCGTGGCAAGCGTTTTTCATTGCCTAAAGTGGCCGTTAAAGCATTTAAATTACTTGTTTTGGAGGTACCTTGCTCAGAGTGGCAAAATTGTTTTAAAGATTAGTTTCGACGGATGCAAAAGTGTATAGATTTTAAAGAAAAATATGTTGAGAAGCAATAAAGCAATTTACATAACGTAATTCGTGTTTTGCTTTCCGTTTTTTGCAAACTTTGGCAGTGTCCTTCGTAAGAGCGTCTATTGAATCAAATAATACTTTTGGTAAAAAACTAGTGGCTGTTAATTGCAGATTAAAAAAAAAAAAAATTAATAAAATCTTAGATAGCTGGCTTAGTCAGTTACTGCAGTGCAGCTACTTGCATCGTGTGACCGCATCATACAAGTTACTGTCTTAGGCCATTATTGTATGATGGGGTCTAACGGTGCAAGTAACTGACTAAGCTAGCTTGGATGCTAGCTTGCACTGTGTAACCATGCCTTTACCTATCGTTTTGTTGCAGAAATGGGAAAATTATTGATGTTGCATAACGGTTGTTTGAATTTACCAAAATACAGTCATGTGCAGAAACAACAACGTTCTTTGTTTCAATTATACCATCGTACACTTGCACATCAAACAGTGGTTTGACCCTGGAACACTAAAATTTGTTTTAAGCTTGAAACCTTGCTCATTGCATTAATTTTTGTATTTAGATATTGGTTTCTAACTTTTTTAGCGTCGTAAGATTAAAATTGTAAAAAGTAAAAAATATAAAATAAATTTGTGACAGAATTAATGTATGTATATCAATGATTTTACCCGCACGTTAGTAAAAGTTTTTACTTTATTATAAATACCAGGATCGGAGCAATAAGTAAGAGTCTGAGCTTAGAACAAGTTTTAGTGTTCTAGAATCGGAGCGCTGTTTCATTTAATGCTATGATTGGAGCGAGAATTGCCGTTGTGTCAGCTCCATTAGATACGGAAATAGCGCCTAAGCCTCTCAAGGCTACAACGTACAAACCCAAATTTTTTAATTCTAGATTTGATACAACAGCGGAAAAACAAAAAATTATAAAAAAATTCAAAAATTATTTAAAAAAAACAACTTTTAATAGAAGTAATTTTTGCCCAAAACGCATAGTTTTTGTTAAAAATGCAAAAAAAAACATTCAAAAACGCAAGCTAAGCTGTGGGTAATTAATTTTTAAACGTCAACTTTTTTGTCTAATTTGAAGAGACTATATTCAATTTTATAATTAGTTTTAATAATAAATAATACTCTAGTATGCTTTGTGGTGTTACGATTTTATTAATGCAACATGTTTCGACAATGTATAAGTAATGTATAAGTTGTCTATTAATTAATTTAACCCTAATTCCTCAAATAATCAAAATAACAGCAATTATTTGACTGCATCAAGTTACCGATCATCTTTTATTTGTCTTGCTAATCGGGTCTATTTCGTCTTTTTGCATTAGCTCGTTAATGCTACGGTCCGCTATTATTAAGTATCAATACATTCTGTAAAATTAACAAACATAAAATTTGTTTCCATTATATGAACCAATAGGTCGTAATGCTAGAACTCTTATCAACATTATCAATTCATAGTATTCCATTACAAAACCCTTTTGTATAATCTAATGCCAGTGTGGTATTTGTTTCTGACTATTGCACAATTTATGAACAATTAAGGATTAGGATATTTTAATAATTTTTATATATATATATAAATATACTTTATTGTGCAGATTTGGTTTTATTTATTTAAGACCGGTTTTGGCTGTTAGGCCATCATCAGTTCTAAAAATATTACATAAATTATAAATATATATAAGTTACATAGGTAATCTTATTAACAAAACTTACTTTTTTTTTTACAGATATTGTTGTGTATTGCGGGTGGTGTAAATTTGTTGTGGTTACTGTTACATCGATTGGTTATTGTGTAGTGTGGTTATTGTTGTTGAGTGAATAAGTGTAGTGTGGATATTGTTCTTTAAAAATGTATAAATATGTTGGTATGAATTATCGATTTGTTTGTTCAGGCATCTGTAGTTATTATTGCTTATTAAATTGTCTATTTTATATGATTCTAAAATTGTCATTTTTAACCGATTATTACATTGGTGTAAGAGTTTTTTATTATTTTTATTTTTGATATTGAAAGTGTGTTTGTGTATTTGTAAGTGTTTAAAAAAAGTAGAATTGTGATTTTTGTGTGTGTGTTCTTTGAGTCCGTATTTACGTGTTCTGTATATGAAGCTGTGCAATCTTGACAATTGATTTGGTATATTCTCGATTTAGTCAGTTTGTCTGAAGTATGTTTTTGATTGCAGATGTTATTTTTGATGGTGTTAGAGTTAGGTAGTGAAGCTTTAAGATAGTATTTGTACAATATTTTTTGTATTTTGTTACTGGTAATGTTGTAATATGTTAACTTTCTGTATTGGGTATTTGTGTTATTGGTGTTGTGTGTAAGTAGTGTTATGTAGTTAAGTACTGGTTTTTGTGTATGTTTCTTAATTATTTTGTCAATTGTGCTGAAGGGAAATTGATTATTTATAACTAGCTATTTTATTGTATCATATTCAAGCTGTAAATGTGTATATGATAGTGGAAGTGATAGTGCTCTGAGTATTAGGGAATGAAATGCTGCAAATTTGTTGTTGAAACTGTGGTTGGAATTGAAACGGATTATTATGCCTAAATTGGATGGTTTTCTATAAATTTTGAAATCTTGTTTGTTTGAATTATTTTTAATTATTGTCAAATAAAAAAAATAAATTTATTGTTACTTTCTATTTCTATTGTAAACTGTATGTTTTTAGTTAAGCTATTGATTTAGTTGTTCTCTAAATGTACAAAATATGTCATCTATGTATCTACGCCTAAGAATTATGTTATTGTGTAGTGGATTGTTGTTTGTTAGTTTTATTTTTCAATTGTATTGAGAAATATGTTTGCTAGGATAGGTGAGCTTAATGCTCCCATTGGTAGTTTATCGGTTAACCTATATGTTTTGTCAATATATGTGCAAATTGTTTCTAAAGTGAAAAATTTTGCAATTTCTATTATTTCTTCAATGTCTATGTTTAGTGTTGATCATGTATTTTGTAATGCAGAAATATTTTCAGGTATTGGTATGTTGGTGTACAAGTTAATAATGACGAAAGAGATTTTCGTATCATTAGGTTCTATTTTAATGTTTTTTAAAGTGTTTGCTAGTTTTATAGAGTTGATAGTTGTGTGTTTAGGTGTAATTTGTAAGTTTTTTGTTAATATGTAAGTAATTAATTTATCCAGTTTACATGTTGGTGAGTCGGTTGTAGATACTATGGGTCTTATGGGGATGTTTGGTTTGTGTAGTTTGGAAAAACCACATAACTTCAGTAACTGAAGGTTTATGCGGTGAGATAGCTCAGTTATAGAGCGTTAGCGTAGCACACTAACAGGGGTTTGATCCCCGAGTATGACTAAAATAATAACTTTGCTCTTTATCTACTTGGGTGATTCGGAAGTCACCTAATAAGCCTCATTAACCCCCTTCAAACAAGTTGTAAAACTTCTGGGGCGATGTAAAATAGCTGTAAAACGCGAAATAAAAAAGAAAATTGGAATTAAGGTTTTGTATTTGGGGTTATATTTATTAATTGTTATTATAGTGTTTTTTATTGTGTCTTTAGTGCGTTTTATCAATTTGTTGAGCGTTGTGTTAGTGTTGATGTCAATTTCTGTAAAATTATTTGCTTTTATATAATCTTCTACTTTGTTGTTACATTTTTCTTTTTGTAGAAATACTAATTCTGCTCCTTTATTTGCTGTAGTTACTGTGATGTTGTTATTTTTGATTTTATTTTTCAGTCTTCTTATTATTTTCTCATCGGTTGTTAGATTGTGTTTGTGTTTTTTTTTCTTCTTTATAATCTTCTTGTTTAAAAATTTTAATTGTTTTTCATTTATTGTTTTTCTTGATGAGTGACCATATATTGTGTCAATTTTTATTGCTTGTAGGTTCAAACTATTGTTGTTGGGATTAGTTGCATATTTGTAGCTTTTGTTCAAAAATAAAAATTTTAGAATCTAATAAAATAAACAAACTAAAAAACAATAAAAACTAAAAATGCCTAAACAAACAAATCAATAATCCATACCAACATATCTATACATTTAAAAAAAAACAATCACCACACTACACTTAATCACTCAACAACAATAACCACACTACACAATAACCAATCAATGTAACAGTAACCACAACAAATTCACAACACCCGCAATACACAACAACATATGTAAAAAGAGAAGTTAGTTTTGTTAATAAAATTACCTATGTAACTTATATATATTTATAATTTATGTAATATTTTTAGAACTGATAATGGCCTAACAGCCAAAACCGGTCTTAAATGTATAAAACTAAATCAACACAATAAAGTATATATATAAAATTTATTAAAATATCTTAACCTCAAATAATACCAGTGTGTTTATATCAGCTCTTACTAATGTAATGTGCCCTGCATACAACCTCAAAGCTCAACTGCTTTGTGTAAACTTAACAATTTTGTGCAGTTATTGTGCAACTCAAAAGTTTTAACTGCTAGATACAGTGTTATCACACATCCCCAAAGTCTCCCTACTAGTGTAAAAAACAATCTTTTAAAGCTCTCCAAGCGTGCTACAACTATCAATACCTTGTTGTCTTTACTGCCAATGTACTTTGTATTATGCACTTTCAAGATTGCTTTTGGACTACCTGTAAATTACTAAATTACACCTCTAAAAGCTCCCCTAGCTGTTGTATAATTAAATTTCTTTTTCTTAAAAATTATATGGTAAAGGTTTATTAAGTAAACTTTTAACATGTATAATAGTCTCTTCAAATTAGACAAAAAAACAACGTTTTAGAGAAATTTTACCAAGTCTAGCAATCTGTATACTTAGGTGTATTTGAACTGTCTGAAAACTATTTTCACCTAGCACTTGCATGAAAAAGAATTGTTTTAGAGTAACAGACATTGTATCAATTTTGAGTTTTGGGCAATAATTACTTCTACTAAAAGTTGTAGACCAGAAACTTTCAACCGATATAAATTATTAGAATTTTCGTGTAATTTTCCGTCTTTTCCGCTAGAAGACGCTGAAGATAAAGTCACGATTTTGCGTGCTCTGGCGGACAAACCACGCATTATTGAAAAAATCAAAAGACCTATATTGATTAGGAGTTTTTTGCTCTAAAACTTTGATCTCTTCTAATTTTTCTGGAAAATGCATAAGTTTGAATAAAAATCCAAAAAATCTTTATTTTTAATTCTTTAGCAGGAAATACTCTCATTTTTGGAAAATCTAA
Source organism: Tachinus rufipes (assembly GCA_963932245.1). Lineage (NCBI taxonomy): Eukaryota > Metazoa > Arthropoda > Insecta > Coleoptera > Staphylinidae > Tachinus > Tachinus rufipes. The sequence goes on from OZ010741.1 coordinate 11,243,794, forward strand.
ATAAGTAATATCAATCGGATTTTTTATGCTCTACAACTTTGATTTCTTGTAATTTTTTATCAAATTGCATACTTTCTGCTCTAAGTGCAAAAAAATAAAATATTTACTATATTTTTAGCGCCTTCTAGCAAAAAAACAAAAAATCAAAAAAAAATTCAAATGACCTATATCGATTGGAAATTTTTTGTTTTACAACTTTTAATAGATGTAATTTTTGACCAAAATGCTAAGTTTTTGCTAAAAATTCAAGAAATTTATTACTCCAAAACCACCCTATTTTATGCATGCGCTAGGTAAAAATAATTTTCAGACAGTTCAAATACACATAAGTATACAGGTCGCTAAGCTGTGTGTAAAATTTTTCTGAAAATTATCTAATTTAAAAAGACTATAAATTTTGATAGAATTTTACACAAAACCTAAAATAACGTTTTATAAATGCTTTTGTAGTCATTTTTTATCTGCGTAGAAAAACTATTACGCAAACTAAATAATAAAGATTGGTGGTGCAAAGTAGTTGTAGCTCCATCATGTTGCTTTAATCAAAGAAACTAAATATTATCGATAAAACTTTAATATCACAACTGGCAACCAAATTGAGCTGTCTAAAAAGGTCAAATCAAATATAAATAATATAGCTTAACAAATATTGCAAGAGTTTTTGAACGTCGATTAAAATAATTGACAAGTTGTTTGTTCAATAATATTGGTTGTACATGCATAATTATAACACTAAAAAGTCAAAGTTTGTGAGATAATATGCTTCAAAGCTGAATAAATCTTAAATATTTTACAAAATAAATTAGATATAAACCAGTTATCCGCACAATGGGTACTGCGTTTGCCCACAATAGATTAAAAATGCATACGCCTAACAACCAAGAATTAGTATAAAATTATATAATTTGGGTTTTTTACTTAGAAAATGAAAACAAATAACAGTAATTATAATTCCGACTTATTGCACCGTTTATTCAACACTTTTATCAATACAATGCAGGCGTGTGCGGTTGTCTAAAATTGATGAAATACGCTTTGAATTGTTTCACATCTATCATAATTTTCAGTCTTTTTATTTTCAAACTTGTATAGTTTATTAATAACTAAATCAAAATGCAGATTTAAATTTTCAATGTGTTTTAAACTATAATAATATGTATTATTTGTTTAATATACATTCTCTGTAACTTTCATGGTTATAATTAAAAAGTTCTGAATCATATACTCCTGAAATAGTTTACTTTCACAATTGATTGATTTAACAATCGCCACAATTCATATCGACTACTATATAAGCTGAATTTGTAATCAAGTTAATCATTCACTAATAATCATTCGAATAATATCAATATGTACTCAAAGGTAATTTAGTAATAATTAAAAATTTTACAATTAAATTTATTTGTATTTTACAGATTATTTGCGTAGTTGCTTTTGTGGCTCTTGCTTCAGCTCAACACCATTCAGCTTCCTCATATTCATCTGTAAGTCAACATAACACACACGCTACCCCAAATACTTATCATGCTGCTGGAGCATACCATTCTGGCTCAGTTCATGTAGCTCCAGTAGCTCACTACGCTCATGGCCCAGTACATCAAGAACATTACCCAGATGCTCACCCACAATACAATTTCAATTATGGAGTTGAAGATGCTCATACTGGTGATGTTCATAGTCAAGAAGAAGCCCGTGATGGTGATGCCGTACATGGATCTTACACTTTAGTGCAACCTGATGGTATTAGGCGAATTGTTCACTATACTGCCGATAAGAGTGGATTCAATGCTGATGTGCAATACGATGGACATGCTGATCATCCACAACCAATTCACAAAAGTGTTGTGGGTAAGGTGGTAGCTTCAGTATATCAACAAGCTCCAGCATACCAAGCTTATCATCATTAAATTATTGTTTCTTATTAATGTATCTATTTATTTATAATAAAAGAAAAATTCATATTTAATTTTTAATTAATTTTATTAAACATCCATACAAAACAAGTACAATTTGCTTTTCTTTACAAAACAATTTATTACATCGTTTAAAGCCACAATTTAGGTATTAAAAAATTAAAATTTGCATCCTTAAAAGTGTAATTAAAAATATTAATATTAATATTAAAACAAGAACTTCATAACTTAAACTTTTATATCTGCGTATTGCTTTAAAATATTTTTTTCGTTCTGAGCGGTTCAATTTCAAAATTTCTGTCATACAGTCTTCATGTAGTTTTTTTAGTTTTTCAAAATTTTAATCAATTAAAAAAAATTTGTTAAAAAATACAAACTATTTTTTAAAGAATTTGGTAAATAAAACATATAAAAATCAATTATCTTATCTTAGCAACATTAAATTACTTTTAAACTTTAAACAACAAATCTACAGTCGCTAAATTGACCTTAATTTCACAGTGAGAAAATCATTTTGAATAAATAATAAAAGAATAGATCAAAAAATTATTCTGCAAGTATAATTTTTTGCTGGAATCACGTCGCAAAGTAAATAAAATAAAATATATTAAATAAACAAGCCCGGATTAAAAACATTTTGTCTTAACTGCCCATATTACTCAAAGACAAGAACAAGTTAACGAGACGTACGATTTAAAAAAGATTGCGGAGTGAGTAAAACGGAGCAAAAAGGTTTGAAGTGGAAGATATGAATCATTCCACGTTCTGTGTCTGATTGCGGTAGAGCTAAAATGGAAGTTTTTGTAGCAATGACTGCCTTGATACGATAAGGTCCTTCAAAAAGAGAAAAAAAATGTTTGTCTCGGAAATGATTGAAGAAGAAATAAAGATTAAATCTCCTACTTTAAAAGGCGTAAATATAGAACGTCCTTTACGGGCAGATCTAGAATGAGCAGCAGCTTTTAATCGTTCACGAGCATAAAAAATACACACGTAAGAATCCAAAAAGAAAGGCTCAGCCAGTTTAAGAGCTTTCCTTATTAGGAAGTAATGTAATTCCATAGCAGAAGATCCAGTAGACTCATGATAACAGAATTCAAGAAAGATGTAAAAGCAGTAATTTTCTTGGCCCAGGCAGTATGTTCTTCAAAATAATAGGTGCAAAAAAGCCTTCTAAATTCTTGCATAACCCGTTCGACTGAAGAAAAAACGAGTTGAATATATTTCTCTTTAAGAAACTAAGACCAGCGACGAGCTGTAAACTGCGTTCCGTGATCGCTTAGCACTCTCTTTGGGATACCACCTTCCATGAAATAACGCTTTTTGAGACAATTTAGAATAGCGGTGGTATTAGCTTTTTTTAGCGGATAAAAGTTTACCAGCTTACTAAACTCATCTAGCACAACTAATATATAAGTAACACCTCCAATAAATTGCAAAAGAAAACTATATAAATCCACAAAAGCAAGATCGTTAGGTGACTCCGAGATAATAAGGTCAAACTTTACACGTAGAAGCTTTAAATGCTTCATGCGTTGATTTAACTCGCAAATTTTTAGAAGTGTCTTGACCGACTTAAACATTCCTGGTTACCACAAATTGCGTCTAAGAGCAAACCACGTAAATCCCAAAATGACCGCAATAAAAGTGATATAAGTTTACAAAATTAAGGAATACATAAGGAATAAATAAACACGTGTTTAAACTAACGGTCCACAAATCATAAACTATGTTCCCGCCCACCCACCTAAGTGTTTGTTATTAAGAAATTCCTTATGTCACTTCTCTCGTTTAACTTAATGACATCTGTCAGTTATTTTTTACGTATTTTAGCTGCAGGAACACGGGAACCGGTTGTAACATTTAAGTTACGTTTTCACACTGCTGGTTTACAATTTATAAATTAGGTTCCCGCCCGCCCACTCAAGTGTTTGTTACCAAGAAATTGCTTATGTCACTTCTCTCGTTTAACTTAATGACATCTGTCAGTTAATTTTTTAGCTGCAGAAACACGGGAAGCGATTGTAACATTAAATTTCTTGATGACAAACACTTGGGTAGGTAGGCGGCAACACTCAAATTTGCTTAACCTCAATTTGTTGGACTTAAATTACTTTGATATGAAATGCTTAGTGATAACTTGAAAGCATATAATTCCCAAACGGTTTATTGGATGTTAATGAAATTTGTTTTTAAAATATTATACTATCAGTAGTACCAACTGTGTAAAAATGAGCAAAATTGATACGCTCAAATTTGCTTAACCTCAAATTATTTGATTTTATTTACTTTCATACGAAATACTTTGTAATAACTTGAAAGCATATAATTTCCAAACGGATCATTGGGTATTGATAAAAATTGTTTTTAATATATTTGACTATTAGAAGTACCAAGTTGAGCAAAATTGATACGCTCAAACTTGCTTAACTTCAAATTATTTGACTTTACTTAGATTGATTTGAAATGCTTAGTGATAACTTGAAAGCTTATAATTCCCAAACGATTAACTGGATATTAATAAAATTTGTTTTCAATTTACTTTGCTATTAGTAGTATCAACTGTGTGAAGTTAAGCTAAATTAATACGCTCAAATTTGCTTTACCTCAAATTATCGGACTTTACTTACTTTGATATGAAATGCTTAGTGATAACTTGAAAGTATATAATTCCCAAACGGTTTATTGAATATTGATGAAATTTGTTTTCAAAATACTTTATTATCAGAAGTACCAACTGTGTAAAGTTAACCAAAATTGATACGTTCAACTTTGCTTAACCTCAAATTTTTGGACTTTACTTATTTTGATACAAAATGCTTAGTAATAACTTGAAAGCATATAATTCTTAAACGGTTTATTGGATATTTATGAAATTTGTTTTCAAAATATTTTACTATCAGTAGTACCAAGTGTGTAAAGTTGACCAAAATTAATACGCTCAAATTTGATTAACTTCAATTTTTTTTATTTTAATTACTTTGGACAAGTTGCTTTGTGATAACTTATAAGCATATAATTCTCAAACGGTTTGTTGGGTATTGATGAAATTTGTTTTTAAAATTTTTATTATCAGTTGTACCAATTGTCTAAAATTGATTAAAAATGATACGCTCAAATTTGCTTAACCTCAAATTATTTGACTTTAGTTATATTGATACAAAATGCTTAGTGATAACTTGAAACTATATAATTCCCAAACAGTTTATTGGATATTGATAAAACTTGTTTTTAAAATACTTTACTATCAGAAGTACTAAATGTGTAAAGTTGAGCAAAATTGATACGCTCAAATTTGCTTAGCCTCAAATTATTTGACTTTACATAGTTTGATACGAAATGCTTAGTGATAACTTGAAAGCATATAATTCCCAAACGGTTAATTAGAAATTTATAAAATTTGTTTTCAAAATATTTTACTATCAGTAGTACCAACTGTGTAAATTTGAGCAAAATTAATACGCTCAATTTTGCTTAACTTCAAGGTTTTTGATTTTACTTACTTAGGACGAGTTGCTTTGTGATAACTTATAAGCATATAATTCTCAAACGGTTTGTTGGGTATTGATGAAATTTGTTTTTAAAATATTTTACTATCAGTCGTACCAGTTGTGTAAAATTGATTAAAAATGATACGCTCAAATTTGCTTAGCCTCAAATTATTATGATAAAATAATAAAAGAGATTTTCCATCATGTTGCAGATATAACATGTCTTTGTGTATTGGAAAGCAGTGTTGGGTGGAGTCACTTGGTGTTTGTTTGCGGATTTTCAGTAACCGATTATTGTCAAGTTGAACAGCAGTTAAACTAAAAGTTAGCGTAGCTGCTGTAGGGCAAACCACAAGCGTCATTATTCGAAAGGTACGGTCTAAAGACATAGGAAGCAGTACGGAAGGATTTTAGGACAAAACATCCGCTACCAAGTTAAGTTTTTTGAAAACATACCGGATATTAAACTGGTATTCTTGAAGACATAGTACCCAGTGCGCAATTTTGGAAAAAAGTAAACGGCAAGTGTTTAAATACATTAACGCACGGTAATTTGTAGTGACTTCAAAAAGCTCTTCAATCAAAAATACTTGCCACCGTTTTAATGACACTTAACAGCTCTTTTTCAGCAACGGAGTAACGCCGTTTGCGCTTTAACAATAGTCTACTATAATACGTTGTACCCTGCAAAAGATGGAGTTGCTTTGGCTAGCCAGGAAGAAAACGACACGGTTCTAGGAGATGGAGAGACTTTTTGTAGGGCGCCACTTTAAGTAATTAAATAAAACGCGTAAAGTTCTTAACGAATGGTTTATTGCAATCACAAATTCTTCTGCTGGACAAGCACCGTGGTCCTACAAATTACACTTGCTGACTGTAAATTACATATATTTCGTGCCCGGTACCGCACGGTAACTCCGAATAGCGCAAAACTACTGGTACTGGCGTGTACAGGAAAAGTTGAAGGATCCATTTTGCTAAGATCTTGTGGCGCGCGCCATACAGTAACAATACATACAATTATACATTTAAACCCATTAACAATAATAATAACATATTATAACTAAAATAACTAATGACTTAGCGTCGGCCTTCAATTTGTTGGAACAAAACTGCACTTATATCTAGGTCATTAGCATTACACTGAACTTCAAAAAGAAGTTCCAGCCGTGGATGACACAACAAAACTTTTTTTGCTTTAATTTTTTTACCAACCAAAAGTGCATCATGTTGTGCTTGCCATCAAAACCATTTTAAGACGTCATGGGTGCCATAACCGTGGACAAATTTTGTGCAAAAGCTCTGTCAAAATTGGCAACGCCATGAAATGTTTGTAACTGTTTGACAGAAAACAAAGAAGGGAACTTTTGTAAGCTTTAAATACTTTCCGGATTTAGAGTTACTCCTTGAGGCGTTAGCACATAGCCAAGAAAGTTTAATTTGGAACAAAAAAACTACATTTTTCAAGATTTAAAGTCATACCTGCTTCTCGTAGTCATGTAAAGATGGAATTTATATAGTTTAGATGCTCTGAAAACAAAGTAGACGTAATCAGTAGATCGTCCACATTTCGTGTGCAATGTTTTTAAAGACAAGGCTTAAGATGCAATCGATGCACCTAGTAAAACTGCTGTTTTAAGACCAAAAAAGAACTGATAAGCTCGAGTGCTGACCCTAAACCCTGTATAACAACGATGCTGGGGTTTAATAGGCACTTGCCAATAGGAAGAACGGAAATCTAATAAAGACATATAGCGTACACTCGCTATGGAATGTAAGATGTCCTCAATTGGACGGGGTAACTTGTTATTCAATTTGGTAACGGCATTTAATCTCCTAGCGTCAAAGCAAAGACGTACCAAACCATCTCGCTTTACAGTAGTCATAAGGGGACTTGCAAACGGGGTATCAAAACGTTCTATAATTCACCAAGCTTATATTTATGCAATTTTTGCCTGCATAACTTTTCTATCGGAATAAAGTATTGCTTTACTGCAAAAGAACTATTATTTGTCAGATAAATTTCATGCTAATAAAGCGTAGTAAGGCCCGTTTTTTTTGGAGAAAACCTAAGAATAAAATTGCTACACTTTCTATAAAGAAGTTTTTTCTGCATTAATAAAAGCAAACTCTTCTACAAAAGAAAATTAGAAACCACTTTATTGACAGGCATAATTAGATGTGAATAGATTGCACAAACTCTCAGGTTGCTAGCAATGAGCGGTTAGTTATCATGCAATAAAGGAACAGTCTTTAAAGTTAAAATGCTCTAAATGATTCAATCCAGGAATAACTAAAAACTTAAATTTTCCGGTAATTCAAATACTATGCACCGGAAAATATAGTTATATTTGACGCCACAGCAAAAATTAGATCAAAAGTTTTGCTGTTTGTGCATGATATGTTGCTTTCACTATCCAGTAACGCAAAAAATTTAAAATTTCTTACTTTGATTACAACTAGAAAGGTGCAGTTGAAAGATTGGGAATGATCAAAATCACAATTATCCGTTAGGAGATCGGTAACAAAATCTTGATTTGAAAATATTGAGGTCCTGGTGATCGCCCCTACTTCTAAACATAAGAAGAAGGAGCAATCTGGTTTTCCAAAATTGACTAAGAGTCCAAGACGCAATCTTGTAAGTCGTGATCTGGTTTTTTTTTCACTATTTGACAATAAGCAAACATCATCTAAGCTAATGTTTGCGACATTATTGTTTTGTCAAAGAAAACTGGGATTTTGGTAGACAGATTATTTGATTTCCAAAAACACAAAAGATTGATGGTTACGTTAGCTGCATGGCAAGTGGCTCTGTTCTGTTGAAACCAAATGTAATCCATTTTATATTTTTTAAATTTTGGAAAAAAAATTGTTTTGCATAGCCCAGTAACGTTTGCTATTGACGGTAACGGCGGCTTCTTGCTCATTTTCAAAGAAAAAATGCCCAATAACGTCGCCGGACCAAAAACCACATCAAACGGTTACTTGTCATAGATGCATGAGTTGTTCATTAATCATGTGTGGATTCTTTAATCTTTAATGAGATAAACAAAATGTTTATTGAAAAACACAGTTTTTTGATAAAAATGCTCATCTTCGGCCAAACAATCTTTAGCCCATTGGACAAACCGAAAACGCATTAGATGGTTATAAAACATCATTTCTTGGACCAATCGAACGTTGTAAGCCTTTAAACCGAGGTCTTTATGCAAAATTATTTTTGAGAAATGCAAAAAATGTTCAGTTCCTGAGATGTTGATGCATGTTCACTCTGAGCATCAGCATTAATTTTTTCTGCTAAGCGCACTGGACGAGAACGCAAACGTGTTGTTTTATCCACTAACAATCAAGTTTTGCTTCACAAATTGGTCCACAAACTGCGTTGAAAGTACTTCTTTTCTATCAAATTTGTTTAATAAATTTCTTACAGTTTGAGTAAAAGTCTTACTACTTTGAAAGTAAGTTTTCATTATTCCCCAACTTTATTCAAGTGTAAAGCGTCCCATATTGTAAATGTCAAACATAAAACTAAATTTTTGTCAACTCATAAATGTCATTATACATTTGAAATACAAAATAAATTCAAAATTCCAAACGTTAGTATTTTTTTATGTAAGCTTATCTTGGCGGACTTAACTTTAAAATATGGATCAAAATTATGTTTAAAAAAATATCTTTTAACATTTTATGTAACTATGCTAAATAATCATCATTATATCATATAAAAGTATTAATTTATTTGTTAAGTAAGGTTATTAAAGTATAAAATTGCAATTTCATTCAATCAATTATATTTTTATATTTTATGTAGAGAATGGATGATATTGAACTTGACCTAATTATATAACGCAAAATGAATTAATTTTTTGCACATTACTTTTATCGTCCAAATTACATCAATAAGATTTAGATCAATAATTTATTATTGATTATATAATATATTCAATATAATATTAGACAAAGAAGTTGTTATAATTATATTATTTCTTATAAAATATATTATTTAGGTATTAAATAATATAATTATAAAAAATAAATTAATTTAACAAAGCACAATTTTTTACTATAAAATATCAAACAGAAGTTACTGAAACTTAGGCAAACATTTTTTTAATTAAACTAGCAGACTTTTAACGAGCAGTTTCAACTAGCTCTCAAAGACCTTGCTGTAGTGTAAATGCTTTAAAGCACATTTGGCTTCAGGCAAATGTGAATTAAAATAATTAATTTATGTCTACTAACACACAACATTTTAATTAGTTGTAGTGTCATGTATTGATGGATTAGAAATTTTATTACAAAATAAAAACATATTATGAGATGTGGAAATATAAAATATTCTGTAATTTAAAATACAAATTAAATTAATCCGTAAGGGTTAAAACTTTAAATGATCAATGAGAATCTGATAATAAATTGATGAATTTATAGCTGTACTAGTTTAAAATGAACTTTTTGAGAAAAATAGATTAAAAATTATAAATTATGATATAAATTAAAAAAATATTTTAGTTTTGAATAAATGATATAAAAAAGCTTTTTTTTTAAATAAAATTTAAACTATTTATTAACGTTATAGCAGTGTTTTTAGAAAGAAAATTGAACACAAAATCATTTTTTTAAGAAGTTTTACGATAAATTTTTAAAACTCAATCAATTATTAATTTAATAAAAATGGAGAAATAAAAAAAAACTAAGCTTAAACAAATTAAATGCTTATAAATGTACTTAGTTTTTGCCATAAATAGTATTCTTAAATACTGGAGTTTAGGTACAAAATAGTGATGCTAATATTATGTAAAACTTAATTAATTGTAAATATGATTGAAATCAAACAGTGTTCTTGATTTGATATTAAAAATTGACTGAATCATACTGCTCTGAAATAATTTACTTTCACAATTGATTCAGTAATGGTCTCAAATTTTGCCGGCTAGTATATAAGCGGAATGAGTTCCAAACATTATCATTCCACAATCAACATTCGAATCAAATCAATATGTTCTCTAAGGTAAAAATGTTAACTATTTAAATTAAATTTAAACATTGTAAAAAGTATTGCAAATATAAAATTAATAACTATTTATTTACAGGTACTTTGTGTAGTTGCCTTTGTGGCTCTAGCTTCAGCTCAACACCACCACTTCGCATCTTCATATTCATCTGTAAGTCAAAATAATGTGCACGCGGCTCCAGCTTACCATGCTGCTGCAGCTTATCAAGCCGCCCCAGCCCTTATCAAAACAGCTCATGTAGCCCCAGTTGCTCATTATGCCGCTCCAGTAGCTCAATATGCTCATGCTCCAGTACATCAAGAAGTATACCCAGATGCTCATCCGCAATACAGTTTTAAATATGGAGTTGAGGATTCTAAAACTGGTGACATTCATAGCCAAGAAGAAGCTCGTGATGGTGATGCCGTACATGGATCTTATAGTTTAGTGCAACCCGATGGTATTAGACGTATTGTTCATTATACAGCTGATAAAAATGGATTTAATGCTGATGTACAATATGATGGTCATGCTGATCATCCACAACCTGTACATAAAGCTGTTGTGGCTAAAATAGTTGCACCAGTTTACCATCAAGCACCAGCTTACCAAGCATATCACCATTAATAAATTGTTTTCTAGTTCTGTACATATTTATTTATAATAAAAAAATGAGTAATAATAGTTAAAATATATCTTAAATTTATTGAAGGGTTAACAGAGTTTTCAGAAAGTAAAGCAAAAACTTGCCAATTAATAGCAAATTTGTTACAAGTTGTGTTGATAAATTTGTTTTCTCAATTAATTTACATTTACTTTGAAGTGTAGCGGCGGCTTAAGGGTGCCTTAATGTTAGATTAATTTGCCGTTTGTTGCTTATAGCAAATAAATAAAACTATTGAAAAATCTAGCCGTCTAACACAAGATTGATTATCATTTAATATTAAATGCGCGCTAAGTTAGTAGGATTTTGATACAAAAGAATAGAACATGTTCTAATTTTTTTGACAAAGTAATTAGTGCGCTCAATATTTTTCTTTGTCAGAACTGAATGCAAAAACAGATCAAAGTTTCATTCTTATTATAAAAGCGCTTTATAAGGTATTACATCAATACCTGTTTTTGAGTTTCAAAATTAATAATTTGTAGACCGTTATCCTAATTTGGAGTATTATAACAATTTTTTTTTTCTGTTTTTACATAAGTATTTTTATTTCAAACGGACCAGAGCAAGAAGGGAGGGGTGCATTGAAAAATTTACAGCAGTCTTTTGATCGTTTCATAAGGGTATGAAACTTTTGAAAAAATTCTACAACTTTTTCTAGGTTTTTTGTTGTTTTTCAACTTTGATATTAAAAAATCGTACTTTTTTTTTTAATTTTAACGCAAAAAAAAACTTTTGCTAGTGATCGTATTTTAATCTAAATAAATTGAAAATTATAAAATTGTTTTGTGTATTTTAGTTTTATGGGTCCAAAACTCAAAAAATCTGCAAAATTAGGCCTATTTTTTACATAAACTCTTACAAATACTTTCATTTTTTATAATATAGTATATTGTTCTTATGAGCGCTGCTAATCGTGTATTTCTAAGAGTTTATGTTGAAGATAAGCCAATTTTTGCATTTTTTTCAAGTTTTAGTCCTCTAAAACTTAAATACACAAAACAATTTTACATTTTTAAGTTATTTACATCAAAATACGTCAACTTTGGCGGTTAAAAAAAAATTACAAAAACGTTTTTCTAGATCAGTGGAACCAAAATATTAAATTTTTGGGTTTTGCCGCGTATAAAAAGGTGTGAACTCAAAATGACGCCAGAATTGGATTCTACTTTTTGATCGATTTTACTAGCAATATTTTTTGCGTTAAAATTGCAATTTTTAAACAAAAAATACAATTCAAAGGCAAAGTTAAAAAACGTTAAAAACATTAAAAAAATTTATATATCTTTTTTGAGAGTTTTTATTTTTATGAACAGATATATAGACTACTAATAAGTTATAAACATTAAAAAAAACTAAAGTAAGTTTTTCTACAAACGTTTACTTACCCAACCTTCACACCAAGCAATCACGTTATGTTTATTGTGCGCATTTCTATTATACTATCGTTGTCAGTTGCCACTTTATTTGGCCGCATTTTTTTAACTGTAAATAGTGTTCCATTTATTTTTATTTTTTAATCGTTGTTTTGCATTAAATTTTAAGAACTATTTTCCGCTTAACTCAAGGAACGGTACTGCCTTGACTTAAACAGTCTTTATGCGTCACTTTGCACTGTTACGTTTACCATTAGTGTTGCGTGCATTTATATTATCTAAATCTTTACAAACTTATAAAATACAGCTTAACAGTATTGATTTTTGTATGCATCCAACTTGTGGGTCGCAACACCAAGATGCTTATAACTTATTACACTGTATACTGCAATACCAATGTCTATATAAAAACTATACTCACAGTAAATTCAATATTAAACAGTAAAGTAACCAAAAAATGCCGTCTATAATAGTAAAATATAAAAATACACTATTTATTAAAATAATTAAGTTCCATTACACCAAATAACCTTTTGTCAACGTGACGTCAATTTTTAAATCCTGTTATTGTAGAATTGCATAATTTTTTAACTAAAAAGTTGCTGAACTGCATTTAAATTACCCATTCAAGTTTTAAACTGCCTTTGCATAATACACTTGTAAAGAGCTAAGAAAAAATATCAATTACTTGACAAAATGTCAAAGAAATAATGAAAGTGTGGTAACGTTTTTCAGGTAAGCTCAAAACTTTTATTGATATGGTATGAGATCTAGCACTATTTTGTAACAATACACTTTTTTAGTTAAAAAAAAACTGTTTTTTGTTTCGTTTTTTTTAATTTGAGAAAAAAACAATTTTTAAAAGACACTAGATAGCTTAATAGTGTCAAGTTTTTACTAACTAAAAACCTCCACCTTTTTTTCTTTCTTTTTTTTTAGACAGTTAGTTTGGCGCTCACTGCACTGCAGGCTAGCTGATCCTATTGTGCACATTTAACGTTTTATTCTTTTAGCATTTTTGATTTTGCCAAAAAATTACTTTTAGCACTTTTTTAGTTAAATTATGTTTAGCAAAACAAACTGTGCGTTACAGATTATAAAATTTCTTTTTTTTTTCCATACATCTTAGGCATAAGAAACCCATCTTTAATCTTATTCTATGCATGTGTTTGTTAAAACTAGTGTTTCGTTATTATTTTAATTTTTTATTGTTTATTATAGTGATAATTCATAATATTCATAAAATTCTCAATGCAATTTATCTTTTTTACTTTTTTGATAATTTTTTTTATAATTTTATTATATGCCTTGTAAGTGGTTTTTTAAATAAACCAGTCAAAATTTTTTAGTTTTGATGAACAGTTTTTTTGAGTTTGTATTTGCGTTTTTAAGCTTCCTATTTTACCAATTGATCTTGTTTGAAGTGTGTTTGAAAGTGTTTAGGCAGCTTTCTTTAAAAGCAATTTAGCGAATTAGTTATTATTGTACAGAATTTAGTTAGTTTTTATTTGGGTTTCTAATTAACGTTTTTTTTTTTTATTTTGATATACTTTTACTTATAATATTTTATTAAAAGATTGTATTCTAAGGGTAATTTTAGAAGTACTTTAAAAAAAAAACTAGGTAACCTTTATGATCATACTAGTTTTTTAAATTTTTTTTTTTCAAATGTTGGTTGTAACTACGGCTAACATGATCCATTCAAAAATTTCAATTTTTGATGACGCTTTTAAGCATTTTGGTATTTGGCAAACGACAAAAATAATGTTAGTCTCTAATTTCCCAATCGTAGTCGGCTTATCTATGTAGACTTTGAACTATACGTAGTCATGGTCTAACATGTTTTAGGTGGGCAATTCACTAGTCCGAGGCGTCAAATTAAATATTCACCAAATTGAATTGGTTTTACGGACTATGTGGCAAGTAGCGCCGTTTTGTTAGAACCAAATGGCCGGCCTTATTTTGAAAGAAATGTGCACTAGCCCATAAACTACATCAAACCGTTTTTTTTGTTTAAATGTAATGGCAGTTCTTTAATCTTTTCTAATTGCTTTTTAGCTCAAATTTGGCAATTTTGCTTATTAATGTAGCCATTAAGTCAGAAATAAGCCTTATTGCAGAACAAAATTTTGGTCAAAAATAGTAGATTTTCTTAAAAAATTTCAAGAGCCCAAAACCTAAAAAAGTGTCAATTTGGAAGGTAGACCGGTTTCAAATCTTGCATGAGTCCCAACTGTTGAGAATGTCGCTAAAACAATTTATCACGGTTATCGCGTACACTCTTAGATACAGCCGTTAAATTTTTTCCAGCACGTGGATGTGATCTGTTTAGTTGCGTATTATTTAATAACGAATATTGAGTTTCAAGTTTTTAATAATACAGCAAATTGTGCGTTTGGTAGGCCAATTATGTAAATCATAAGTTTCTCTAAGCTTACAAAAGACTTTCCACATAGAGCGCTAATTTTTGTAATATTATTTATTTTTATGATAAAATGTCAAACATTACTGAACAAAAATACTATAGTTCTTTGACTCAGCGCACGCTTTGTCTAACTTAAAACCCTTACTGCCAAAAGTACTTCTAAATGGATCACCCATTAGATAAGCATTTTTAATTGATACAATTGGCGAGAATATATACAAAATTAGTGTTTATTATTTTTTTGAAAAAACCACAACAACCGGCAAGCTCTATAAGCTCTTTGACAGTTCAATTATGTAATTTACCATCTTTTTATTAAAAAACTTACTTGTTTTAGAGTTTTTTGGTTAATAACGTTGTTTAATTGATGTTGAATCAGTCAGTTGCAACCAATGAGTGGCCAACAATTTTTTTTAGTGAAATACTAACGTTGGCTTAAACTAAACTTTTTTCTGCTTTGCTGTTAAATTGAATTGCTTTATATAAATGAAATTAGATAAAAATCCTATTGTTTTAAAACATCTATTTTCAAAATAGTTTTCTATAGACTTGCATTGTATCAAACTAATAAAAGGCGGAGTTATATTTGTATTCCTCTTGTAAAACAAGATCTTTTAGTTTTTAACTTCCATGCGCGTTAATAAAGCTGGATTGTACACCAAAGTGATGACCTCTGTTTTTACAACATTAGCTTTCATGCAGTTGAGTATATTCCAAATAACATATTTTAAAGATTTTTAGTTTTTACTTAATATGTATAGTAATGCACATTGTTGTTTGAAAACCCAAATGCAAAAATCGGATTTATAGACTTAAAACGTTGCTAACAGTCTTCAAAGACGGTAGTTTTTTGCATACTGCAATAAATTTTAGTGGATGCTAACGTATTTTAAGAGCTTGTTGTTGGATCAAAGTTGGTCAACTAGGATTTAGAAGCCGGCCGGGTCAAAAGCTTTTGGTTTTGGTGGCTAAAGACCTTGGTAACGCTAAAAGCGCTTAATTTAATAGACCAGCTGATAGTCTGTTTAATAAGTTAATTAAAGAAAACTCATTATAGTAAATCCTTTTTCTAATGGCTGGGTTTTGTGGTGGAGAGCAGTAATGCTGTTTTGCTCAATTTTTATTACAGTTTTATTTCTCTGAGAACGCGGGTTTGACTGATTTAGCGGCAGGTCTCAGGGCCAGGGAGGCTAAGTAGGCGGCCCAATAGTGGCGGTTTTTATGCTGATTTATATGTCTTGCTTTAGCTGGTATAAAGCTTCTTCCTGGTCGAGCTTTATTTGCTTAAATTTATCTTCATGGATGTCGATCTTTCCTAATTGTCCAAGCTAGAAATTTGAATTAATAATTAATTTCTTAACTTATCAATTCAATAAAATTTGTCTAATAATAACTAATTGAGTATATAACTCAATCAATCATTAAAGATTCTGATAATTGTTATATGTTGTAAGGTTTTTCAGGCTGCTGGCCATTGACTGCTTGTTTACGGGAATTTCTCTCCAAAACAATTAAGTAGATACATTTTTTGAATACAAAATAGTAGATACAAAAAAATGCACTATTTAGAACCTACCACTTTTTTTACAGTCAAAGTCAATAAACGTAAATAGTTTAAATATAGATTATGAGTATACCTTTTATCAATTTGTTTTCAAAGTTACTTCTAATTACTTTTACGGCTATATTTTTTGCTTTTTCTAGTAACACAAATGAAGTATTTAAATCACATATTTTTAGAATTTTGTTATTATCAAAAAAATCAAAAAAGCACGTTTGTTATAATGCCTTGTAGATCTCAAAACTGCAAACATACATTTTTTCTAACAAAACACACTGTTTTAAATTTTTCTTAAAATAAACTGGACCAAAATCTTAAAAATTAGCTATAATTTCCAGTTTTGTAATCTTACTTTTAGATTTGTTTAAAAAATATCCACGTTAATCAAAAGTTGATAAGATTCCATTTTGGAAAAGTGTTAAACTTTTGTAAGAGTGTTTGAAAAGCAGTTTTTATATAGAAGTAACCGATATAAATTTTTGGTCAACTACATTTCTAAAAACTTTAGACTAAATATCAAATATTTTAGTAAAGTGATATGCTTTATTACATGTGCAGTTGCAATTTTCTACTTTAAATAGTTTTGTGTTAATATCCAAACAGACATTGTTAGGTTTTAACTATGCCAGATTTGCAAAAAGTTGAGTATTAAAACAGAGAATACATAGGTTAAAATATTTTGGCAAAGCGTAAAGAAAAATTAACAAAAATCAGGTTGTTGCACTTCAAATCCTCCACAAAAAACATACTCCAATTTAAGATAAAGTACAATTATGTTTTTTGAACTTTAAAATGACGGACGTGTAGATTAACCTCTTATGTAAAACTTGTATAAAATGCCACATTAAATAGTCATCTCAGGTTTTTGATTTGTATTATGTTATTAATCAAATGTAGTTGGGAATTAGTTAACAATTTTTTTTTGCAGGATAAAAATAACTTTTTAACATTTTGTATCTTTAAAAAATTGCTTTTTTAAATTAAAAACATATAGGGGCAATTCCATTTCAAACGGACCAGAGCTGGGGGGGGGGGGGGGGGGTGTGCATTGAGAAACTTGCTCATGTGTATTTTTTTTAGTTTCTATAACTTATTAGTAGTCTTTTGATCGGTATATGAGTGTATGAAACCCATAAAAAAAATGCTACAATTTTTTTAAGTTTTTTTGTCGTTTTTTAACTTAATCGCATTTTTTGTTTAAAAACCGCAATTTTAACTCAAAAGAAATAAATTTACTAATTAAATCAACCAGAAATTTTTTGTAGATTCCAAATCTGGCACCATTTTAAGTCTATACCTTGTCTATAAGCCGCAAAAGCCATAAAACCATGTTTTTGTTCTTAGAAGGCTGTGCAAAAAGGAGCATGTTTTTAATTTTTTTTAACAGCTATAGTTGACGTCTTTTGATAAAAATTAATTGAAAAATATAAATTTGTTTTGTGTATTTGGGTTTTAAGCGTCTAAAACGAAAAAAATCTGCAAAGTAGTCCTATTCTTCAACATATACTCTTACAAATGCACGTTTAGCCGCGCTCAGAGGAACAATACACCAAATATTATTAAAAATTTGAATTCTGGGGCCAATTTTCTATTAAAAATTGTCAGTGTTGTACTCATTGTCTATAGAAAAGTTTGTATAGAAAAAAATGTTTACAAAATTTTAAGCAAAAAATGCGTTAAAAATTAATTATTTTTTTATATTTACAAAAAATATTATAAACACACTAGGGTGTGGTTTAAAACTTTTTTTAACAAATTTTAACAAGCGACAGGCAGATTTATGTTTGAATGCCAAAAATAATAATATTTTTAATCTTTTCCGCCGATAGATGGAGTCTAAATTTGTGTCGCAGGCGCAAAAACTATCAAACAGAGTAAAATGGCCGAAAATTGGTTTAAGCAACAAAAAATGTCTTTGTTACACTTCTTAAATAAACTTAAAAAAATATAATCCAAATAATCTTTAAAAAAAATTTAAAAAAAAAAATTTTAATTAAATTTTGAGCAAATTTTTTTTTTTTTTTAGATTGATTTTTCTTTGCCAGATAAGCACGACACTGACTATTTTTTATGTAGAATTGTTTGCAAAACTAAATTTTTTAATAATATTTGGTGTATAGTTTCTCTGAAAACTGTTAAATGTGCATTTGTAAATATATGTTGAAATATAGGCTTATTTTGCAGTTTTTTTGAGTTTTAGCGGTTAAAAAAAATGTAAAAATGCTCCTTTTTGCCCAGACCACTGAGAACAAAAACATGGTTTTATGGCTTTTGCGGCTTATAGACAAGGTATAAACTTGAAATGGCGTCAGATTTGGCTTCTACGGAAAATTTCTGATTGATTTCATTAGTAAATTTATTTTTTTGAGTTAAAATTGCGGTTTTTAAACAAAAAATGCGATTAAGTTAAAAAACGTCAAAAAAACTTTTTTTTTATGGGTTTTATACTCTCATATACTGATCAAAGGACTACTAATAAGAAAATACATAAGCAAGTTTCTCAATGCACCCCCTCCTTCAAGCTCTGGTCCGTTTGTGGTCCGTTTGAAATGGAATTGTCCATATAGTATAATTATTCTACGATAGTTCGGTCAATCGTCCCCACATCGAAATCACCATTTTTTTAATTTTTTTTTAATCAGTGCAACACTTGTTTTTTTCATTCTTAACGGCTAAAATTTGGCATGAGATACTTTTTTTTGCAAAAATATGATAAAAAATAGTTATTTTTTGGTCTTTTATAATTTCACAAAAATAAGTCAAAAAAAAAATTGAATTTGTGTAATTTTTTTTTGTAAAACGCGACCTTTATGATCGTTTTTTTAGAAATCTTCTGAAAAAAAAACCGGAAAATTAGTAAAATTACGGAAAATCCGAAACATTTTTTTTTTAAGTTACCTATTTTTAGCAATTATAGTGTTATATTTCACTCTTACGCAAACAAATCTAATTTTTAAATTTTGGCGATCAAAAATACTATGTACTATGAAATTTGAATATGATACTCCTTATCATATTAAATAGTATTT
Organism: Tachinus rufipes; assembly: GCA_963932245.1. Lineage (NCBI taxonomy): Eukaryota > Metazoa > Arthropoda > Insecta > Coleoptera > Staphylinidae > Tachinus > Tachinus rufipes. The sequence goes on from OZ010741.1 coordinate 11,263,247, forward strand.
TTCTCATTTTTTGCAAACAGTTTTGAAAAACCAAGAGCGGAATCGTGTTTTACAAAAAAAATTCTATAAGATACACTTTTTTAAATATGATTTTTGATTATTTTTTGCATATTTACAGCACAAAAACTGAAAGGAGACAAAATATTCCTAAAAACTTTTAAATATTCCTTTAAAATTTTAGGAATTGTCATACTTTGGTACCTCAATATGTGTACAAATTACTTTTCTTTTGAGCAAAATCGGAGATGTCAATGTGGGAACGTTTGTCCGAACTATTACCTTATAATGTTAGCTAATTATAAAATAAATTGACAAATCCAAATATCAATCAACAAATTGCCCACACTACATCTTGTAACGTTGAAATGTTGGGGATATTTAGTTTAAGTTTTGTTATGTTTTATTTAGTTTTTAATTTTATTGTTGTTGATCGTGAACGATTGATCGCGATCGAGAATAATCCGCAGCGGTTAAGTTAAAGCGGCCACTTCTTTGCATTCGGTGTTACCTAGTGGTACCGGCTCACTTAATAATAATATAAGTTGGCTCATTAATTTGGTAATCCAAAATGTTAAATGTATTAATTAATAAGTAATATTAAAGAATATTAAAAAAAAATAAAAAAAATGTTTTTTAAACTTATTTTAACTTTAAAAAAAGCAAAGCAAAGAAAGCTTTATCAGTGAGCTTTTCTCATGCATTAAATATGGATAAAAGAGCACTAACTAGAAATAACAAAAAAAAAATTTGTGCTTTGAAAAAAAAAACATAATTTTTAAAATAAAAAAAGCACCAGTAGTACCAAACAAAACTATTAAGTACCTTGGATTTACAATAAACAAACACATTAACATTAAAAATCACATAGACAAACGTGCGCAAAGACAAAGAAAGTGGCTAATGCAATTGATGCCGCAAGCCAAATAAGTGAACAAGAATAAAAAAGAAGGCTGGCAACAGAGGCTACACCAGTACTTTTGTACGCAGCACTAGTATAAGCGGACGCTAAGAAAGTTAAAAAATATAGAAAAATAGTCACCAAATCACAGCAAAAACTTGCATTGGGAATAAGCAGAACATAACACATGATCCGCCCGCTAAGGCGGTACAACCACTAACACTATGAAGCGTAACTACCTTTTAATAGTTGCATGCATTTTTTTAATTGAATATTTCTTCTCAGCACTATTAAGTAAACGGCTAAATAAATTTATTATTTCCGTTAATTTACTGAATAAGTTCTGCTCCTTAAACCATAATTAAAACCATCGGTTTGTAGGATTAAAAGTTTGGTGAAATCTGGATAAAATAGTAGCGGCGCTAATAGTAATAGTATTTTTAGTCTACACAAATTGTTTTGTTTTGCAAGTTAATAGTGTTAGCTGGTTCACAAACTAAACAAAAAATAATATAAACTTGCGGTACCAAAAAATAATATTAAAATTTTTTTTTTTACATTTTAGATTTGTTAAAGCCAAAATTTTTATTATAAATAAAATTATATTTAAATTTTTAAAAAAATACCGCAAGTATTTCATTATATTCTTACAAAAATCACAGTTTTTAATGTTTAATTTTAGGTCAAACAACAAAATACAATTTTTAAATTTTTTAGATGTTTCTCAAAAAAATTATTTCACTTACTAGAATCAAAAAAACTGCGTATAAACGTTATAAATCTTAAGATTTAGAGTATATTGAGTTTCAATTAATTTGTACTTTTTGTAAAAGTCTCAGTACATGCCTATACATGCAATATATTACTTCAACAAAAATAAACATTCAAACTAACCCAAAAACACTTTTAGAATTTTGAGAGCAACACCAGAAAAACTAATGGTTTCCCATCAAAAATGTATTATAAACATCAAACTTGCAGTAATGGAGATGACTATGTTAGTAGATTTGCTGAACTCTTTTCTTCTGTTTACGATAAACAAATTCATCCAACTCCATTGTTTGAGTTTAAGAAAAACGTATTACATACAGCATTTTCAATTAGTCTGTTGGATGTATTTAAAAGAATTGAGAACCTTAAATGTAGTTTTAGCACTGGACCGAACGGTGTTCTAGCTATTCTGTTAAAACAATGTATTTATTCTATTTCTATGCCATTGCATTTACTGTTTGAGGCTTTTCCTAATGAAGCTCAATTTCCTCAAATTTAGAAACAAAGCTACAATATGCTTTTGATAAATTTAAAGCTAAGGAGAATATTACTAATTATTGTCTGCCATTCTTATGTTGGTTGATCAAATTGTTACTGGTCAAATACAATGGATGTGCAAATGCATTTGCTTACGATCTAAAAATTAACTGACAATTATCTATTAATAATTGCATTAGTTTGCAAAATTCTGTTTAGTCATGGTGTCTTATTAATAACTTGTTGTTTAATCTAAATCAATGTTTTTTTATAAGTTTCAAAAAAAATTTAAGTAAAGTATTGTATGATTATACTATTGACAATAAAGTATTGAAACATGTTACACTAATAAAGAATTTGAGCGTAATTTTTGACCCAAAACTAACTTTTGTAGAGCATATAAACTATATGTTTAATATTCTTTGTCTAGTTTTAAGTATTATTTGTATTATTCATCATTATTTATGTGCAAGATAATTAAAAATTATTATTATTAATTATTATTATTAAATTGTATTGTCTAGAAAAATTATATTATTAAAGTAAACCAATTCTTAAGGCTCCAGTCTGGGCTGTAATTTTTTTGCATTTTTTGTTTAAAGGTACTTGCTAATATCAATTCTTAAGAACCAAAGTCAAGATGTGTTTTGTTTGTCTAAAATTAAATTTATTTGTGATAAGGAAAAACATCTTTGATTGATATTTTATTGACTTGGCAAAAATCTATACAAAATTGGTGTTTAATATTTATTTACAAACCAAGTTTTATGAGTTCTTTGACGGTTTAATTATGTAATTTTTCAGCAGATTTCTTGGCCAATAACGGTGTTGAATCAACCAGTTGGACGCAATAAGTGATCAACAATGTTTTTTTTTAGTGGAATATTAAACTTTCTGTCTTAAAATTTTATTGATTCCAAAATTGTTGAAATTTATAAAAATTGTGTATGCCCAAATTGTTTACTGTAAGCAACAAAAATTAATTTGAATTCTACCTTTGTTGTTCTTGAAAAAGTAAAGTCATATGTCTTTGCCGACTTAAAAACCGCACCAAACAGTAACTTGTTGTGGATAAAGAAAAGTTTCAACTAATGTTTTAAGATTTTTAGAACCCCAGATGCGGCAGATAAACTTTGTTGCTAAAAATATTTATTTAAATCAAAATTCTCTGCCTGCATTTCCAGCACCCAAAAAAAAAAAAACGAAAGTTTGGAATAGATCTTTGAATGCAATAAATACTAGACTAAAAAGTTTTTAATTGTTGTAAACATTTTGGGATAGACACACCTGGGTTTTCTGCAACTTTGTCAGCAACAGCAGCAATGTTTTGGGCTAACCTGACAGTAAGAATTTGAACTGGCAATTTTACATCATTAATTTGACCAAATTGGTTAAATTTTGCTATTAATTTTACAAGAGCTTTGTGAACAAGTGATGTATACCAACAAAAAACACCACAAACTTTGCAACTACTTTCCCACTTCCCAAAATTATTTTTATACGTTATTGAAGCGTTTAACATGTTTTATTTTTTTTAATCACATAATTTTTTTTTAATGTTAAGTTTTGCATCTGTAGCTATGCTCTAAATATATTTTTTCTTCCAGTGCCTTCTCCTCATAGGAGATTGGCAACCATAAGTTTGAACTTGTCCCGATCTTGTGTGAGTCTTATTAATGTAGGGGCATCTCTAATTCCAAACCATTGTCAGAGATTTTGTAACCATGATAATCTCTTCCTTCCGATTTCTCGTTTACTTTCTATTTTTCCTTCTATGATTAATTGCAGGAATTGGTATTTGTTATTTTGGAAAATGTGCCCGAAATATCCTGCTTTTCTACGTTTCACCGTCGTGAGTAGCTCTGTGTCTATGTCCATTTGCATGAGTACCTCATTAATTGTTAGGTTAGGTTAAGTTTCAAGTATATTCATAAAAGATACTTTCAGTGTCCATCCCACGACTCTATACAATAGGACCAAGAAGACGTAGCACTTAACGATTCTCCATCTAATATTTAGTGATAAGTCCTTATTACACCATAATGGTCGGAGTTTCTGAAAAGTATTTCTGGCTATTTCGATTCGTGTTTTGATGTCATGGGTCCCACTGTTTATTGAGCCAGCTGCCCAAATACTTGAATCTTTGTACGCACTCAATTGGATCACCGTTAATAGTTATTGCAGCATTGTTTGCGTCGTTGTTCATGCTAATAATAATTAATTTAGTTTTTGCAATGTTTACTTTGAGTCTATACTCCAAGCTAGCTTGTTGTATTTGGTCAATGAGGTATTGCAAGTCCTCGATATTGTTGGCTAATATCACAGAATCTTCTGCGTATCTAATATTATTAACTGGTCTTCCATTTACTTTTATTCCTTGTGTGCATTCATCCAGGGCAGCCCGGAATATGTTCTCGGAGTAGAGGTTGAACAGGATCGGTGAAAGAATGCATCTTTGGCGTACCCCTTTTTGTATTTGGAATTCCATCGTTAGCTCTTGCCTGACCTTAACCTGCGCTGTTTGGTTCCAATAGAGATTTGTGATAATGCAAATGTCTTTATCGTCGATGTTGGTTCTTTTGAACATTTCTACTAATTTTCTATGTTTGACATTGTCGAATGCTTTTTCATAGTCTATGAAGCACGCGTAGACTGTGCGGCGTTTATCTAAGCATTTTTGGGTTAAGATTTGCATGAAAAACAGTGCCTCTCTTGTACCGAACCCGTTCCTGAAACCAAACTGAGTGTCTCCGACGTCTTGGTTTATTTTCCGGATGCAAATTTTTTTTTTTTTTTTATAAAAATTATAGTGTTTTACATTCAAAGAGACCCTCAAGATGTTGAAAAAAACAACATATGGTACTTATCAGTTTATTTAATGAACATTATTAAGCAAAAATATAATTTAAAAGTATGCTACTTATTTCTCTTTTGACATTATGCACAGAGGCTCAAGGTAGTTACTAGGTTGACTTGTTTGTTTTCGATAAATTGTTATTTTCAAGGCAGATTGGTGTGTTGATTATGGTTTTAAGTGCTAAAGATTGTGCTAAAACTGTTGTTTTTGTGGCTGATGGAAGAAGCCAGCAGTATGTATTCAGATTCTTTTGTGTCAGTCTTTCTACCGTCCAAAAACTATTTGAACGGTTTAGGAAAACTGGCAAAAATACTCGGAAGTTAAGATCTAGCAGAAATCAGAAAACGACTGCTATCAATGACCAATTTATTGTTTGTACTACTCCACAGAATAGTCATGTGACTTTAGTAAAGACCAGAAATTAACTTTGTGAGGTTTGTGGTACATCTGTGAATGTGTGGACAGTTTGTCAAAAGCTGCAAGAAGCTGGCTTAAAATCTTGTAGACTAGCTTCTGAACCAAAATTACTCCTATGTCACCAAGTAGCCAAACTCTTTTTGCAGTTGTTTGAATTGGACAATGACACAATAAAAAATTGTACTGTTAACTGACAAGTCTAGATTCTGTCTACATTTGCAGATGGAAGCAAACAAGTATTGAGACAAACAAAAAAAAAACGATTTGCAGAGTGCACCTTTAGCCATGGTGGAACTTTTCTGATAGTATGAGCAAGAATAACAACGAATGCCTGCACTAAAAACTTTTAAAGAATTTAAAACAAAAATAAAAGAACACTACATAATAACAAAACTAAAAAAAACAAATTAATTAAAAAAAAAAAAAAAAAAAAAAAAAGGATAATGCACAAAAAAAAGAAGAAGATAAATGGTGCCCCGAATACGAAGCTCTGCAGCCGACCATACATGGAAAGATGCAAAGCAGCAAGTGGGGAGAAAAAAAAAAAAAAAAAAAAAAATTGATTGATTTTTTTTTTGTTGGAATAAAAAAATTCAACTGGCTTGCATGTACCTCAGATGGAAATCTTATAGAACATGTTTGAACAGGCGTGTTAGAGAACGTGCAGTTGCACCAACCACAATAAACAAGTTTTGTGTGTCACTACAGGAAGAATAGCAAAATATTCCACAAAAAAATATTTGTAAACTCATTAGTAGCATGAGCCGCCGTATTCAGGCAATAGTCAAGGCTCGAAGAAGCAATGCAAAATATTGAAATTTTATTTAACTAAAATTTTCATTATTAATCTTTGTTAAGTTTATTTTGCAAAATGTATTTTTTTTGTGTAAACGTACATGATCGTTTTTGCTTATTATTCTTCATTAAATAAACTGATAAGTACCATATGTTTTTTTTCTACATCCTAGTAGTCTCTTTCATTGTAAAACACTAAAGTTTTATAAAAATAAACTAAGTTTTTTTGCAAAAAATTACCCAATAACCCGTTTTTTTTTTATCTAAGTGTATATGTTTTAATTTGTCTACATTTCCAAGTCAATATTAGACTTAAAAACTTATTTTTTTGTACTTTAAATTATGTAACACTTAAGTTTGCTTTTGTTACTTTTATAAATTCAATTTTCTAATTAACTAAAATCTGCTACTCTTCCCAATGTTTTATTGCTTTGTTTCCTACTTTAACATTAAACTCTTGCTAATTTTTCAATGTTTTTTATGTTTTATAAATTTTAGTAAGACTTTTTGCTCACTATTTAAACAAAAAACAAAAACTGCAGTACAATATTTTTGCAAGAAATGTTGAAACAAATACTACTAATATTTGTAAATTTTTCTAAATTTTCTTCAATTTTTCTGCACTATAAATATCATTTTTAAATAGTTATAAAAAGTCTTCAAAAAAACTATTAAATAGCCTGATCTTGGTATTTCAAAAAACGAACAGCACCAAAAATATATTTTTTAAACTTTATTAAAACTCTTACAAACTATTTAAACATAATCAAATAACTTAATGATGATACACTGGTGCATGATGATAAACTGGAGCTACAACTTTAACAGCTTTATGTACTTGTTGTGGATGAGCAGCATGACCATCATATTGCACATCAGCATTAAATCCATTCTTATCATCAGCAGTGTAGTGAACAATACGTCTAATACCATCTGGTTGCAATAAAGTGTAAGATCCATGTACAACATCTCCATCACGGGATTCTTCTTGACTCTTAATATCATGAGTATGAGTATCTTCAACTCCATATTTAAAATTGTATTTTGGATGAGCATATTCTTCATGATGTACGGCTTTGAGTACTGGAGCGGCATGGTATGTGGCAATTGGCGCATGATGTAAAGCAATTGGAGCTACATGTGCGGTTTTAATAAGAGCCGGAGCATGGTGAACGTTATGTTGACTCACTGAAGAATATGATGATGCATGATGTTGGGCAGTAGCAAAAGCTACACAAGCAGCAACTATTAACAGCTAAAAAGAAACGTAATTATTTATTAATTAAACAATTTAAACTAATCATATTATTATTACCTTTGTAAACATATTTGTTTATTCGATTGAAATCAAGTGTGAAATGATAACGTTAGCTTCAAAAATTTGCTTTATATACAACTGTTCTGTTCTGAATATACCTATACGGTTATCAAACAATTGTGCAATTTGAAAGTGGATTATTATTATTGCAGTTCGGCATGAAACAGCCCACTATTTTATTTATTAGATCATTTTCATTTCTTACTATATTTTATTGATATTATTTAGTTTTATAGTTAAATCTTAATATAAATGACCCATTAGGACGGTGAACATATGTGTTATTGCAAGATAAAAAAGTCCATAATGTTATGTAATTAATTATATGGAATATGTGAGAGCTTTAATGATCTGATTTGAAAATAGTTTGTGATTAATAATAATTATTGATTTTTTTAATGAAATGGTATTTTTATGTTTATATAAATTGGGTGTTATCGTTTATAGAAATTGGAGTTATGTTTGACTAAAATGTGTTTACTAATTAGGGTTAATAGGTAGAAAATATTATTACACATTTTTACTGTAAGAGAAGTAAAATAATAAAAAAATCGGTTTGATCATTTAGCAAGTTTACAAAAGATTTTTTTTTAGTTCTAGAAGCTGAAAATTTCAACCTCTAGAACAGTTGTAAATGGTTTTAAGTTTATCAATATCTGGGAACATATGACTATTTTCTAAAATATGATTTCCAAAGTACTATCTGAATGGTGTAATCTAAAAAAGCCATGATCACAAAGAAAATTAAACTAAAAAACAAATAATAATTAACACAAAAACTTATACAAAGTTTATTTTTGTCAAGAAATATCAAGATTATTATGATAATTAAAACATGGCAATGTACTAATAATTACAAAGAATGTAGAAGGCAACAAATTAGAAAATTAATAATTTTTTTATTTAAATTATGTATTTCCTACAAGGACTTGTGTTAAAATAATAATAAAATTACATAATCTTACTATCAAAATAGTTTTAATTGCTCATAATCCACGCCTAGCATAAATTATTTAAATATTGTAACAAAATTATATTGAAGAAATTATGATAAACAACATTCATTATACATGCAGCTTGTTCCTTTCAAAATTATTATTATCATATGTGTCAAGTTCATTATCACATAAACATGGAATTTGTAAAAGTATTTGATTTAGATTAATTATATATTTTAGTAAATTTAATTATGAGTCAATCAAATAATTTTAATTTTCAATTAACATAAGTTCAAATAAAATTGACTGCATTTTTAATGATACATAGATGCAAAGTTTATCAAACTTTATCCAAGTATTAAGTTTACAGTAAAGACATTGGAAACCAAAACTCAGAATAAAATTTTAAAAAATTATTTGATATTTTCAGTTATACAGACTCAACAATTCTATTTAACTCTGTACATTCTAACAGTCATCCGATTAACCTAGTTTTTTAGTACATTTCCAAATGTTTAGGCTCCAATCACATGATTAGCAATTTCGATTTTGTGTTTCAAGACATTCATCGTCTATGGATGGTTAACATAACACTTATCTTTATGGTTTTCCCACAAAAAAAAAATTCAACAGACCAAAAACCACACCAAACAATTACTTGTTGTAGATGCATAGACTGTTCAACAGTCATGTGTGGATTCTCTGATTACCAAATGCAACAATTTTATTTATTGACATAGCCTCCAAGATGAAAATGAGTTTAATCGGAAAACACAATTTTTTTATAAAAATGCTCATCGTTGGCCAAACAATCTTTAGCCCAAACTGAAAACGCATTGAATAGTAACAAGGCTTTATTTTTTGGACTAATTAAACTTTGTAAGCCTTTAAACCGAAGTTTTTATTTAAAATTCTTTACAGAGAAGTGCAAGAATTGTTCAGACAATTATTCTTAAATTCTCTTAAAGGTGTAATAAATTATTTATTGCGTGAATTATGGTTTTCCAATAATTAATGTACACACTTTTTAATTTCAATGTAATATTTTATTTATTATTAAAATAACATTAAATATTAAATGAACATATAGGTCATTACCCGATGAAGATCTAGTTTTTAACTGACTAATTCTAATACGTGCTTCTACATTTATATAAATCAATTTGCTGAGCTAAGCAGCAGGTGGCTGGTGTTGTTACATTTCTCGGTAGACGCTTTCTTATCCTCCATCGCTGGTCTGAAGAATCTTCTCAAGGTTGTTCAGCAATAAATTTGGTTGGGACAGGAAGTAATAAACCCGTTTCCTTTTCTTGATTATCATGTAGACCGCCGGCATTATCAAGATGACCAAAATAATGATGATTGTCCAATTGATAACAGTTACAACAGGATGTAAGTGTAGCGGCTGTATTGGTTTCAGATCGATATCCTCGGGTAGTTTTATGACTTCTAGACTCGCATGGTGGGTTGGTATCAAGGGATGCAAAAAGACGTTAGGAACATGAATGTTGATGGTTTCATTAACATTGTACAATTTGCCATTAATTAGCAAAGGACATTTGTTGGTAAAAATGGCGGTGTTGCAATCTGGATGTATTTCCTCTTTGGTACAGTAGTTGATAACTTCCAAGTGATTAGAATTTGCAAGGACAGTGTTGTCTTGAAATTGGTAACTAATGTTGTCTTGAAATCTGGCAGTCAAACATTGTAGAGGTTTGGCTAAGGTACATTGGGATTGAATCTGCTTTTCACAAATATATTTTTCAGGTTGATGTTGTATGCATTCTTTAAACCATAACTCATTTGACCAAAATGTTGCAGGTGGTATTATCATTAGTTTATCAGCATTGGGGATAGGCAATATTTTGAACAAAGGAAATGATTTTTGGTTTAAAATGGGAATTTTAAGCATAACGATCATTCTCTTATGAGTGGAAATGATAATTGGTTTACTGTATTGCAATAACTTATAAGGATGTTCTTCTGAAACGACAAGCTGCTTTAGATTGTAATATTTTAATAATTTTTTTTCAATGTTAATTATCTCTGATAGTGAAATTAATTCAATATTAGTTAATTCCATTCTTGCAAAGCTAATGGTACGAATAAGACTAAGAAGGAATGAATTTATATTTTCAATATTTTGCATTGCATATTGAATTTGAAAGAAAGCTTCAAGATTTGCTTCTGTTTTATCAAATGCGGTTGAAAGAACTTTAAAATTATTGTTAAAGTTAGTAATAAATGTTTTAAAACGTTCTTGGGTTTGATTTGCAATAGAAATCAAGTGATTCGTTTTGAAAACTAAATCATTGGTGGTATCTGATATAAGATGAATATTTTGATTAATTAATTGCCGATCATTTTCGTCCATATTTCCTGTTACAAATTTTATTGCAGAGCCTAGAAAATTAGCTAGACCTCGTTTCGAACGTTGCGACATTAATTTATGAAGATTTTGAATAGTTTCATTAACCAAATGATTGTATATAGAATGATAATCATTTCTTTTTAAGTGAACGTTATTCAAGGTATTTTCTATAAGGTGTAAATCGATGGTAAGTATTATTCGATAATAATGATCAAGTTCCTGTTGGTTACCAATTGCATCCTGAAAGTACCTGTTATTTGGATAACATTTGAACTGCAGTGCGATGGTTATTCTGCAACAAACAGAATTTTGTTTACTTTTGTTTTTTTATGCGTTTTATTGATTTTATATTACAAGTGGTAGTTCGGTTTTTTGACGACTTACCAGTAACTTTGTCACCTTCCTGCTTAGAAATTTCTATTTTTTTGAAAGGAGGGTGATCTTTAGTTAATCTTGCATATGCAACAGGGTTTGAGGTGGATGGTTGTTCAGAATCTATTAACTGAGGTGTTTTGTCAGTACGACATTTATTTGCGTTTTGCAAAATGTTTAGATTTGTTGTAGACATGATCTATAAAAGGAAGTATCTCGTTTTTTCGATTTTGATTGTATTGTTCATACAACGTTAAGTTGTTTTCAAAGTTTATCTCATAAGCATACGGACCATATATCAATGAAAATGGTGCTCGAATAAATTGACTGATTATATATAGTTACAATAGATGTCATAAGTTCAGGAATAGATTCTTTTGGATTAGTTTCTTTCATTATCCGTACTTTTTCTATTATTGTTGAATGTAGTCTTTCAACAGGAGAATTGGAGTTTGGGTTTCTTGCAGTTGTAAAATGCAATTGTATTTTATGAAGTTTGCAAAACTCGTTAAGTACGTTATTTGAGAATTCAGTGCCTTGGTCGCAGACCAGGGTCTGTGGGTAATTATGATGTAAAAAGTAATGCCTTAGTTTGGAAAGAATCTCAATTGCGATTTTTTAAGAAAGATGATAACATTGGGCATATTTGGTAAATGGATCAATAATAGTAAGGAAACTATGTTTACATACAGAATATACGTCCATATGAAGGGTTTTGAATGGCTGTGTTGGCAACATAGGACCTTGAAACGGAATTTTATAAGGATTCCTATCATATTTGTTTGTGAGACATAGTTCACATTTATTGATGTAATTTGTTATTGAATCTTTTAAATTGGGCCAATAGTACTTTAGTTTAAGTTGAGCATATGATTCGTTAATACCGTTATGATTAGATGTATGATAATCTTCTAAAATCTTTTGTTGATTATCTTCGTCAATAACATCTTCTAACTTATCTTTACATAAGATTAGTTTTAGTGATATAGTAAAGAGAGTATTGAGAATTTTTTCAAGTATTGGGCGTACTTTCTTAGGTTGGTACAAATAAATAGTTTCTTTTAGTTGAGATTTCAACTGAATTTCTAAATCTGGTTCTTGTATGCAAATAGTATGAATAATTTTGTTTTTTAATCTTTTAACAACAGAATGGGCTTGTATGGTAGAAACATTTATAAAAAGCTGTTGGTTGAATTTGTTAATAGGTTCATCTGAAATTCGTTCAGCAGAAGTATTATCGACTTGTGAATGAACAGTACTTTTACCTGTTTATGGAATTTCTAAATTTTGAGTTTGTTCGGAATCCTGAACGTTGTCTATAAGATCTTGACAATCGTCAAGGTTGAAATCATCGGTTTCATTTACTTGCGGCATCAAAGAGTCACTATCTTCAGTGTTGTTAATTTCAATGCGAGATAGTGCATCAGCAACAACATTTTCTTTGCCTTTTTTGTACTGAATTGTATAATCAAACTCGTCGAGTTTTATTAAATTAAACGTGAATTTGGTGTCTTTAGTTCAGAAAGCCAAACTAGCGGATTGTGATCTGTTTCAATAGTGAAATGTTTACCAAACAAGTATGGTCGAAAATATTTTGTTGAAGCAATTATGGCTCAGAGTTCCTTCTCGATAGTGGAGTAAAGGACTCTTGGATAATATGCTACTGGTCTATTTTCTTGGGTAAGGACAGAACCAACAGCAATATCTGAAGCATCTGTGGTTAGACAAAAAGGCTTGTTAAAGTCAGGGTATTGTAGTATGGGAGAGTGGGTCATTAGAAGCTTACAATTTTTAAACGCTTCAATGTACTTAGGATCCTTTATATCAATTTTTTCGTTTTTTCTTGTGCATTTAGAAATTGGGTAAGTAATTTTTGAAAAAGAAGGGATAAATCTTCTGTTGTAGCCTATCAGTCCTAAGAAAGATTTAATCTCTTTAACCGTCTTTGGAATGGGATACTTTTGGATCGCCGATATCTTTCTAGGATTTGGTTCAAGACCATTATTAGTGACGACATGGCCTAAGAATTCTACCTTCTTTGTTAGAAATTCCGACTTTTCGGGTTGAATTTTCAACTTTGCTTTACGTAGACATTCAAAAATTAATTTGACATCATTTTTATGCATGGGGATTTGGTGAAATCCTTGTGCTAAGTCAAGACAAGTAAAATAAGTACATCTACCTAGATTGTCAAGAATCTCATCAATTCTGGGCAATAGGTATTTGTCCTCAATTGTTTTAGTATTTAAATTACGGTAATCAATTACCATGCGGTACTTCCGTTCACCGGAAGCATCTAATTTTTTCGGTACAATCCACACTGGAGAAGAGTTTGGAGATATAAAAGGTCTAATAATTTCGTTATCAAGTAACTTTTGAATTTGTCTAGAAATTTCCTTTTGCATAGCAGGTGGATGTCTAAATGTTCGAGTATAAGTAGGAATATCTGAAGTAGTTGCAATATTATGAATGACTGCCGTTAAAGTTTGAGATTTATTATAAAAAAATTCAGAATTTGATGCGGTAGTGTTACCAAAAATCATTTTCGACTTATCCACTGTTACAATTTTATGTTTGGCTCAATTCAATAAAGTTTCACTTATTTGGTGTTGCTGTGTTAGGTATTACACTAGTTTATCTTGCCCCATTTAAAGATAATTTAAGTTTTATTCTAACCAATTTTACGTGCGCTTACTTCAAATCTATATAACAGCTAAGAATGAAAATAATCTTTAACTTGACTGTTCTAGCAAAAAAAAAAACAAATTTGTTCCACATTGTTTGGGTGTAAATCAGTACGTTAGTTTGAGTTAGGCTTCTAACACCAGCCACAATTTTTGAAAAAGTATATTTTTTTAAGCCCATCTTCTTTAAACTTGTTTTTGTAATCTTTTACCGCATGGGGAACTCATACTTTTTTTGTAAAAATGGAGAAATATTTCAATCTGTAATTTAGTTGCTTAAAAAATAAAGCATTAATGCAAATGTAGACAAAATTTGGTAGTATTTAAATAAACAAATATATGTTTTTTGAGTATTTTATATTTAATAACTTAAAAACTAATTAACAAACACATAATTTAATGATGATACCCTGGAGCTACAATTTTGTGTACTTGTTCAGGATGAGATGCATGTCCATCATATTGCACATCAGCATTAAATCCGATCTTATCAGCAGTGTAGTGGACAATACGTCTGATACCATCAGGTTGCAACAAAGAGTAAGATCCATGTACTACATCTCCGTCACGGGTTTCTTCTTGACTCTTAATATCATGAGTGTGAGTATCTTCAACTCCATATTTAAAACTGTATTTTGGATGAGCATATTCTTCATGATGTACGGCTTTAAGTACTGGTGCAGAATGATAAGTAGCAATTGGAGCATGATGATAAGCAATTGGAGCTACATGTGCGGTTTTGATAAGAGCAGGGGCGGCATGATAAGCTGGAGCTGCATGTTGTACATGATTTAAATTGATTGATGAATATGATGATGCGGTTTGATGATGTTGGGCTGTAGCTAAAGCCACAAAGGCAACTAAGCAAACAATCTGAAAAAAAAAATTAATAAATATTAAGTAATTAATAAATTTATTCAATATACCTTTGCAAACATATTGATATAATTCAAATGTTGATTGTAGAATGATATAGTTTTAGACACATTCAGCTTATATAGTAAAATGGCTTCATATATGCGCGGCGATTATTAAACAAATTGTGTAATTTGAAAGTAGATTATTTCAGGACACTTTGATTTGGTTGGTGTGATTATATTATTAAACAAATTTGTAAATATGAATCAATGTCAAATTGGTTTATGTAATAACTAAATTTAATAAATTGTTTTATTCAATTTTTTGCACAGAATTTTTGTTTATAATCAGAATTTTTATTTTAATAGTATAATAAATTACAATTTAATTAAATAACTTTATACTAATTGATGTAAAATAATATTATTAAATAAATATGTTTATGCTTATTAATTTATTAATTTATAATAACAATAATTATTAACTGCAAAAATATTTGTTTTTAATTTATAATAACAAACAGAACGTGTAAAACCGGATCTAGGAAATAACCATATAACAAAACAAGAAACTAATTCAAGTTCAATGGCTAACTATTTTACTCACATAGTAATATTATTTTTTTATGATTTTTTTATACTTATTAGTTTAAATTTATTTTATTGCAATTCAAATCAGTGTTTTTTATATTATATATTTCGTAGTCTGATAAATTGGCAACACTTTTTTCTGCAATAACTTGTTTGCCAGTTTTTGGTTGTTGAATTGTTTGAGGTTAGATTGGTTTGGCAATTTATCAAAAATAAACTCACGCCGGAGCAACGTTTGCAAATTGTTCAAAATTATTTTGAAAAACATGATTTAGTTTGAGACACTTATCAGGCATTACGAGCATTGTATCGTTCTCATAATCGTCGATCAAAGCGATTAATTTAAGAAACTGTGCATTGTTTTTACAATACTTATAATTTAAATGATAACAAGCATGCAATACAACGTCGTACAGTGCGCACAAAAGAAGCAATTAATAGTCTGCAGCAAGAGACTTGTCGCATAGATTCTCCTACCCAATTCCGACTCTTACCTTCACGTCATTTTTGACTTTTTAATAATAGAATTGTGCACTTTTTAATTGTTTTTGGCCGGATTTTTCTATTTTTGATTTTTTATAAGCAGAATTTTGCATTTTTAATACTTTATTACTCAAAATTTAAAGCTTTCTGACAATGTTTTATATTTTATCGCTTAATTTGCTGTTTTTGATATTTTTTTTAGTAAAATTTTGCATTTTTTGACAGTTTATAATCAAAGTTTTGAGCTTTTTGACAACAATTTTATACTTTTTAAACAGATTTTGATGTTTTTGACATTTTACCAATAGAATTTTGCATTTTTTCTTATTTTATTAACAAATTTTGGTTTTTCTGACAATCTTTGTATACTTTGTGGTTAGATTTTTTTATTTTTTACAGAAATTTTTTTGATATTCCTTAGTAAAATTTAGCTAGTTTTGACTTTTTGGTAATAGAATTTTGTACTTTTCAACTGTTTCTGGCCGGATTTTGCTAATTTTGCCTTTTTATAAACAGAATTTTGCATTTTTAATAGTTTATTACCAAAATTTGGTGCTTTTAGACAATGTTTTATACTTCATGGCCGGATTTTGCTGTTATTGATATTTTATGAGTAGAATTTTGCACTTTTTGACAGTTTATGACTTAATTTTGAATATTTTTGACAATATTCTAATATTTTATTGCCGAATGTAGCTATTAAACTTTTTATAATAAAAAGTTTTTGATTTTTAGCAGTTATGACTCTAGTTTGGTGCTTTCTAACAATATTTGTATTTTTTGTGGCCAGATTTTGCTGTTTTTTGGCAGTCTACAAGTAGAATTTTACACTTTTTGATAGTTTATCACCAAAATTTGTTGTTTTCTGACAATAATTGTTTACTTTGCGGCCAAATTTTCCTATTTTTTACATTCTATTATATCTATTATTTTGCATTTTTAGACAGTTATGACTGAAATTTAATTTTTTCTGACAATTTTTTAATGTTTTATACTTGAAATAAGTTATTTTTGACTTATATTAATAAAATTTTGCACTTTTTAACTGTTTTTGGCCGGATTTTGCTGTTTTATAAACATAATTTTGCATTTTTAAAGTTTATTACTAATATTTTGTGCTTTCTGACAATATTTTGAAACTTTGCGGACAGATTTTGCTGTTTTTGACATTCTAAAAATAAAATTTTGCACTTTTTGGCAGTTTATTACTAAAATTTATTGCTTTCTGATAATGTTTCATATTTTATAGACGGATTTTTAATATTTTTGTAGTGAAATTTTGGACTTTTTGACAGTTTTTGTCTTAATTTTGAATCTTACTGACAATATTTTAATATTTTATAGCTATTTAACTTTTTATACCAATAATTTAACATTTTTTAGCAGTTATGATTAAAGTTTGGTGGTCTTTGACATAATTTTTATATTTTGTAGGCAAAATTTGATGGTTTTGGCTATCTACAAACAAAATTTAGCCCATTTTGACAGTTTATTACCAAAATATGGTGCTTTCTGACAATATTAGTATACTTTGTAGCCAGATTTTGATACTTTTTATAATCTATTAACAGAATTTAGCACTTTTTGACAGTTTTGGCTAAATTTTAGTTCTTTCTGAAATAATTTTAATATTTAATAGTCAAATTTAGCTATTATTTACTTTTTATTAAATTTTGCATTTTTTGTCATGGCTAGATTTTAATATTAGTCCATTTTGCATTTTTTGCAGTTTATTAACAAAATTTGGTACTTTCTGACAATATTTGTATACTTTGTGACCAGATTTTGCTATTTTATTTATTCTATTAACAGAATTTTCTACTTTATTCACAGTTAATGGCCAAATTTTAGTTTTTTCTGACAATATTTTAATTTTTCAAATTGATCTTAGTTTTTACTTTTTATTTATAAAATTTTGCATTTTTCAACTGTTTTTGGAAACATTTTGCTATTTTTGACTTTCCATAAACAGAATTTTGCATTTTTAATAGATTATTACCAAAATTTAGTCTTTTTTGACAATGTTTTATATTTTATGGCCGGATTTTTGATATTTTATGAGTAGAATTTTGCACTTTTTGACAGTTTATGACCTAATTTTGAAATTTTACAAACAGAATTTTGCATTTTTAATAGTTTAGTAACAAATTTTAGTGCTTTCTGACAATGTTTTAAATTTCATGGACGGATTTTGCTATTTTTGAGTAGAATTTTGCACTTTTTGACAGTTTATGATCTAGCAAATTTAGCTATTTTTGACTTTTATGAATTAATTTTTAAATCTTTTTGACAATATTTTAATATTTTATAGCCAAATGTAGCTATTTATAACAAAAAAAATACATATCTTAACAGTTATGACTAAAATTTGATGTTTTTTGACAATTTTGTTTAAACATTGGGGCCAAATTATGCTATTTTTGACATTTTACAAATAGAATTTTGCACTTTTTGACAGTGAACCCTAGAAACCTAAGCAACCCTGCCAAAAATGTCTCAACTCTTAAGTGGGTTTGTGGTTTGACTGAGACACTATCATAATGTTGGGGTTTCGTTTAATAAATATTGCAAAATGGCATTGCAAACACAAATCCGTAAAAATACTTCTAATGTATTATCTATTATTGGTATAAAAATACAGTAATAATTTTTTTATAAAAATATTTGAAGTTGCCGGTGTAGTGCTCGCTGAGAGACGGCGTTTGCAAACAATTTCACCAATCGGCGGTCGCCAATTGGTGAAGTTTCAAAACAGTTGCAACAGATAAGTGTTGCGGTAAAACATCTTTAAGCGGTGTGCTCGTGTCGCTGGCACTTTTAGTTCTACTGAAATCTTTAAACTCAAAAACTTAGTCAAATCTACAATTTTGGCGCTTTTTGCTTTTTTTAGAAGTTGCACCGAGATTACGGAGTGACAAATAAATTTGTTTCTTATGCAATGGATATTTAAGGGGAGGGGGGGAGAATCCAAGCAACTCTTATGCAAAACCCACTTCTTCTTCTGTTAGATATTGGAAAATGTACTTAATTAATAACAAAAAGCAGCGTTCTTTGGCGGTATCCCTGTAAGGATAGCAGGGTCAGGGCAAACAAAAACAGGAGAAATGGCACTTCGATATGGAGATAGTTTGCAAGGTTAACAATCTCACAACTTAAAAACTCACTGTTACAAAACCCAACGACAAAACTTTGAACAATGAAAGAATACAACGACAACAACACAAGCTATGGAAAAAAAACTCGACTATAAACTTAAAATTTGAGAAACAAGGAACCATCTTACAAACAAGCAAAATGCAGACAATTGCCAAAACACTAAAAAAAAAAAATTTTTTTAAAAGATATTACTGCTTTGTAAGAAGTAAAGAGCAGTTCAGTATAACAATCCCAAATATACCTTGTACTTTAGCGGCGCTCAAACACAGGGGCAAAAAAAAACTGGATTTATAGTAAAAGGAGAAGCTCGAAAAGCAGTCCTAGTATTTACCCCAATAAATGATCGTATATGCAAAATTCGAATCAAACAAAAATTCTACAATACAACATTTATGAAGACACTATTAAGGATACATTTTACGATACATTAAATAAGCAAACTGAGGAAATACTACACCATAACTTGATTATAGCACTAGGCAACTTAAATGCTAAAATTGGAAAGAAAAAAATCTACGCCAATGTAATAGGCCAACATTGCCTACACAACTCAACAAACAACAACAAATCAAGAGTATCTTATCTGGCACAAATGCATGGTTTGCCCACCCACCCGCCCAAGTGTTTGTGATCAAGAAATTAAAAGTTGCTGCTTTCTGCAAATGTTAGAACACTTTAAGTCGGGGGAGGAGGAGGCAATTTTCAATTTTTTGATAACTAACACTTGGGTGGGTGGGTGGGCCACTTGAATACATGATTTCTATCGAGTAGTTTGAATTGAAGCGCCCACCCACCCGCCTAAGAATTTGTGTTTAAGAACTTAAAAGTTGCTTTTTATTTTAAGCGTTAGAAGTTTTTAAGCTCCCAACTTAGGAAGAGTTGATTTTTAATTTTTTGATAACCAACATTTGGGCGGGTGGGTGGGCTACTCCAATACATGATTTCTATCAAGTAGTTTTAATTGGAATGCCCATCAACTTGCCCAAGTGTTTGTGATCAAGAATTTAAAAGATGGTCTTCTCTGCAAGCTTTAGAAGTCTCTAAATTGGAAGAAGAAGAGTTGATTTTCAATTTTTTCATAACCAGCACTTGGGTGGGTGGGTGGGCAACTCCAATTTATGATAGTAGTTTTAACTGGTTTGCCCACTTACTCGACCAAATGTTTGTAATCAAGAATTTAAAAGTTGCTACTTATTGCAAGCGTTAGAAGTTTCTAAGTCGGAAAAAGAGGAGTTGATTTTTAATTTTTTGATAATCAACACTTGGGTGGGTGAGTGGGCCACCTCAATAGATGATGACATTCTAGTAGTTTGAACTGTAGTGCCCATCCACTTGCTCCAGTGTTTGTAATCAAGAATTTAAAAGTTGCTCTTCTCTGTAAGCGTTAGAAGTCTTTAAGTTGGGGGAGGAAGAGGTGATTTTTAATTTTGGAGGCCACTCTAATACATGATATCCATTGAGTAGTTTGAATTGAAGTACACACCTACCCGCCCAAGTGTTTGTATCAATCAAGAATTTAATAGTTATTCCCTTTTGTAAGCGTTAGAAGTCTTTAAGTGAGGGGAGAGGAAAATTATTTTTAATTTTTTGATAAACAGCACTTGGGTGGGTGGGTGGGCATCTCTAATACATAATAACCATCGAGTAGTTTGAATTAGAGTACCCACCCACTCGCCCAAGTGTTTGTGATCAAAAATTTAAAAGTTGCTTCTCTTTGCAAGCGTTAGAAGTCTCTAAGTCGAGGGAGGAGGAATTAACTTTTAATTTTTTGATAACCAACATTTCGGTAGATGGGTGGGCACTCAGTTTATAAATGTTGGACCAGTGGTTTGAAAATGTGTTCCCGCCCACCCGCCCAAGTGTTTGTGATCCAACTGATTGACAACTAACATTTGGGTGGGTGGGTGGGCACTTAGTTTATAAATGTTAGACCGGTGGTTTGAAAATGCGTTTCCGCCCACCCGCCCAAGTGTTTGTGACCCAACTGTTTGGACAACTAACACTTGGGTGGGTGGGTGTGTACTGAGTCCATGAATGTTAGACCGGTGGTTTGAAAATGTGTTTTCACCAAAGTGTTTGTGATCCAACTGCTTGACAACTAACACTTAGGTGGGTGGTTGGGCACTTAGTTTATAATTGTTAGACCGGTGGTTTGAAAATGCGTTCCCGCCCACCCGTCCAAGTGTTTGTGACCCAACTGTTTAGACAACTAACACTTGAGTGGGTGGGTGGGTACTGAATCCATGAATGTTGGACCGGTGGTTTAAAAATTTGTTTTTACCAAAGTGTTTGTGATCCATCTGCTTGACAACCAACACTTGGCTGGGTGGGTAGGCACTTAGTTCATAAATGTTGAACCGGTGATTTGAAACTGTGTTCCCGCTCACC
Source organism: Tachinus rufipes (assembly GCA_963932245.1). Classification (NCBI taxonomy): domain Eukaryota; kingdom Metazoa; phylum Arthropoda; class Insecta; order Coleoptera; family Staphylinidae; genus Tachinus; species Tachinus rufipes. Next base: position 11,284,620 of record OZ010741.1, read on the forward strand.
CGCCCAAGTGTTTGTGATCCAACTGATTAACAACTAACACTTGGGTGGGTGGGTGGGCACTTAGTTTATAAATGTTGGACCGGTGGTTTGAAAATGTGTTCCCGCCCACCCACCCAAGTGTTTGTGATCTAACTGATTGACAACTTACACTTGGGTGGGTGGGTGGGCTCTTAGTTTATAAATGTTGGACCGGTGGTTTGAAAATGTGTCAGCAGCACATGCTTCCAACAAAAAAACTTACATAGAGGTACCTGGCAAATCTCAGGGACAACGCGCTGCAACCAGAAAGATCACGTATTAGCTTCAAAAAGAAAAGCATTGTCTGTGTTAGAAGTTAGGTTGTGTAGAGGTGCTAATTGTGACTCAAACCACTTCCTAGTCATAGGAAAACTGACACAACGTATGAGCAACGTGCAAAAACCAAACACTCACAAAACAACAAAGTAGAACACACGTAAATGAGAATGGTTAGTGGATGAGGCAAAGTACCAGCAGAAACTGGACTCAAAGCTGGCCCACAGAAACCCAGACAACAACATTTCACTAAAATGAACAAACATTAAAAACAGAATTTTGGAAGCGGCAGAAGAAACCGTTAGTAAGATGAAGAACCAATAAAACAAAGAGTGGTTTGACAAAAAGTGTTGAATAGCTATAAAAATAAAAAACGAAGCAAGACTACGATACATACATAGAAACACGAGGGCTTAACATAACAAATATACGGCATTGAGAAAAAAAAGGTAAAAAGTCACCAAATTATGTCGTAGAAAAAAAAGAAATTTTTTAAATAAGCAGATCAAAAAGTTAGAAAGTCACAACAGCGTTAAAGACAGCAGAAAATTCTACAAAAATGCCGCCAAACTCACCAAATAAATTAAACTCAGACAGTGAGGCTGTAAAAGCAACTCTACTAACCGAGACAACAGAAATTCTTAATCGGTAGCAAGAATACTTTTATGTATATATATATATATATATATATATATATATTTCACTTATTTAACGTCGGTCTATTTCTGATGCCAAGTCTTATCACCGACGCCAGAGGTTAAGACTACCACATCTGGGAATTTTGCCGCAAATTCAGGAATTCCAACTTAAATTATTGAATTCTTTAACGTGCACGTAACATCAAAGCTGGACACAAGACCTACTAAAGTTTCTCTTCTTATCCGAAAAAAGCGTACTCATTACAACACATTTTTTCTTAACCAGAAAAACTGACCTTCCAGATAGGGAGCTTGAGGTTTGAACCCAAGACCCCTGGTATAGCAGTCGAGTACGCTAACTACTACACCACCCGGGCGGTTAGAATACTTTTATAAATTGCTACATTAAGAGACAGATGATAGCAAAGTAGAAGGCCTAACAAATCAATTTGCAGACTCGGAACAAAAGGAACCAGCAAAAGAAGAATTCATGGCAATAATGCAAAAGCTAAAAAACAACAAAGCTCCCGGTTCCAATATAATCACAGCAGAACTTTTAAAAAGGGGCAGAGATAGGCTACATGAGAGATTGTACTGCTTCATCGTAATGATTTGGCAAAAAAAAGAACCCGACAAATGGAATCAAAGATTGATCTACCCAATACATAAGAAGGGCAACAAAACTGTCTGTAATAATTTCAGGGAAATTACGCTTTGTTGCGTATAAAATACTGTCAATTCTTATATACAACAAAATCTTAGTATATTCTAAAAACATATTGGAGAAGTATCATTGTAGCTTCCGTTCTAACCAATCAACGACAGACCACATCCATATGCTGCGGCAAATAGCAGAAAAATGCCAAAATCATAACATAGATATATATATATATATATATATAATTTATTTATTGATTTTAAACAAGCCTTTGATAAGTTAAACAGAAAAAAGCTTTACAAAAGTCTAGTTATGAAGTATATCCAGAAAATTAGCCAATCTAGTCAAAAGGACGCTAAACGGCTGTGATAGTATAAAAAAGTTAATCTGAATATTTTGAGATAAACGCCGGAGTGCGTCAAAGAGACGCACTATCGACACTACTATTTAATCTTATATTACACTCTGCAATAGTAAAAGTCAACTGCAAAGGAGCAAACAAACAAAACTACGACAAGTATGCGCTTACCCCGACGACATAGTAATTATAAGTAAGTCTGAAAATACATTTGCCAAGACGTTCTAAGAACTGAACTACAAGACCATAAAAGCAGAGCTTAAATAAATAAAAACAAGACCAAAATCTGCAGCAGCTATCAGTTGAAAACTTTGAGTTTGCAGGTGTCCTCAATTTCACATACCTGGGAACGCAACTAAACAAAAAAACAAACAAGAAAAAGAGGTCAAAATAAGGATCATGAAAAGCAAACAGTGTTATTTTGCCAACAAATCCCTACTAAACTCAAAGATTCTAAGCAGAACGTGCAAGCTTAAAATCTACAAGACCTTCATTAAGCCTGTTGTCATTTACGCTAGCAAAATTTAGACTCTAAACTAAAAAGAAAAAAACTTTCTTAAAATCTTTGAAAGAAAAATTCTGCAAAAAATCCTTAGGCCAACGCAGAACGAAGATGAAAGCTGGCGCATAAAAACAAATTACGAGTTGGCACATCTAATCAACAAAGCAGATATAGTTAGGTTCATTAAAACTCAAAGACTTGTTGGTTAAGACACGTCATCGAAATTGATGAGAAAAAAAACGCCAAAGTAATAACAGACTAATAGAGATCCAGAGAAAGGCCTTGCAAAAAATGGATTTTTGCAGTAAAAAAATTAGCATTAATATCAGGAAGAGAAATTCCCTAAACCAAAAAAACTGGAATAAAGTTGCAGAGGAAGACAAAACCCACTTAAATTTGTAGAGATCAAGGAAGAAGAAAAATATAGTCTGCAGCGTAGAGTTAATAATAATCCAAATGTGTCCATTTGTCATTGTGCTCAACAATTAAACTTGTGTCTATCCATTTTATGTAAAACTTTGCAAACAAAATTCAACTTGTACAAGAATTGAAGCCACACAATCATTGTTTGCGTTGTACATTTGGTAAATGGACCGAGAAAAACATTGCTATTAATCCACAAATAAATTTGAAACTTTTTTTTAGTAATGAAGCACACTTTTGGTTAAAATGGCCATGTCAACAAACATAATTGTTGCATTTAAAACAATAATAATCCACAAATTATCCTCAAAACACTATTACATCCAAAAAATTTTTCCCTGGGCCGGTAAAATTATTGGTCTATGTCTTCAAAAATGGTGTTAGTCGGAGCGTCAACGGTCAGCAATACAGATACATGATTGCCAATTTCTTTGTGCTTTAATTGAACAGCATTAATGTTGCAGACATGTAGTTTCAGCAAGACAGCGCCACATGCCACACAGCGCGCGAAAAATAGTATTGATAATATTGATTTTTATATATTTTATATTATGAATGTAACTTACAATGTTAAAACTAAACTTAACTTACAATTACAAGCTGTTATAAAATAAAATATATGCTGATGTTGCATAACACGTGCCACACGTGTTCATGCTCATCATTCTTGAAATTATCATAAATGTAAAATTGCATTTTAATATCTTAATTCTAAGAACATACAGATAAACCGTGTGAATTAATATGTAGCACAGATTTTATTATCAATGTCCGATATGTAGCATAACACCTCCATCTCTTGAAGGAAGTATTTTTCATGGAATGGAAAATTCTTCTGTTTGGCTGGGTGGTGTTTCTATTTGAAGGATCGCATCCGGTTAAATTTTCCACATCCTTGGTTTAATAGTTTTATATCCAATGTATATAAAGCATAATATAATTGCTATATATATTGGTGCTGATACGTAGTAAGTTTTGTAATTGCTTACTTTGGTTGATATAATAGATTGACGTGTTTCTCTAACTTTTGAAGTTGGTGAATTTCGTCTAAAGATACATCTTCTAATATCAGCTTGTCTAGTCCCATTGGTATAGCTTGTTGAGTGATCTTAATTTCTGGTAGTAGTAAAAGTTGACCCACGATGTTTTGATTTTGGTTTGAATAAGTAGATTTCGATGTTTGGAAGCAACACCCAGGTGGAATTGTGAAAAGAAATGTGCCTTTTAAAGTTCTAAAATCTGATTGTTTACACTTTGTTTGGATTTTTGTTTCAGTAGGGAATATTCCGATGTAATGAGCTTTGTTTATTTGCTCGATTATTTCAGACTTGATGGAAACCATTTTTGGTTGGCAACTTTTGTAATTTGAATAAATTTGTAGAAGTTGATGTATGCAATCTTCTCTTACGGATGCATCAATCAAAATGTTTTCTGTGCAGTAGAATATAGAATGAACCTTGTTGCAAGGTTTTGATGCATACTGATACGTATTTTTGTTCATGAGCAGGAAGGTGTTAGTAGGCACGATTATGGTGTTCTTTGTTGGAATAGGGTATAGGTGGTAATACGAGTATTCGTTAGAATGCATGATTGGAAAGTGAATAATAAAAACGATTCGATTGCCTGAACAGTATGAATTAATTTCGAGAATTTCATAATATTTGATAATATCTTCAGTTTTATTTGAAAACTTTAATTCATCGGATGAATAAATAAAATAAATAAAAAATAAAATTGTTCATTTTGTAGAGTTTATTAAATCATACTTTTGTAAGGCTGAGTTTAATTGAAATTGCAAAGCTTGATAAAAATTTTGAACTTCTTTTAAATAAGGATTGTCTGTTTGCAGAACTTCATAAATTATATTTTTGATGTGTTCATATTGGTTATTGATAATATCAATTTGTTGTCCGATAGGTAATAGGTCAAAATAGTGCTTCATACACTATTTTGACCTATTATGGTATTTTGCTCGAATTTTTGCCTCGCCTACTTTGAAGGGGAGAATACCAGGATTGTCCTCCATGTTAGTTATCTTTATCTTCTGGGCTGATACTAGCCACAGGATGGTGAACCTGCAATTTTTTGTTTTGATTACAAATCGGTCTTTTAAAATTTTGTTTATGAAGAGTTTTTGTTGCGGTTTTTACATTAATATCATGGTTTTCTACAGCCTTTTCTTTTCGGAATGTTGGGCAAAGTTTATTTTCTGTTATTTGAAGTAATTTTATGATATGCATTAGTGTTGGGAGTATAAGTTAATGGTTCTTTGCGTTCAATATTGCACTTTTAAATTCTGTCAGTTTTAGAGTTGATTAAATACTCATTGATTTTCTTACATATTTCTTTCGTAGTTTCGCAATGTCGAGTTATATAATTATTAATAAATTTTTCATTTAAATTGATGTCAAAAGGTTTTTTACTTTCAAAATGCCCGTTTATAATGTCAATAGGTTTTTGTTTGGTTGTGGAATATATTGAATAGTTATAACCTAATATTGCATATGGCATTTGGTTAAGAATGTCTAATTGTGAATGGGTTGTTGCAATTATCCTTAAATGTTCAATCAGAGTCGAGTGAAATCGTTCGATAGATCCGTTTGATAGTGGATGGCTCGGTGTAATATAATGAATACCTATATTATGTGCAGATGTAAACTCTTTCATAATATTATTTTTTAGTTTCGGATCCATTATCCATAGTTATAATGTTTGGTAACCTATGGTGTGTCATAAAAATGATTAGTGCTTTTATTACGTTTAACGCATTGATAGCTATTAGAGGGTATGCTTGGCTATATTTAGAAAAAGTATCAATTAATGTAAGAAATTTTTGTCTTTTAACTGAAAATGTGTCAATATAAATAATTTCAAATGGCTTTCCGGGAGTTGGAGTTATCATTAATTTTTGTTTAGGTGGGTTTCTGTCATATTTGTTAGATTGACATATTTTGCAATGGTTTATATAATTAGTTACATCGATTTTAATATTGGGCCAATAGTACGTTTTTTTAATTTTTGCTTCTGTTTCTATTATTCCACGATGGTTTGTTTTACCTTCGTGTAGATTTCTGATTGTCGTTCTTGATTTTTTATATCTTCTAATATAAAATTACTTTTTACTAGTCTATAAGAAAAACTCCTAAATGTTGTTCTTAGTATTTCAGATAGTTTAGGTATATATTTGTCATCGAATAAATATATAGCATAAAGATATTTGGGATCAATGTGTTCTTTAAGTAATTGATTAAAGTCTTCTTTAAGATTGTTAATTGAAGTATAGTATTTGTTTCTGATTATTGCACAGTTTAAAATAATTGAGGTTAGAGTATTTTAATAAAAATTTTATACTTTATTGTGCTGATTTTATTAAAATACCCTAACCTCAACTGTTAATTGATATTTGAGCATGTAGTTTCGATTTTGTAGGAAAAATATGTTCTATTAATGGTGGAACTGGAGAGTGTAGCCTAAAACTTATTTTAATTTGATGATCGTATGTATTAAGTGCTTTGTCTGAAATAGGAATAGTTAGTATTGGCTCTTCTAGGTTGGTATGAATTGTTTCATTAGTGTCTACGTCGCAAGGTGTTTCTTCTGCGTCTTCCATTATAGGTAATTCATCAATATTGCCGCATGTAGAACTGTTATCAATTTCTGAATCTTTAAAATGTTCTTTAGTATGTATCTCGATTCTTGAAAGAGCATCCGCATTTGTATTTGCTTTTCCTTTTTTTAATGAATTTCAAAATCGTATTCTTCTAACTTTAGTCGCCATCTTATAAGTTTGAAGTTTGGTTGTTAATTATTTTGAAGTGTCGTCCGTAAAGATAAGGACGGAAATATTGCGTTGCATAAACAATCGCTAGTAACTCTTTTTCGATGGTGCTGTAATTTTGCTCCGAAGCGTTGAGTGTCCTTGATGCAAAAGCAACTGGTTTGTCTGCTTCAATAGGTATTTGAGATAGAACGGCACCTAGTGCAAAATTACTTGCATCTGTTGTTAAGTTGAAAGTTTTTTGAAAGTCTGGGTACTGCAATAAAGGTTCGTTGATTAACAAATTCTTGCAGTCTTCGAAACATTTAATGAACTCTGGAGTATGTTTTATCTTTGCATCTTTCTTTAAGCATAAGGTAAGTTATTCGTGCAAAGTCTCGAATAAACTTCCGGTAATAGCCAAGAAGTCCAAGGGAACCTTTAATTTCTCTTGTTGTCTTTGCTATAAGATATCTTTGCACAGCTTTAAACTTTTTGGGATTTGGATTGACCCCATCCGTAGTCACAATGTGACCCAGGTAAGCCACTACCTTTTTCAGAAATTCAGACTTGTCAAGTTGGATCTTAAATCTAGTCTCTCTTAGCCTTTGAAATACTTTAGTTAGGCTGACTATGTGCTCTTGGAGTGATGTGGAATACACGATTAAGTCGTCCAAATAGACTAGACATATTTGGTTTTGTAAATCTTTCAATACGTTGTCTATAACGCTTTGAAACGTTGCCGGTGCATTTTTAAGGCCAAATGGCATCCTTAAAAATTCGTAGTGGCCATTCTCAACGTTGAATGCTGTTTTTGGAATATCTTCGGGGCTCATCTCAATCTGATGGAACCCACTTGCCAGGTCGATGGTGCTAAAGTAATTGCAGCGTCTTAATTTATCTAGTACATCCGTAATATTGGGCAACGGGTAACGGTCTTCTATAGTCTTTTCGTTTATTTTTTGAAAGTTGATGACAATCCTCTATTTTTTGGTTCCTGAAGCGTCTTCTTTTTTGGGGACATCCCAGATTGGTGAGGACCATGGAGAACAACTAGGTCGAATGATTTTTTGTTCAAGCATGGTTTTTATTTGATTTTGTACTTGTACTGGTTTGTGTATAAATGGATAACAATAGGTTTTAGAATATACAGGGTCGTTGTCTTTGGTAGTTATTTTATGTTTTACTTGGTTAGTAAAAGTTAGTCTTTCGTTTTTCATATGGAAAATATTTACGTATTTATTACAGAGTTTTAAAATTTCATGTTTTTCTTCTGTATTCATATGAGATGAACAAATCAGTCGATATTAATTTTTTGTTTTTCCTTGGGTACTTCCATATGAAAACATTCAAAATGTTCATAAAGGGTAACTTTAATAGGGGAAAGCAATGTGAAATTGATTTCTTTATTATTTTTATTTAGTATTTCAACTATTGCCATGTTATCATTAGCTATTGACAAAGTTTCAGGGATTTTACAGTTTTGTATTATTTGTTCTGGAATAATTATTTCGCCGTTTTTTACATCCACTGGGATTTTAGCAATTATTTTTGTGTTGGGTTCTATTTTAATTTGAAAAAAAAATGTTTGCAAAAAGATTGAAACAGAATTTGATTGACTAAATTAGGTGTAATTAATTTAGCATTTGCAAAATCTAAATGAGCTTTTAGTAATTTTATATTATTAATACCAATCAATCCATCATAGATATTATGAAATTTGTATACATAAAATTTTAAATTTCTTTTATCATTAAACTCATGAAATGCAGGTATATTTATTGAATATTTATGCGATGATGAAGCGAATGCTGTACACACTGTAAAAGGGTCACTAATGATTTTGTTTTTAAAATATTTAGATGCAACTTCGGGGTCGATGAACGATTTTGTTGCACCTGTATCAATTAATAATTTTAGTGGTGGGTTTTTTATAGCTAAATACGGAAGTTCGCGTTTATTGTTACAATTATTGAACTCGATTACGTCTGTTGGTAATTTGGAGGGGCCTCTTGAAAATTTACTTCTTCTGATTCACAATCAACTCTTGTTGTTTATTATTAATTTCATTTTCAATAAATTGAGATTTACAGAATTCTTGTCCGTTGGATTCATCGTTACTAATAGGTATTTTAATTTCAACATAATCTGTGTTAAATAGTTCTTCGGACTCAAAATTAGGTCTTTGTCTATTATTTTTAAATTGATTGTAATGCCTAAATTGCGAGTTTGTATTTCGAGTTGAAGTACTCATGGGTGTTGGTTGATATTGCGGGTTATTTGGTTTTTTATTCCAGACATTTTGTGTTTGTGGTTTTCCAAAAACGCGGGAGTTAGTAAAATAGTTTTGAGGTTGCTGTTGGTATCTTTGTTGAAATTTAATTAGTTCTCTTGGAAATGCTAAGTTTGATTTCATATTCATATATTAATTAGACTGATATAGAGGGTTATAAGAATTATTAAATTTACGTGGTTGATTATAAAAGTTTTGACCTTTTTTGCGCATATGAAATTTATTAGTGCTATTGAACTTTTGATCATTATTTTGTGAATAATTAAATTTTTGAAGATATTTTATATTATCTTCTTCGGCTATATATTGCAAAGCTACTTCAAGCGTATTGGGTCTCATAGCTCGGATAATGGGGCCTAAAGGATCTTTTAAACCAGCCAAAAATGTTTTAAGAGTTTGTTTATTAATGAAAATACGCTTATTTTGACGTTCAGCAGCAGTTTCTTTGTGTAAATCAATATAATTGCAAATGGTATTTAATAGCTGAATGCATCGCTCATGAAATTGATGTGGTGTTTCGCCTTGTCTTTGGCGTAAATTTACCAAGTCTTGATTAAGAGCATTTTCGTTTCTCTGATCACCAAAATTTAAAATTTTTCGTCAAATAAAGCCAACTTTATAGATATTAGAAACATTTTTTGTGTTTTATTTTAATTTAAAGTTCTCCGTCTCTAAAAAAAACCTTTTTTATATTAGTCCCTTCAAATTAGAAAACAAATCAGTATATTTGGGTGTCTTTGAACTATTTTCATCTAGCGCACACATGAAAAAGGGTGGTTTTGGAGTAATAGACATAAATATATCAATTTTTGCATTGTTAGCAAAAACTATGCATTTTGGCCAAAAAATACTTCTGATAAAAGTTGTAGAACAAACAATTTTCAATTGATATAAATTATTTGAATATCTCTATATTTTTTTGTTTTTCCGCTAGAGGACGCGGAAAATAAAATCAATATTTTGCGCGCTCTGGCGGGAATTGTACGAATTATTACAAAAATTAAAAGACCTATATTGATCAAAAAAATTTTGTTCCAAAACTTTAGTTTTTTATATTTTTTTTAGAAGATGCATAGTTTTGGTTGATAATCTAAAAAATCAGCAAAAGGTCGGAAATATTTTGATGTTCTACAACTTTGGTCTCTTAAAATATTTCACCAAAATTCTTAGTTTTGGCTCAAAGTGCAAAAAAAATACATCTATTATTTATTTTCTGCGTTTTCTAGCGGAAAAACAACAAATTATAAGAAAATTTGAATAACCTATTTCGATTGAAAGTTTTCCGCTATACAACTTTCAATAGAGATATTTTTGGTCCAAAAAGCATAGTTTTTGCTAAAAATAAAAATAACCAAATTCCAATAAATGATATATTAATCTTTATTACTCCAAAACCACTTTTTTTATGCGTGCGCTAGGTAAAAATAGTCTTTAGACAGTCCAAATACACCTGAGTATACAAGTCGCTATGCTGTAAGTAAAATTTCTTTGAAAAATTTCTATTTTGAAGGGATTACATAATCTTGAGCTAAAAAATCTGAATTAGCGTAAATTGTTTAAAAATGCACAACAATTTGGCTTTTATTGACTTTTTTTAACTGAAACATCAATTTACTAATTTTTGTTTTAGGCATAGCTTATAAATTCAAGCCTAATGTTATTTTTTTATAGTCAAACGTTTCTACCAAATTTAGTTATTTCTTCTTGATGTTTTAATTTTTATGTCATTCATTATAATTAAGTATTTGTTTTACAGGAAATATTACATATTAATAATAGCAATAAATAAAATAATTGTATAAAAGTAAAAGATTTTTTTATTATAAATAAATATGTACAGAAATAGAAACTAATAATTTAATGATGATAAGAACTGTATACTGGGGCCTTAGCTACAAGAACTTTCTGTACTTGTTGTGGATGAGCAGCATGACCATCATATTGCACATCAGCATTGAAACCATTCTTATCAGCAGTATAATGTACAATACGCCTAATACCATCGGGTTGCACTAAAGTATAAGATCCATGTACAGCATCTCCATCACGAGCTTCTTCTTGACTTTTAATATCACCAGTATGAGAATCTTCTACTCCATACTTAAAATTGTATTGTGGATGAGCATCGGCGTATACTTCTTGATGTACGGCTTTAACAATTGGGGTAGCATGAGCATAGTGAGCAACTGGAGCATGATAAGCTACCGGTGCAATTTGAGCATATTTATGAAGAGCTGGGGCGGCTTGATGTACGGTATGTTGACTTACAGATGAATAAGAAGAAGCATGATGTTGTGCTGATGCAAACGCTACAAAAGCGGCAATTAAAGCAATCTAAAAGTTAAAAGTTTTATTAATAACAATTCACTTTATTATTAAATATAATATGATTACCTTAGCGTACATATTGATATTGTCGATGTAATCGATTGTACTATACTGAAACTAATAGCACTGATACCTTTTATATATGCCACAATACGATATTGAACTTGACATAATTGTTTATATAATGTATATATTGAAAGTAGTTTAAATTTTTGTCTGGGTGCTACGCATTCTTTTAGTCACTTGATTGCAATGTAATTTTAATTTATTATTTTAGTACAATTTTATTAAAATTATATAATTGCATGGAATATTCTTTTTAATTAATTTTTCAGAATTATGAAAAATAATTGTGTTTGATTTACTTTAGCAATGTAATATTTTTGGTTGGAAACTGAATTAAAACAATTACAATTAAAAAAAAAATGATATAATTGCTTAATTAAAATTTGGTTTGCAATTTTAAATTAAAACTGATATAACATAAACAGATGTCAACGACTTATGTAAGCTATTATTTTTATTTATTTTTAGTTTACAGGTGTTGTGTTATAGCGTTTATTGGCAAGAAATATGCTGAAGAAATATAGTTTTGTTTACTAGTTTTTGTAATTTGTTATTTATGTAGCTATTATTAATAAAAATGCATCGTCATATTTCAAACGTACACCAAGTTCTGCGCGTATTAGGCTCATTATTTGCTAAGTTTATTAAAAAACGTTGACTGTATTAAAAAGAAAAAAAATAGATATCACTTTAAAATTATGAATTAGTTTTAAAATTTTAAATTAAAAAAATCAATGTTAATTGTAAATCAGATTTATTGTTTTTATTCCGTATTTTGGAAATATCACAAATTTACAGTTCAGACAAAGTTTGAATTTTTGTTCCTAGGACTAATATGAAACAAAAAATATTAAAATTTAAAATTATGAATTAGTTTTAAAATTATAAATTAAAAAAATCAATGTAAATTGTAAATCAGATTTATTGTTTTTGTTCCGTATTTTGGAAATATCACAAATTTACAGTTCAGACAAAGTTTGAATTTTTGTTCCTAGGACTAATATGGAACAAAAAATATAAAAAAAACTTATTATTAATAACAAGTATTACACCCTCTTGCATTAATGACTGCTTGAAGTCGACGAAAAACAGTTTGATTTAAATTAAAGATCACATTTTGGTCGATATTATTCTATTCTTGCAATAGCAATTGTCTTAGCTCCTGAGCAGTTTTTTAAGCAGGTGTATGCTTTTGGATACGTTGTTCCAACTCATCTCAGACATGTTCTATAAGATTCATATCTGGTAGCTGAAAACTAGCTAATTAAACCGTAAAATTCTCTTCATCCAGATTATTTTTGACAACTCTGGCTACGTGAGGTCTAGAATTATTTTGCATGAAAATGGCGCGCTCGCCAATAGTTGTCATAAAGGACATAACATGATTTTTGAAAACCTCCATAATGTATCTGTGAGCTGTCAAAGAACCATTCTCTATAAAAACCAACTCTGTGCGTGCTTTGGTAGAAATTCGTGCTCAAACCATTACCAAACCACCGCCAAATGAAAGTTTGTCATCAATACAAACTGAAGCGTATCATTCTTCGCGTCTTCTCTACACTTTCCGACGTCCCTCTGGTTCATTGAGGCAAAAATGCATCTCATCTGAAAACAGTACCTTGCTCCTATTTTCATTAATTCGATATTTTACCTCCTTTAACTTTAAAAGCTTGGTTCTATACATCCTCAGGTTTTTTAGGTCTGTGGTGTTCCGCTGTCTTGTGAACGGTACAATTGTTGTTTTGCTTAGGTTCACTGATAACTCTTCATTTTTGCACCACTTTTTTACAGTTTTTAGCGCACTCTGTGTCATGTCTGACACGGTTGCTCTAAACTTCCCGCATGCAAGAATTGTGACATCATCTGCATAACCTACGGCAATGATGCCTATGTTGTTAAGTATCTGTAGTAATTTGTTCATGACTAAAAATATCAATTTTCATCAAAAATTTAAAAATTTTCAAAACATTCAAAAACAATTTTTTTCAAATCTTTGAAAATTTTTGTTCAAACACAAAAATGTCAAAGGTATATACCTTTGGATTGTAACCCGACTTGAAACACAAAAATGTCAAAGGTATATACTTTTGGATTGTAACCCGACTTGAAACAAAAATATCAATTTTCATCAAAAATTTAAAATTTTTCAAAACATTCAAAAACAATTTTTTTCAAATTTTTGAAAATTTTTGTTCAAACACAAAAATGTCAAAGGTATATACCTTTGGATTGTAACCCGACTTGAAACAAAAATATCAATTTTCATCAAAAATTTAAAATTTTTCAAAACATTCAAAAACAATTTTTTTCAAATCTTTGAAAATTTTTGTTTAAACACAAAAATGTCAAAGGTATATACCTTTGGATTGTAACCCGACTTGAAACAAAAATATCAATATACCTTTGGATTATAACCCGACTTGAAACAAAAATATCAATTTTCATCAAAAATTTAAAATTTTTCAAAACATTCAAAAACAATTTTTTTCAAATCTTTGAAAATTTTTGTTCAAACACAAAAATGTCAAAGGTATATACCTTTGGATTGTAACCCGACTTGAAACAAAAATATCAATTTTCATCAAAAATTTAAAATTTTTCAAAACTTTCAAAAACAATTTTTTTCAAATCTTTGAAAATTTTTGTTCAAACACAAAAATGTCAAAGGTATATATATACCTTTGGATTGTAACCCGACTTGAAACAAAAATATCAATTTTCATCAAAAATTTAAAATTTTTCAAAACATTCAAAAACAATTTTTTTCAAATCTTTGAAAATTTTTGTTCAAACACAAAAATGTCAAAGGTATTTACCTTTGGATTGTAACCCGACTTGAAACAAAAATATCAATTTTCATCAAAAATTTAAAATTTTTCAAAACATTCAAAAACAATTTTTTTCAAATCTTTGAAAATTTTTGTTCAAACACAAAAATGTCAAAGGTATATACCTTTGGATTGTAACCCGACTTGAAACAAAAATATCAATTTTCATCAAAAATTTAAAATTTTTCAAAACATTCAAAAACAATTTTTTTCAAATCTTTGAAAATTTTTGTTCAAACACAAAAATGTCAAAGGTATATATATACCTTTGGATTGTAACCCGACTTGAAACACAAAAATGTCATATACCTTTGGATTATAACCCGACTTGAAACAAAAATATCAATTTTCATCAAAAATTTAAAATTTTTCAAAACATTCAAAAACAATTTTTTTCAAATCTTTGAAAATTTTTGTTCAAACACAAAAATGTCAAAGGTATATACCTTTGGATTGTAACCCGACTTGAAACAAAAATATCAATTTTCATCAAAAATTTAAAATTTTTCAAAACATTCAAAAACAATTTTTTTCAAATCTTTGAAAATTTTTGTTCAAACACAAAAATGTCAAAGGTATATATATACCTTTGGATTGTAACCCGACTTGAAACACAAAAATGTCAAAGGTATATACCTTTGGATTGTAACCCGAATTGAAACACAAAAATGTCAAAGGTATATACCTTTGGATTATAACCCGACTTGAAACAAAAATATCAATTTTCATCAAAAATTTAAAATTTTTCAAAACATTCAAAAACAATTTTTTTCAAATCTTTGAAAATTTTTGTTCAAACACAAAAATGTCAAAGGTATATACCTTTGGATTGTAACCCGACTTGAAACACAAAAATGTCAAAGGTATATACTTTTGGATTGTAACCCGACTTGAAACAAAAATATCAATTTTCATCAAAAATTTAAAATTTTTCAAAACATTCAAAAACAATTTTTTTCAAATCTTTGAAAATTTTTGTTCAAACACAAAAATGTCAAAGGTATATACCTTTGGATTGTAACCCGACTTGAAACAAAAATATCAATTTTCATCAAAAATTTAAAATTTTTCAAAACATTCAAAAACAATTTTTTTCAAATCTTTGAAAATTTTTGTTCAAACACAAAAATGTCAAAGGTATATACCTTTGGATTGTAACCCGACTTGAAACACAAAAATGTCAAAGGTATATACCTTTGGATTATAACCCGACTTGAAACAAAAATATCAATTTTCATCAAAAATTTAAATTTTTTCAAAACATTCAAAAACAATTTTTTTCAAATCTTTGAAAATTTTTGTTCAAACACAAAAATGTCAAAGGTATATACCTTTGGATTGTAACCCGACTTGAAACAAAAATATCAATTTTCATCAAAAATTTAAAATTTTTCAAAACTTTCAAAAACAATTTTTTTCAAATCTTTGAAAATTTTTGTTCAAACACAAAAATGTCAAAGGTATATATATACCTTTGGATTGTAACCCGACTTGAAACAAAAATATCAATTTTCATCAAAAATTTAAAATTTTTCAAAACATTCAAAAACAATTTTTTTCAAATCTTTGAAAATTTTTGTTCAAACACAAAAATGTCAAAGGTATTTACCTTTGGATTGTAACCCGACTTGAAACAAAAATATCAATTTTCATAAAAAATTTAAAATTTTTCAAAACATTCAAAAACAATTTTTTTCAAATCTTTGAAAATTTTTGTTCAAACACAAAAATGTCAAAGGTATATACCTTTGGATTGTAACCCGACTTGAAACAAAAATATCAATTTTCATCAAAAATTTAAAATTTTTCAAAACATTCAAAAACAA
Source organism: Tachinus rufipes (assembly GCA_963932245.1). Taxonomy (NCBI): domain Eukaryota; kingdom Metazoa; phylum Arthropoda; class Insecta; order Coleoptera; family Staphylinidae; genus Tachinus; species Tachinus rufipes. The sequence continues at coordinate 11,300,591 of OZ010741.1, forward strand.
TTTTTTTCAAATCTTTGAAAATTTTTGTTCAAACACAAAAATGTCAAAGGTATATATATACCTTTGGATTGTAACCCGACTTGAAACACAAAAATGTCAAAGGTATATACCTTTGGATTATAACCCGACTTGAAACAAAAATATCAATTTTCATCAAAAATTTAAAATTTTTCAAAACATTCAAAAACAATTTTTTTCAAATCTTTGAAAATTTTTGTTCAAACACAAAAATGTCAAAGGTATATACCTTTGGATTGTAACCCGACTTGAAACAAAAATATCAATTTTCATCAAAAATTTAAAATTTTTCAAAACATTCAAAAACAATTTTTTTCAAATCTTTGAAAATTTTTGTTCAAACACAAAAATGTCAAAGGTATATACCTTTGGATTGTAACCCGACTTGAAACACAAAAATGTCAAAGGTATATACCTTTGGATTGTAACCCGACTTGAAACAAAAATATCAATTTTCATCAAAAATTTAAAATTTTTCAAAACATTCAAAAACAATTTTTTTCAAATCTTTGAAAATTTTTGTTCAAACACAAAAATGTCAAAGGTATATACCTTTGGATTGTAACCCGACTTGAAACAAAAATATCAATTTTCATCAAAAATTTAAAATTTTTCAAAACATTCAAAAACAATTTTTTTCAAATCTTTGAAAATTTTTGTTCAAACACAAAAATGTCAAAGGTATATACCTTTGGATTGTAACCCGACTTGAAACACAAAAATGTCAAAGGTATATACTTTTGGATTGTAACCCGACTTGAAACAAAAATATCAATTTTCATCAAAAATTTAAAATTTTTCAAAACATTCAAAAACAATTTTTTTCAAATCTTTGAAAATTTTTGTTTAAACACAAAAATGTCAAAGGTATATACCTTTGGATTGTAACCCGACTTGAAACAAAAATATCAATTTTCATCAAAAATTTAAAATTTTTCAAAACATTCAAAAACAATTTTTTTCAAATCTTTGAAAATTTTTGTTCAAACACAAAAATGTCAAAGGTATATACCTTTGGATTGTAACCCGAATTGAAACAAAAATATCAATTTTCATCAAAAATTTAAAATTTTTCAAAACATTCAAAAACAATTTTTTTCAAATCTTTGAAAATTTTTGTTCAAACACAAAAATGTCAAAGGTATATACCTTTGGATTGTAACCCGACTTGAAACACAAAAATGTCAAAGGTATATACTTTTGGATTGTAACCCGACTTGAAACAAAAATATCAATTTTCATCAAAAATTTAAAATTTTTCAAAACATTCAAAAACAATTTTTTTCAAATCTTTGAAAATTTTTGTTCAAACACAAAAATGTCAAAGGTATATACCTTTGGATTGTAACCCGACTTGAAACAAAAATATCAATTTTCATCAAAAATTTAAAATTTTTCAAAACATTCAAAAACAATTTTTTTCAAATCTTTGAAAATTTTTGTTCAAACACAAAAATGTCAAAGGTATATACCTTTGGATTGTAACCCAACTTGAAACAAAAATATCAATTTTCATCAAAAATTTAAAATTTTTCAAAACATTCAAAAACAATTTTTTTCAAATCTTTGAAAATTTTTGTTCAAACACAAAAATGTCAAAGGTATATACCTTTGGATTGTAACCCGACTTGAAACACAAAAATGTCAAAGGTATATACCTTTGGATTATAACCCGACTTGAAACAAAAATATCAATTTTCATCAAAAATTTAAAATTTTTCAAAACATTCAAAAACAATTTTTTTCAAATCTTTGAAAATTTTTGTTCAAACACAAAAATGTCAAAGGTATATACCTTTGGATTGTAACCCGACTTGAAACAAAAATATCAATTTTCATCAAAAATTTAAAATTTTTCAAAACATTCAAAAACAATTTTTTTCAAATCTTTGAAAATTTTTGTTCAAACACAAAAATGTCAAAGGTATATACCTTTGGATTGTAACCCGACTTGAAACACAAAAATGTCAAAGGTATATACCTTTGGATTATAACCCGACTTGAAACAAAAATATCAATTTTCATCAAAAATTTAAAATTTTTCAAAACATTCAAAAACAATTTTTTTCAAATCTTTGAAAATTTTTGTTCAAACACAAAAATGTCAAAGGTATATATATACCTTTGGATTGTAACCCGACTTGAAACAAAAATATCAATTTTCATCAAAAATTTAAAATTTTTCAAAACATTCAAAAACAATTTTTTTCAAATCTTTGAAAATTTTTGTTCAAACACAAAAATGTCAAAGGTATTTACCTTTGGATTGTAACCCGACTTGAAACAAAAATATCAATTTTCATCAAAAATTTAAAATTTTTCAAAACATTCAAAAACAATTTTTTTTCAAATCTTTGAAAATTTTTGTTCAAACACAAAAATGTCAAAGGTATATACCTTTGGATTGTAACCCGACTTGAAACAAAAATATCAATTTTCATCAAAAATTTAAAATTTTTCAAAACATTCAAAAACAATTTTTTTCAAATCTTTGAAAATTTTTGTTCAAACACAAAAATGTCAAAGGTATATACCTTTGGATTGTAACCCGACTTGAAACACAAAAATGTCAAAGGTATATACCTTTGGATTGTAACCCGACTTGAAACAAAAATATCAATTTTCATCAAAAATTTAAAATTTTTCAAAACATTCAAAAACAATTTTTTTCAAATCTTTGAAAATTTTTGTTCAAACACAAAAATGTCAAAGGTATATACCTTTGGATTGTAACCCGAATTGAAACACAAAAATGTCAAAGGTATATACCTTTGGATTATAACCCGACTTGAAACAAAAATATCAATTTTCATCAAAAATTTAAAATTTTTCAAAACATTCAAAAACAATTTTTTTCAAATCTTTGAAAATTTTTGTTCAAACACAAAAATGTCAAAGGTATATACCTTTGGATTGTAACCCGACTTGAAACACAAAAATGTCAAAGGTATATACTTTTGGATTGTAACCCGACTTGAAACAAAAATATCAATTTTCATCAAAAATTTAAAATTTTTCAAAACATTCAAAAACAATTTTTTTCAAATCTTTGAAAATTTTTGTTCAAACACAAAAATGTCAAAGGTATATACCTTTGGATTGTAACCCGACTTGAAACAAAAATATCAATTTTCATCAAAAATTTAAAATTTTTCAAAACATTCAAAAACAATTTTTTTCAAATCTTTGAAAATTTTTGTTCAAACACAAAAATGTCAAAGGTATATACCTTTGGATTGTAACCCGACTTGAAACAAAAATATCAATTTTCATCAAAAATTTAAAATTTTTCAAAACATTCAAAAACAATTTTTTTCAAATCTTTGAAAATTTTTGTTCAAACACAAAAATGTCAAAGGTATATACCTTTGGATTGTAACCCGACTTGAAACACAAAAATGTCAAAGGTATATACCTTTGGATTATAACCCGACTTGAAACAAAAATATCAATTTTCATCAAAAATTTAAAATTTTTCAAAACATTCAAAAACAATTTTTTTCAAATCTTTGAAAATTTTTGTTCAAACACAAAAATGTCAAAGGTATATACCTTTGGATTGTAACCCGACTTGAAACAAAAATATCAATTTTCATCAAAAATTTAAAATTTTTCAAAACATTCAAAAACAATTTTTTTCAAATCTTTGAAAATTTTTGTTCAAACACAAAAATGTCAAAGGTATATACCTTTGGATTGTAACCCGACTTGAAACACAAAAATGTCAAAGGTATATACCTTTGGATTATAACCCGACTTGAAACAAAAATATCAATTTTCATCAAAAATTTAAAATTTTTCAAAACATTCAAAAACAATTTTTTTCAAATCTTTGAAAATTTTTGTTCAAACACAAAAATGTCAAAGGTATATACCTTTGGATTGTAACCCGACTTGAAACACAAAAATGTCAAAGGTATATACCTTTGGATTATAACCCGACTTGAAACAAAAATATCAATTTTCATCAAAAATTTAAAATTTTTCAAAACATTCAAAAACAATTTTTTTCAAATCTTTGAAAATTTTTGTTCAAACACAAAAATGTCAAAGGTATATATATACCTTTGGATTGTAACCCGACTTGAAACAAAAATATCAATTTTCATCAAAAATTTAAAATTTTTCAAAACATTCAAAAACAATTTTTTTTAAATCTTTGAAAATTTTTGTTCAAACACAAAAATGTCAAAGGTATTTACCTTTGGATTGTAACCCGACTTGAAACAAAAATATCAATTTTCATCAAAAATTTAAAATTTTTCAAAACATTCAAAAACAATTTTTTTCAAATCTTTGAAAATTTTTGTTCAAACACAAAAATGTCAAAGGTATATACCTTTGGATTGTAACCCGACTTGAAACAAAAATATCAATTTTCATCAAAAATTTAAAATTTTTCAAAACATTCAAAAACAATTTTTTTCAAATCTTTGAAAATTTTTGTTCAAACACAAAAATGTCAAAGGTATATACCTTTGGATTGTAACCCGACTTGAAACACAAAAATGTCAAAGGTATATACCTTTGGATTATAACCCGACTTGAAACAAAAATATCAATTTTCATCAAAAATTTAAAATTTTTCAAAACATTCAAAAACAATTTTTTTCAAATCTTTGAAAATTTTTGTTCAAACACAAAAATGTCAAAGGTATATACCTTTGGATTGTAACCCGACTTGAAACAAAAATATCAATTTTCATCAAAAATTTAAAATTTTTCAAAACATTCAAAAACAATTTTTTTCAAATCTTTGAAAATTTTTGTTCAAACACAAAAATGTCAAAGGTATATACCTTTGGATTGTAACCCGACTTGAAACACAAAAATGTCAAAGGTATATACCTTTGGATTATAACCCGACTTGAAACAAAAATATCAATTTTCATCAAAAATTTAAAATTTTTCAAAACATTCAAAAACAATTTTTTTCAAATCTTTGAAAATTTTTGTTCAAACACAAAAATGTCAAAGGTATATACCTTTGGATTGTAACCCGACTTGAAACACAAAAATGTCAAAGGTATATACCTTTGGATTATAACCCGACTTGAAACAAAAATATCAATTTTCATCAAAAATTTAAAATTTTTCAAAACATTCAAAAACAATTTTTTTCAAATCTTTGAAAATTTTTGTTCAAACACAAAAATGTCAAAGGTATATACCTTTGGATTGTAACCCGACTTGAAACACAAAAATGTCAAAGGTATATACCTTTGGATTATAACCCGACTTGAAACAAAAATATCAATTTTCATCAAAAATTTAAATTTTTTCAAAACATTCAAAAACAATTTTTTTCAAATCTTTGAAAATTTTTGTTCAAACACAAAAATGTCAAAGGTATATACCTTTGGATTGTAACCCGACTTGAAACAAAAATATCAATTTTCATCAAAAATTTAAAATTTTTCAAAACTTTCAAAAACAATTTTTTTCAAATCTTTGAAAATTTTTGTTCAAACACAAAAATGTCAAAGGTATATATATACCTTTGGATTGTAACCCGACTTGAAACAAAAATATCAATTTTCATCAAAAATTTAAAATTTTTCAAAACATTCAAAAACAATTTTTTTCAAATCTTTGAAAATTTTTGTTCAAACACAAAAATGTCAAAGGTATTTACCTTTGGATTGTAACCCGACTTGAAACACAAAAATGTCAAAGGTATATACCTTTGGATTGTAACCCGACTTGAAACACAAAAATGTCAAAGGTATATACCTTTGGATTATAACCCGACTTGAAACAAAAATATCAATTTTCATCAAAAATTTAAAATTTTTCAAAACATTCAAAAACAATTTTTTTCAAATCTTTGAAAATTTTTGTTCAAACACAAAAATGTCAAAGGTATATACCTTTGGATTGTAACCCGACTTGAAACACAAAAATGTCAAAGGTATATACCTTTGGATTATAACCCGACTTGAAACAAAAATATCAATTTTCATCAAAAATTTAAAATTTTTCAAAACATTCAAAAACAATTTTTTTCAAATCTTTGAAAATTTTTGTTCAAACACAAAAATGTCAAAGGTATATACCTTTGGATTGTAACCCGACTTGAAACACAAAAATGTCAAAGGTATATACCTTTGGATTATAACCCGACTTGAAACAAAAATATCAATTTTCATCAAAAATTTAAATTTTTTCAAAACATTCAAAAACAATTTTTTTCAAATCTTTGAAAATTTTTGTTCAAACACAAAAATGTCAAAGGTATATACCTTTGGATTGTAACCCGACTTGAAACAAAAATATCAATTTTCATCAAAAATTTAAAATTTTTCAAAACTTTCAAAAACAATTTTTTTCAAATCTTTGAAAATTTTTGTTCAAACACAAAAATGTCAAAGGTATATATATACCTTTGGATTGTAACCCGACTTGAAACAAAAATATCAATTTTCATCAAAAATTTAAAATTTTTCAAAACATTCAAAAACAATTTTTTTTAAATCTTTGAAAATTTTTGTTCAAACACAAAAATGTCAAAGGTATATATATATATACCTTTGGATTGTAACCCGACTTGAAACAAAAATATCAATTTTCATCAAAAATTTAAAATTTTTCAAAACATTCAAAAACAATTTTTTTCAAATCTTTGAAAATTTTTGTTCAAACACAAAAATGTCAAAGGTATTTACCTTTGGATTGTAACCCGACTTGAAACAAAAATATCAATTTTCATCAAAAATTTAAAATTTTTCAAAACATTCAAAAACAATTTTTTTCAAATCTTTGAAAATTTTTGTTCAAACACAAAAATGTCAAAGGTATATACCTTTGGATTGTAACCCGAATTGAAACACAAAAATGTCAAAGGTATATACCTTTGGATTATAACCCGACTTGAAACAAAAATATCAATTTTCATCAAAAATTTAAAATTTTTCAAAACATTCAAAAACAATTTTTTTCAAATCTTTGAAAATTTTTTGTTTAAACACAAAAATGTCAAAGGTATATACCTTTGGATTGTAACCCGACTTGAAACACAAAAATGTCAAAGGTATATACTTTTGGATTGTAACCCGACTTGAAACAAAAATATCAATTTTCATCAAAAATTTAAAATTTTTCAAAACATTCAAAAACAATTTTTTTCAAATCTTTGAAAATTTTTGTTCAAACACAAAAATGTCAAAGGTATATACCTTTGGATTGTAACCCGACTTGAAACAAAAATATCAATTTTCATCAAAAATTTAAAATTTTTCAAAACATTCAAAAACAATTTTTTTCAAATCTTTGAAAATTTTTGTTCAAACACAAAAATGTCAAAGGTATATACCTTTGGATTGTAACCCGACTTGAAACACAAAAATGTCAAAGGTATATACTTTTGGATTGTAACCCGACTTGAAACAAAAATATCAATTTTCATCAAAAATTTAAAATTTTTCAAAACATTCAAAAACAATTTTTTTCAAATCTTTGAAAATTTTTGTTCAAACACAAAAATGTCAAAGGTATATACCTTTGGATTGTAACCCGACTTGAAACAAAAATATCAATTTTCATCAAAAATTTAAAATTTTTCAAAACATTCAAAAACAATTTTTTTCAAATCTTTGAAAATTTTTGTTCAAACACAAAAATGTCAAAGGTATATACCTTTGGATTGTAACCCGACTTGAAACAAAAATATCAATTTTCATCAAAAATTTAAAATTTTTCAAAACATTCAAAAACAATTTTTTTCAAATCTTTGAAAATTTTTGTTCAAACACAAAAATGTCAAAGATATATATACCTTTGGATTGTAACCCGACTTGAAACACAAAAATGTCAAAGGTATATACCTTTGGATTATAACCCGACTTGAAACAAAAATATCAATTTTCATCAAAAATTTAAAATTTTTCAAAACATTCAAAAACAATTTTTTTCAAACCTTTGAAAATTTTTGTTCAAACACAAAAATGTCAAAGGTATATACCTTTGGATTGTAACCCGACTTGAAACAAAAATATCAATTTTCATCAAAAATTTAAAATTTTTCAAAACATTCAAAAACAATTTTTTTCAAATCTTTGAAAATTTTTGTTCAAACACAAAAATGTCAAAGGTATATACCTTTGGATTGTAACCCGACTTGAAACACAAAAATGTCAAAGGTATATACCTTTGGATTATAACCCGACTTGAAACAAAAATATCAATTTTCATCAAAAATTTAAAATTTTTCAAAACATTCAAAAACAATTTTTTTCAAATCTTTGAAAATTTTTGTTCAAACACAAAAATGTCAAAGGTATATATATACCTTTGGATTGTAACCAAACTTGAAACAAAAATATCAATTTTCATCAAAAATTTAAAATTTTTCAAAACATTCAAAAACAATTTTTTTCAAATCTTTGAAAATTTTTGTTCAAACACAAAAATGTCAAAGGTATTTTTTATCTTTGGATTGTAACCCGACTTGAAACAAAAATATCAATTTTCATCAAAAATTTAAAATTTTTCAAAACATTCAAAAACAATTTTTTTCAAATCTTTGAAAATTTTTGTTCAAACACAAAAATGTCAAAGGTATATACCTTTGGATTGTAACCCGACTTGAAACAAAAATATCAATTTTCATCAAAAATTTAAAATTTTTCAAAACATTCAAAAACAATTTTTTTCAAATCTTTGAAAATTTTTGTTCAAACACAAAAATGTCAAAGGTATATATATACCTTTGGATTGTAACCCGACTTGAAACACAAAAATGTCAAAGGTATATACCTTTGGATTGTAACCCGACTTGAAACAAAAATATCAATTTTCATCAAAAATTTAAAATTTTTCAAAACATTCAAAAACAATTTTTTTCAAATCTTTGAAAAATTTTGTTCAAACACAAAAATGTCAAAGGTATATACCTTTGGATTGTAACCCGAATTGAAACACAAAAATGTCAAAGGTATATACCTTTGGATTGTAACCCGACTTGAAACACAAAAATGTCAAAGGTATATACCTTTGGATTGTAACCCGACTTGAAACAAAAATATCAATTTTCATCAAAAATTTAAAATTTTTCAAAACATTCAAAAACAATTTTTTTCAAATCTTTGAAAATTTTTGTTCAAACACAAAAATGTCAAAGGTATATACCTTTGGATTGTAACCCGACTTGAAACACAAAAATGTCAAAGGTATATACCTTTGGATTATAACCCGACTTGAAACAAAAATATCAATTTTCATCAAAAATTTAAAATTTTTCAAAACATTCAAAAACAAATTTTTTCAAATCTTTGAAAATTTTTGTTCAAACACAAAAATGTCAAAGGTATATAACCCGACTTGAAACAAAAATATCAATTTTCATCAAAAATTTAAAATTTTTCAAAACATTCAAAAACAATTTTTTTCAAATCTTTGAAAATTTTTGTTCAAACACAAAAATGTCAAAGGTATTTACCTTTGGATTGTAACCCGACTTGAAACAAAAATATCAATTTTCATCAAAAATTTAAAATTTTTCAAAACATTCAAAAACAATTTTTTTCAAATCTTTGAAAATTTTTGTTCAAACACAAAAATGTCAAAGGTATATACCTTTGGATTGTAACCCGACTTGAAACAAAAATATCAATTTTCATCAAAAATTTAAAATTTTTCAAAACATTCAAAAACAATTTTTTTCAAATCTTTGAAAATTTTTGTTCAAACACAAAAATGTCAAAGGTATATACCTTTGGATTGTAACCCGACTTGAAACACAAAAATGTCAAAGGTATATACCTTTGGATTGTAACCCGACTTGAAACAAAAATATCAATTTTCATCAAAAATTTAAAATTTTTCAAAACATTCAAAAACAATTTTTTTCAAATCTTTGAAAATTTTTGTTCAAACACAAAAATGTCAAAGGTATATACCTTTGGATTGTAACCCGACTTGAAACACAAAAATGTCAAAGGTATATACCTTTGGATTGTAACCCGACTTGAAACAAAAATATCAATTTTCATCAAAAATTTAAAATTTTTCAAAACATTCAAAAACAATTTTTTTCAAATCTTTGAAAATTTTTGTTCAAACACAAAAATGTCAAAGGTATATACCTTTGGATTGTAACCCGACTTGAAACACAAAAATGTCAAAGGTATATACCTTTGGATTGTAACCCGACTTGAAACAAAAATATCAATTTTCATCAAAAATTTAAAATTTTTCAAAACATTCAAAAACAATTTTTTTCAAATCTTTGAAAATTTTTGTTCAAACACAAAAATGTCAAAGGTATATACCTTTGGATTGTAACCCGAATTGAAACACAAAAATGTCAAAGGTATATACTTTTGGATTGTAACCCGACTTGAAACAAAAATATCAATTTTCATCAAAAATTTAAAATTTTTCAAAACATTCAAAAACAATTTTTTTCAAATCTTTGAAAATTTTTGTTCAAACACAAAAATGTCAAAGGTATATACCTTTGGATTGTAACCCGACTTGAAACAAAAATATCAATTTTCATCAAAAATTTAAAATTTTTCAAAACATTCAAAAACAATTTTTTTCAAATCTTTGAAAATTTTTGTTCAAACACAAAAATGTCAAAGGTATATACCTTTGGATTGTAACCCGACTTGAAACACAAAAATGTCAAAGGTATATACCTTTGGATTATAACCCGACTTGAAACAAAAATATCAATTTTCATCAAAAATTTAAAATTTTTCAAAACATTCAAAAACAAATTTTTTCAAATCTTTGAAAATTTTTGTTCAAACACAAAAATGTCAAAGGTATATAACCCGACTTGAAACAAAAATATCAATTTTCATCAAAAATTTAAAATTTTTCAAAACATTCAAAAACAAATTTTTTCAAATCTTTGAAAATTTTTGTTCAAACACAAAAATGTCAAAGGTATATACCTTTGGATTGTAACCCGACTTGAAACAAAAATATCAATTTTCATCAAAAATTTAAAATTTTTCAAAACATTCAAAAACAAATTTTTTCAAATCTTTGAAAATTTTTGTTCAAACACAAAAATGTCAAAGGTATATACCTTTGGATTGTAACCCGACTTGAAACAAAAATATCAATTTTCATCAAAAATTTAAAATTTTTCAAAACATTCAAAAACAATTTTTTTCAAATCTTTGAAAATTTTTGTTCAAACACAAAAATGTCAAAGGTATTTACCTTTGGATTGTAACCCGACTTGAAACAAAAATATCAATTTTCATCAAAAATTTAAAATTTTTCAAAACATTCAAAAACAATTTTTTTCAAATCTTTGAAAATTTTTGTTCAAACACAAAAATGTCAAAGGTATATACCTTTGGATTGTAACCCGACTTGAAACAAAAATATCAATTTTCATCAAAAATTTAAAATTTTTCAAAACATTCAAAAACAATTTTTTTCAAATCTTTGAAAATTTTTGTTCAAACACAAAAATGTCAAAGGTATATACCTTTGGATTGTAACCCGACTTGAAACACAAAAATGTCAAAGGTATATACCTTTGGATTGTAACCCCGACTTGAAACAAAAATATCAATTTTCATCAAAAATTTAAAAATTTTCAAAACATTCAAAAACAATTTTTTTCAAATCTTTGAAAATTTTTGTTCAAACACAAAAATGTCAAAGGTATATACCTTTGGATTGTAACCCGACTTGAAACACAAAAATGTCAAAGGTATATACCTTTGGATTGTAACCCGACTTGAAACAAAAATATCAATTTTCATCAAAAATTTAAAATTTTTCAAAACATTCAAAAACAATTTTTTTCAAATCTTTGAAAATTTTTGTTCAAACACAAAAATGTCAAAGGTATATACCTTTGGATTGTAACCCGAATTGAAACACAAAAATGTCAAAGGTATATACTTTTGGATTGTAACCCGACTTGAAACAAAAATATCAATTTTCATCAAAAATTTAAAATTTTTCAAAACATTCAAAAACAATTTTTTTCAAATCTTTGAAAATTTTTGTTCAAACACAAAAATGTCAAAGGTATATACCTTTGGATTGTAACCCGACTTGAAACAAAAATATCAATTTTCATCAAAAATTTAAAAATTTTCAAAACATTCAAAAACAATTTTTTTCAAATCTTTGAAAATTTTTGTTCAAACACAAAAATGTCAAAGGTATATACCTTTGGATTGTAACCCGACTTGAAACAAAAATATCAATTTTCATCAAAAATTTAAAATTTTTCAAAACATTCAAAAACAATTTTTTTCAAATCTTTGAAAATTTTTGTTCAAACACAAAAATGTCAAAGGATTTTAACCCGACTTGAAACACAAAAATGTCAAAGGTATATACCTTTGGATTATAACCCGACTTGAAACAAAAATATCAATTTTCATCAAAAATTTAAAATTTTTCAAAACATTCAAAAACAATTTTTTTCAAATCTTTGAAAATTTTTGTTCAAACACAAAAATGTCAAAGGTATATACCTTTGGATTGTAACCCGACTTGCAACAAAAATATCAATTTTCATCAAAAATTTAAAATTTTTCAAAACATTCAAAAACAATTTTTTTCAAATCTTTGAAAATTTTTGTTCAAACACAAAAATGTCAAAGGTATATACCTTTGGATTGTAACCCGACTTGAAACACAAAAATGTCAAAGGTATATACCTTTGGATTATAACCCGACTTGAAACAAAAATATCAATTTTCATCAAAAATTTAAAATTTTTCAAAACATTCAAAAACAATTTTTTTCAAATCTTTGAAAATTTTTGTTCAAACACAAAAATGTCAAAGGTATATACCTTTGGATTGTAACCCGACTTGAAACACAAAAATGTCAAAGGTATATACCTTTGGATTATAACCCGACTTGAAACAAAAATATCAATTTTCATCAAAAATTTAAAATTTTTCAAAACATTCAAAAACAATTTTTTTCAAATCTTTGAAAATTTTTGTTCAAACACAAAAATGTCAAAGGTATATACCTTTGGATTGTAACCCGACTTGAAACAAAAATATCAATTTTCATCAAAAATTTAAAATTTTTCAAAACATTCAAAAACAATTTTTTTCAAATCTTTGAAAATTTTTGTTCAAACACAAAAATGTCAAAGGTATATACCTTTGGATTGTAACCCGACTTGAAACACAAAAATGTCAAAGGTATATACCTTTGGATTATAACCCGACTTGAAACAAAAATATCAATTTTCATCAAAAATTTAAAATTTTTCAAAACATTCAAAAACAATTTTTTTCAAATCTTTGAAAATTTTTGTTCAAACACAAAAATGTCAAAGGTATATATATACCTTTGGATTGTAACCCGACTTGAAACAAAAATATCAATTTTCATCAAAAATTTAAAATTTTTCAAAACATTCAAAAACAATTTTTTTCAAATCTTTGAAAATTTTTGTTCAAACACAAAAATGTCAAAGGTATTTACCTTTGGATTGTAACCCGACTTGAAACAAAAATATCAATTTTTATCAAAAATTTAAAATTTTTCAAAACATTCAAAAACAATTTTTTTCAAATCTTTGAAAATTTTTGTTCAAACACAAAAATGTCAAAGGTATATACCTTTGGATTGTAACCCGACTTGAAACAAAAATATCAATTTTCATCAAAAATTTAAAATTTTTCAAAACATTCAAAAACAATTTTTTTCAAATCTTTGAAAATTTTTGTTCAAACACAAAAATGTCAAAGGTATATACCTTTGGATTGTAACCCGACTTGAAACACAAAAATGTCAAAGGTATATACCTTTGGATTATAACCCGACTTGAAACAAAAATATCAATTTTCATCAAAAATTTAAAATTTTTCAAAACATTCAAAAACAATTTTTTTCAAATCTTTGAAAATTTTTGTTCAAACACAAAAATGTCAAAGGTATATACCTTTGGATTGTAACCCGACTTAAAACACAAAAATGTCAAAGGTATATACCTTTGGATTATAACCCGACTTGAAACAAAAATATCAATTTTCATCAAAAATTTAAAATTTTTCAAAACATTCAAAAACAATTTTTTTCAAATCTTTGAAAATTTTTGTTCAAACACAAAAATGTCAAAGGTATATACCTTTGGATTGTAACCCGACTTGAAACACAAAAATGTCAAAGGTATATACCTTTGGATTATAACCCGACTTGAAACAAAAATATCAATTTTCATCAAAAATTTAAATTTTTTCAAAACATTCAAAAACAATTTTTTTCAAATCTTTGAAAATTTTTGTTCAAACACAAAAATGTCAAAGGTATATACCTTTGGATTGTAACCCGACTTGAAACAAAAATATCAATTTTCATCAAAAATTTAAAATTTTTCAAAACTTTCAAAAACAATTTTTTTCAAATCTTTGAAAATTTTTGTTCAAACACAAAAATGTCAAAGGTATATATATACCTTTGGATTGTAACCCGACTTGAAACAAAAATATCAATTTTCATCAAAAATTTAAAATTTTTCAAAACATTCAAAAACAATTTTTTTCAAATCTTTGAAAATTTTTGTTCAAACACAAAAATGTCAAAGGTATTTACCTTTGGATTGTAACCCGACTTGAAACACAAAAATGTCAAAGGTATATACCTTTGGATTGTAACCCGACTTGAAACACAAAAATGTCAAAGGTATATACCTTTGGATTATAACCCGACTTGAAACAAAAATATCAATTTTCATCAAAAATTTAAAATTTTTCAAAACATTCAAAAACAATTTTTTTCAAATCTTTGAAAATTTTTGTTCAAACACAAAAATGTCAAAGGTATATACCTTTGCATTGTAACCCGACTTGAAACACAAAAATGTCAAAGGTATATACCTTTGGATTATAACCCGACTTGAAACAAAAATATCAATTTTCATCAAAAATTTAAAATTTTTCAAAACATTCAAAAACAATTTTTTTCAAATCTTTGAAAATTTTTGTTCAAACACAAAAATGTCAAAGGTATATACCTTTGGATTGTAACCCGACCTGAAACACAAAAATGTCAAAGGTATATACCTTTGGATTATAACCCGACTTGAAACAAAAATATCAATTTTCATCAAAAATTTAAATTTTTTCAAAACATTCAAAAACAATTTTTTTCAAATCTTTGAAAATTTTTGTTCAAACACAAAAATGTCAAAGGTATATACCTTTGGATTGTAACCCGACTTGAAACAAAAATATCAAATTTCATCAAAAATTTAAAATTTTTCAAAACTTTCAAAAACAATTTTTTTCAAATCTTTGAAAATTTTTGTTCAAACACAAAAATGTCAAAGGTATATATATACCTTTGGATTGTAACCCGACTTGAAACAAAAATATCAATTTTCATCAAAAATTTAAAATTTTTCAAAACATTCAAAAACAATTTTTTTCAAATCTTTGAAAATTTTTGTTCAAACACAAAAATGTCAAAGGTATTTACCTTTGGATTGTAACCCGACTTGAAACAAAAATATCAATTTTCATCAAAAATTTAAAATTTTTCAAAACATTCAAAAACAATTTTTTTCAAATCTTTGAAAATTTTTGTTCAAACACAAAAATGTCAAAGGTATATACCTTTGGATTGTAACCCGACTTGAAACAAAAATATCAATTTTCATCAAAAATTTAAAATTTTTCAAAACATTCAAAAACAATTTTTTTCAAATCTTTGAAAATTTTTGTTCAAACACAAAAATGTCAAAGGTATATATATACCTTTGGATTGTAACCCGACTTGAAACACAAAAATGTCAAAGGTATATACCTTTGGATTATAACCCGACTTGAAACAAAAATATCAATTTTCATCAAAAATTTAAAATTTTTCAAAACATTCAAAAACAATTTTTTTCAAATCTTTGAAAATTTTTGTTCAAACACAAAAATGTCAAAGGTATATACCTTTGGATTGTAACCCGACTTGAAACAAAAATATCAATTTTCATCAAAAATTTAAAATTTTTCAAAACATTCAAAAACAATTTTTTTCAAATCTTTGAAAATTTTTGTTCAAACACAAAAATGTCAAAGGTATATACCTTTGGATTGTAACCCGACTTGAAACAAAAATATCAATTTTCATCAAAAATTTAAAATTTTTCAAAACTTTCAAAAACAATTTTTTTCAAATCTTTGAAAATTTTTGTTCAAACACAAAAATGTCAAAGGTATATATATACCTTTGGATTGTAACCCGACTTGAAACAAAAATATCAATTTTCATCAAAAATTTAAAATTTTTCAAAACATTCAAAAACAATTTTTTTCAAATCTTTGAAAATTTTTGTTCAAACACAAAAATGTCAAAGGTATATACCTTTGGATTGTAACCCGACTTGAAACACAAAAATGTCAAAGGTATATACCTTTGGATTATAACCCGACTTGAAACAAAAATATCAATTTTCATCAAAAATTTAAAATTTTTCAAAACATTCAAAAACAATTTTTTTCAAATCTTTGAAAATTTTTGTTCAAACACAAAAATGTCAAAGGTATATACCTTTGGATTGTAACCCGACTTGAAACAAAAATATCAATTTTCATCAAAAATTTAAAATTTTTCAAAACATTCAAAAACAATTTTTTTCAAATCTTTGAAAATTTTTGTTCAAACACAAAAATGTCAAAGGTATATACCTTTGGATTGTAACCCGACTTAAAACACAAAAATGTCAAAGGTATATACCTTTGGATTATAACCCGACTTGAAACAAAAATATCAATTTTCATCAAAAATTTAAAATTTTTCAAAACATTCAAAAACAATTTTTTTCAAATCTTTGAAAATTTTTGTTCAAACACAAAAATATCAAAGGTATATACCTTTGGATTGTAACCCGACTTGAAACACAAAAATGTCAAAGGTATATACCTTTGGATTATAACCCGACTTGAAACAAAAATATCAATTTTCATCAAAAATTTAAAATTTTTCAAAACATTCAAAAACAATTTTTTTCAAATCTTTGAAAATTTTTGTTCAAACACAAAAATGTCAAAGGTATATACCTTTGGATTATAACCCGACTTGAAACAAAAATATCAATTTTCATCAAAAATTTAAATTTTTTCAAAACATTCAAAAACAATTTTTTTCAAATCTTTGAAAATTTTTGTTCAAACACAAAAATGTCAAAGGTATTTACCTTTGGATTGTAACCCGACTTGAAACAAAAATATCAATTTTTATCAAAAATTTAAAATTTTTCAAAACATTCAAAAACAATTTTTTTCAAATCTTTGAAAATTTTTGTTCAAACACAAAAATGTCAAAGGTATATACCTTTGGATTGTAACCCGACTTGAAACAAAAATATCAATTTTCATCAAAAATTTAAAATTTTTCAAAACATTCAAAAACAATTTTTTTCAAATCTTTGAAAATTTTTGTTCAAACACAAAAATGTCAAAGGTATATACTTTGGATTGTAACCCGACTTGAAACACAAAAATGTCAAAGGTATATACCTTTGGATTATAACCCGACTTGAAACAAAAATATCAATTTTCATCAAAAATTTAAAATTTTTCAAAACATTCAAAAACAATTTTTTTCAAATCTTTGAAAATTTTTGTTCAAACACAAAAATGTCAAAGGTATATACCTTTGGATTGTAACCCGACTTAAAACACAAAAATGTCAAAGGTATATACCTTTGGATTATAACCCGACTTGAAACAAAAATATCAATTTTCATCAAAAATTTAAAATTTTTCAAAACATTCAAAAACAATTTTTTTCAAATCTTTGAAAATTTTTGTTCAAACACAAAAATGTCAAAGGTATATACCTTTGGATTGTAACCCGACTTGAAACACAAAAATGTCAAAAGGTATATACCTTTGGATTATAACCCGACTTGAAACAAAAATATCAATTTTCATCAAAAATTTAAAATTTTTTCAAAACATTCAAAAACAATTTTTTTCAAATCTTTGAAAATTTTTGTTCAAACACAAAAATGTCAAAGGTATATACCTTTGGATTGTAACCCGACTTGAAACAAAATATCAATTTTCATCAAAAATTTAAAATTTTTCAAAACTTTCAAAAACAATTTTTTTCAAATCTTTGAAAATTTTTGTTCAAACACAAAAATGTCAAAGGTATATATATACCTTTGGATTGTAACCCGACTTGAAACAAAAATATCAATTTTCATCAAAAATTTAAAATTTTTCAAAACATTCAAAAACAATTTTTTTCAAATCTTTGAAAATTTTTGTTCAAACACAAAAATGTCAAAGGTATTTACCTTTGGATTGTAACCCGACTTGAAACACAAAAATGTCAAAGGTATATACCTTTGGATTAGTAACCCGACTTGAAACACAAAAATGTCAAAGGTATATACCTTTGGATTATAACCCGACTTGAAACAAAAATATCAATTTTCATCAAAAATTTAAAATTTTTCAAAACATTCAAAAACAATTTTTTTCAAATCTTTGAAAATTTTTGTTCAAACACAAAAATGTCAAAGGTATATACCTTTGCATTGTAACCCGACTTGAAACACAAAAATGTCAAAGGTATATACCTTTGGATTATAACCCGACTTGAAACAAAAATATCAATTTTCATCAAAAATTTAAAATTTTTCAAAACATTCAAAAACAATTTTTTTCAAATCTTTGAAAATTTTTGTTCAAACACAAAAATGTCAAAGGTATATACCTTTGGATTGTAACCCGACTTGAAACACAAAAATGTCAAAGGTATATACCTTTGGATTATAACCCGACTTGAAACAAAAATATCAATTTTCATCAAAAATTTAAATTTTTTCAAAACATTCAAAAACAATTTTTTTCAAATCTTTGAAAATTTTTGTTCAAACACAAAAATGTCAAAGGTATATACCTTTGGATTGTAACCCGACTTGAAACAAAAATATCAAATTTCATCAAAAATTTAAAATTTTTCAAAACTTTCAAAAACAATTTTTTTTCAAATCTTTGAAAATTTTTGTTCAAACACAAAAATGTCAAAGGTATATATATACCTTTGGATTGTAACCCGACTTGAAACAAAAATATCAATTTTCATCAAAAATTTAAAATTTTTCAAAACATTCAAAAACAATTTTTTTCAAATCTTTGAAAATTTTTGTTCAAACACAAAAATGTCAAAGGTATTTACCTTTGGATTGTAACCCGACTTGAAACAAAAATATCAATTTTCATCAAAAATTTAAAATTTTTCAAAACATTCAAAAACAATTTTTTCAAATCTTTGAAAATTTTTGTTCAAACACAAAAATGTCAAAGGTATATACCTTTGGATTGTAACCCGACTTGAAACAAAAATATCAATTTTCATCAAAAATTTAAAATTTTTCAAAACATTCAAAAACAATTTTTTTCAAATCTTTGAAAATTTTTGTTCAAACACAAAAATGTCAAAGGTATATATATACCTTTGGATTGTAACCCGACTTGAAACACAAAAATGTCAAAGGTATATACCTTTGGATTATAACCCGACTTGAAACAAAAATATCAATTTTCATCAAAAATTTAAAATTTTTCAAAACATTCAAAAACAATTTTTTTTCAAATCTTTGAAAATTTTTGTTCAAACACAAAAATGTCAAAGGTATATACCTTTGGATTGTAACCCGACTTGAAACAAAAATATCAATTTTCATCAAAAATTTAAAATTTTTCAAAACATTCAAAAACAATTTTTTTCAAATCTTTGAAAATTTTTGTTCAAACACAAAAATGTCAAAGGTATATACCTTTTGGATTGTAACCCGACTTGAAACAAAAATATCAATTTTCATCAAAAATTTTAAAATTTTTCAAAACTTTCAAAAACAATTTTTTTCAAATCTTTGAAAATTTTTGTTCAAACACAAAAATGTCAAAGGTATATATATACCTTTGGATTGTAACCCGACTTGAAACAAAAATATCAATTTTCATCAAAAATTTAAAATTTTTCAAAACATTCAAAAACAATTTTTTTCAAATCTTTGAAAATTTTTGTTCAAACACAAAAATGTCAAAGGTATATACCTTTGGATTGTAACCCGACTTGAAACACAAAAATGTCAAAGGTATATACCTTTGGATTATAACCCGACTTGAAACAAAAATATCAATTTTCATCAAAAATTAAAATTTTTCAAAACATTCAAAAACAATTTTTTCAAATCTTTGAAAATTTTTGTTCAAACACAAAAATGTCAAAGGTATATACCTTTGGATTGTAACCCGACTTGAAACAAAAATATCAATTTTCATCAAAAATTTAAAATTTTTCAAAACATTCAAAAACAATTTTTTCAAATCTTTGAAAATTTTTGTTCAAACACAAAAATGTCAAAGGTATATACCTTTGGATTGTAACCCGACTTAAAACACAAAAATGTCAAAGGTATATACCTTTGGATTATAACCCGACTTGAAACAAAAATATCAATTTTCATCAAAAATTTAAAATTTTCAAAACATTCAAAAACAATTTTTTTCAAATCTTTGAAAATTTTTGTTCAAACACAAAAATATCAAAGGTATATACCTTTGGGATTGTAACCCGACTTGAAACACAAAAATGTCAAAGGTATATACCTTTGGATTATAACCCGACTTGAAACAAAAATATCAATTTTCATCAAAAATTTAAAATTTTTCAAAACATTCAAAAACAATTTTTTTCAAATCTTTGAAAATTTTTGTTCAAACACAAAAATGTCAAAGGTATATACCTTTGGATTATAACCCGACTTGAAACAAAAATATCAATTTTCATCAAAAATTTAAATTTTTTCAAAACATTCAAAAACAATTTTTTTCAAATCTTTGAAAATTTTTGTTCAAACACAAAAATGTCAAAGGTATTAATACCTTAGGATTGTAACCCGACTTGAAACAAAAATATCAATTTTCATCAAAAATTTAAAATTTTTCAAAACTTTCAAAAACAATTTTTTTCAAATCTTTGAAAATTTTTGTTCAAACACAAAAATGTCAAAGGTATATATATACCTTTGGATTGTAACCCGACTTGAAACAAAAATATCAATTTTCATCAAAAATTTAAAATTTTTCAAAACATTCAAAAACAATTTTTTTCAAATCTTTGAAAATTTTTGTTCAAACACAAAAATGTCAAAGGTATTTACCTTTGGATTGTAACCCGACTTGAAACAAAAATATCAAATTTTCATCAAAAAATTTAAAATTTTTCAAAACATTCAAAAACAATTTTTTTCAAATCTTTGAAAATTTTTTGTTCAAACACAAAAATGTCAAAGGTATATACCTTTGGATTGTAACCCGACTTGAAACAAAAATATCAATTTTCATCAAAAATTTAAAATTTTTCAAAACATTCAAAAACAATTTTTTTCAAATCTTTGAAAATTTTTGTTCAAACACAAAAATGTCAAAGGTATATACCTTTGGATTGTAACCCGACTTGAAACACAAAAATGTCAAAGGTATATACCTTTGGATTATAACCCGACTTGAAACAAAAATATCAATTTTCATC